>JAOVVF010000002.1:14050743-14085245 GCA_028565595.1 Duopalatinus emarginatus | reverse complement strand
CTCCAGGCAGTCACACATTCACACCTGGAGGAAATCTAGCATAGCCAGTGCTACCCACTGCACCACTGTGCTGTCTAAGATAAGGATATAGGCAATAGGTGGAGTTGTTCAAGAAGTGCATGAATGAATGAACAGATAATGGAGAGCCATGAACTTATCTTTTCTGAACCAAGACAGCTTTCTACTTTAAGGATATTAACACATCCATTTAACATCTATTCTTTCTTCTGCAATAATTATTTTATTGGTCAGGGTCATGGTGGATCTGAAACATATCCCAGGAGCACTGGGAACTGGGATTTATCTACTGTGCTGGCACACAGAGGAATGGGACCTCTGCATTTAACCCATCTTTGCAGTGAAACACACTATAGTGAACGTTAGGGGGTAGTGAACACATTTGCCTGGAACGGGCCAGCCCCAAGCACCCAGGGAGCAGTTAGGGTTTAGGTTCAAGGCCCCCAGTTTTAGGGGAGGAAACACATACTTTTGGCCATGTTATGTATTAATCAGAGTTAATGATTCAGTAAATGTGCTAATAAAAATGTTGATCACTGACATTGGTCTTGTTTCATTAATGTGTCCTGACATAAAATGTATCAAACAAATGAAAATTATATATTTATTAATTAATTCCAAATAAACACGAAAATCAAGTCAACATTTGAGTTAATGTTGTATGAAGACAGTTGAAGCTGTCCAAATGACACCAATGGAAAAGCATTATTCCCAGCATCTCCCAGAATAGGCGGTGGAGCGACAACAAATCTAACCAATAGGATGACAGAAAACCCTTAGTCCCGCCTACAGGGCTTCCTTGTTGGTAACCGAAGTAGAGGGGATCAAAACTTGTCGTCAACACGCGCATCCCGCTCGGAGGAGTGGGGCAAGTCCAGGGTTTAACCTGTTCTATCTACTTGAGGACTCATTTCTCCTGTACTCTCTAACTGGTAAATGTGTTTGTGAGTATTTTTGGTGTTTGTGGTTTTGTGTAAATGACTTCATGTTGGTAATGAGTGAGTTTAAACAGCCGCTCGTTGAGAGCGCATTGGCGTGTGGGCTGGCTGTAACGTCACGGAGTGACTGGAAGCGTGTGTCATTAACAAAGGCTCCGTTTCCTCTCGATATGTCTTGTCTTTAGCGCCTTTTTAACCACTTTTTATCGTCTTCGGCTTTGAACGCCTGGCTCGAGGATGTAAAGCAGTTTTCCTAATCGCGTACGAGCTTCAAATTCAATCTTTCTCACTTTCCGTTTCCCTCCTTTTTTGAAAGTCTAGGACACCCAGCAGCAGCGGCATCAACAGCAGAGACGCCGAGATAAAGAAAGATGCCCCTTCTCCACAAAAAGCCCTTCGTCAGACAAAAACCTCCTGCTGATCTCCAGCCAGATGAAGAAGTTTTCCTTTGTAAAATCACTCATGAAATCTTCAGGACGTACGAGTGAGTCATATTACTTAACACCAGTTTGAACTTGTTGTCATGTTAGCCAAGTTAGCAGATTATGCTAGCTAATGGCATTAAACTGTTATGAAGTCGGACAAGACTCGAAACTTTCTCTTTCAATTACATAACCAGTATTCATTAGTGCTGTTTCAGCAGGTTGTTTTGTGTTATTGGTTTATTTTTTTGTGTATCCTGAAATAAACCATGTTTTATGTCTATACTGTATCTGATTATAAGTGTTGTTCTGAAGTGGCAGGTGTAAGTAGTCTGGATATATATGTACTAGCCTAGCTGACCTCGCTAGTCGCTACGTTACTCATCCGCACTTCGCCTAGGCCGGTGTGTTGTTAGTTAGCTAGCTCAGGGTTACAACTACTTCAAAATAGAAATAAAGTTGCTTGTATATGTAAATGTGGGTTAAACCCTGAGAACATTGTATGCTTTGGTGTAGTTTGCCAAGGTATTTAAAGACGAGTGTCGTTTTGTTGGGATACAGCTTCTGTTTTAACTTCGGAGGCTCACAGGATGTTTAGTTAGCTAGAAACGTGGTAGCAGCTATTGTTGGAAAACATACCTGTGTATGTGTGACTTTCCTCAGCTCTGTCCTGTCGCCAGTTACTATTAATGTCTGTCAACTATGTTTAATATAAACAGACGGGTTTTGTTAAGGCAATTATTATACAATTAGTTTAACTGCCTTATTAAGCAATGGAGTATGTACCACTTTGTACCTCTGTTTTTGATTTATGAGGAACACCCAACACCACTTGGCTATTTTATTATCTACATCTAAACTATAGATGCACTTTTAGATTGACAATCACTGCCTGTACCCCATCTGTTACACACTATATCATACACACTGTGTATCAATAGAAATAGTCCATCGTTGTGTTTACAAAAGGAGCACCGGTTCCCAGTCTTTCTCCTGGGCTACTCATGTTCTGCATATTTTATGCATATTTTTTTTTACTGCTTCCAATATCCCTGATTCAGCTTATCAGCAGACTTACAAGACTTCCTGAGTTGGAGTGGTTGTGTTACAGAAGGGGAAAACCCCTAAAATGAGCAGGATATAGGTTAGGAACCTGTGGGCTAAAGAATGAAACACAGCTTGTCTATAGGCTTTCGTGTCTTCTTCTGTGACTAACAAAATGGTTAGTAAGTACACAGTGGTCCTGATAAACTTGTCCTAGTGCTACACACTGTAACGTCAGTAGCATTTCCTTAAATCTTTGCCTCAATTTCTAAATATGTCATCTGTTCAGAGTCTGTGACGCTTCTCAAAAAGTACTAATGTGAAGCAACACTGTGCGAAACATAGCTGCTGCTATCTGACAGTTTATTTATATCCAGTAACTGATCATTAAAGGCAGTATAATGTAGCTGTTGTTGTACTGTATTTTGTACAGATTGACTTATTTTAGTTGAATAGCCTTGACCTTTATAATGGACATTCCCATTGAAGTGGGGCTTCACCAACTTCACTTGTATTCCTTAAAGACTATTTTATACAATTTTTTTTTTTTGGAGATTAGCATTGATGTAAATCTGTTTTATTAACCTGCATGTTTTTATGGCGCTTGCTAACATTATAATTTTGGTGAAATGCTGTTCCTACAGTGAATTCTTTGAGAGGACAATCCTGTGTAACAGTCTGGTGTGGAGCTGTGCAGTGACTGGTAAACCTGGTCTAACCTACCAGGAGGCCTTGGAAAGTGAGAAGAAGGCCAAGCTTAATCTGCAGAGCTTCCCCAAAGCTTTACTCCTGCCTCTCTTGCACTTGACTTCTCACACCCAGCGCACACGGCTGCATGAGATATGTGACGACATCTGTGCTTTCATCAAAGAGCGCTTTTTTCCAGGAGAGATGGTTGACATCGTAAGTCGCTCTGGTGCAAGGTAACATACTGAATTCTTATTTATAATTTTTTTTAATCTGTACTATGGTGACATGCTTTTGTGCAATAAGATCCAAAACACAAATGTGCACAACAATAAGTTCAGATTAAAACTTGCAACTGTTTGGTCACAATTTCCATTAGTGGGCTATCGTTGCTTTGCTTACATTTTGAATAAACCAGGAAGTATTGTGCCTTCAGAATTTCTCTGTATTATACAATGACCTAACGACTGCAAACAGGATTGTATTGAGTCATTTGGCATTGCTACAAGCAGGTTTTTCTAAATAAAATATAAATTTGAGTGCTTATAAAACAACTTAAGGTCTGTAATGACCTTTAACGACATAGTTTAACATCCATGATCCTTGTCATTATTTTACATTTTAAATTACAAAATGCTTAAATTTGTGATAATTGGTTGTTCTGGGTAATATAAATCAAAGTTGGTGTCAAGAGCTATGGAGCATTACACCTAGTCTTATTGTGTAGAGTTGGCGAGTATCAGTTCTGTGAGAGGATCTGAGACAGCCGTCACATGATGCATTTGCCATTTGGGAATAGCAGAAGTGTGTGGGTGGAGTCAAGAGTGGCATTCTTGGCTCCACCTGCACACAAATCTGCCTAGTGCAAGATGATGTCTTAAATATGTCTCATTTGAGGCCATGAGTTTTCATAGGCAGGGCCGGACCGTTTTGGATAAGGAGAGAAACCGTTCTGATGGAATTTCCATCAAGACTTGTTAAAGCGTTTGGTAGACCAGACACGCAATTCTTGTGCAAATAGTTTGGTTTAGTGTGTATAATGAACATACATTGTCATTCAAATTAATATAGGTGAATAATACGAAAATATTATTATTATTTACCTACTTATTTGTTTGTGTGCATTAGTGGGAATGATAGCCCACCTGTGCCATAAACCTATTGCATAGTTGGTGAGAATTTCAGCAATATAAGTTCATGTGCTTTAATAAAAAAGACAAAATAATTGTACACAATGTTTATTAAATAAGTCTGCATATTTATCTGGAGATAGTTAGAATTTACCTCTTAATATTTATTCCTATTCCACAGACAACACTGCAAAATCTTGGAGGTCAAATCACCCCATTCGAATGGCACAGTTAATGGTCATGTCAAACACCATGTAGAGGGAGACTCCATTGTCATCAGCGACAGCGATGATGAGATTTCAGTCACTTCACCGGTTTCCATTATGTCTCCCAAAACAACACCCAGTGGGTAAGTGCATCCTTGTGCAGTTTCATTTATACCCCTGCATCTTTTTTTTTTTTTTTTTTTTTTTTTTTTTCTTTTTTTTTGCTGAAATGGAAATTTTATCCTGTTTTCATCAGGAAGCGGAAGGCTATCAGCCCATCAATGTTTAAGTATAAGGTTCAACTTGTTAGTCCAGAGGATAGCGAGCCCATGTTTGTGAAATCATCTCAGCTAATGTAAGTTTACATATTTATCTGCTATCATTATGGGGTTGTTGATGTACTGTGGATCAGGTTTAAAATCATTTGTCATAAGTTATGTTATTGATTGATTAGCTTATTTATTATATTATTACTTGTTATATTTATTTATGTAATTTTCATCAAATAAATCCTTAATTTTGTGCCATACCGCTTACTTACTTACTTATTTATTTTATGGCAGTGGGTAATAAAATTATCCTATGTACTGTCATTTTCTTGATCCAGCGTCCTGATAAAAATCTTAGATTTGAGAGTTTAGTTCAGTCTGTATACATGAATATAATGAGTATACCATCAGTTAAAAATGAGGCCATTGATGCATGCTTAATTATAAACAAACCTACTATTATTCTACATCTGTTTCACAGGTTCTTTACAAATACATGAAGTGATTAAAAAGCGTTCACTAAGTTAGTTTTATAATAAGACAGGTTATCTGTTATTATTTAAATACTTTTAAATACTAGGGGTGCTGAAAAAAGTTGATTCTTCAAAGGATCGCAATTCTTAGTACTGGTGATTCTGAATTAATTCAAAATGCCCAAAAATCTATTTTAAATTGCGTTTAAGTTTTATTTTTTGCTGCTCCCACTCCTGAGCGTACGTGTCCACTTGGCCACCTTAGAAGAAGGCCGTCTAGGCCACCATACAGCAAGCTAGCTTAGCCAGCTCCCTTGCTAGCTGACTCCCTTCAGACAAAATGATACAAAATATTAATGCAGTAACGCACCATGACTTTAAAGTCTGTATTTTATTTTCAGTGTAAGGTTAACACACTATGATAAAAAGAAGTCTATGTTTACTATATGTATATTTGTATTAATCTATTTTGAATTTTCTTGTTCAATGATAGATTTATTTATTTATTTTAAAGAAAAAGCAAGACAACTAAGCTAACCCAGTACTGGTCATTTAAGTTGCAGAATTTTATACACAATACTATTTTTGCTATTAAATGATTTGATGCAGTAAGGAACCTAAGGGTATTACTGTAGATAAATGCTTTAAGTTAAACAAAGTTCATAGACCATTTGAATAGAAAAATCGTTCCTGAATTGAAAATCAATTCTGAATCGAATCATCACGAGAAATCGAATCCCCAAAAACTGAGAGATTTGCACCCCTACTAAATAGTGTTTGCTAAAACATTTTTTTTGTAATTATATTTCAGTTGTGTTCGCTTTACAAAATAACACACTTTTCTTTCTTTTTGTTTTTCAAATTGGCCCACTGCTGTAGACGAAAGAAGAATGTGTTTACACGAGACAGACTGAAACTGCTACTTAAACAACACTGTGAACCAGTGAATGGGACCATCAGACTCAAAGTATTCCACAGTAGATTGTTTCTGAATTAACATTTAGCCTTACTGTTATAAACAAATGTGCTAAAAGCTTTTTTTTGTTTGTTTGTTTCTTTGTAGCAATCAACTATTGCAACATACAAACTGTCAGAACAAAGTTTCTCCAACTTCTTCCCTGATGAAGCCCCAGTTTTTGCCTGTAGTCCTCCTGGAAGGGGTAGAGGTCGTCCTCTCAGCGATGCATCTCCTGTGCAGGTGTGTTTATTGCACATTTACATATGAAAAGTGAACTTCAGATAGTATTCAAAATGATTCTTCCACTGGAGTGGTTGTTACTGCAGGTGTAGCCAATAGTGGCAACTGATAAAGCTGGAAGAACTCTGGAAATTCCAGTTGTTTTGAATGATGTCTTTTCCTTTCAGGGTGCAAATGCATTGCGGGCTGCAGAAGAAAAATTAAAACTCCTCCAACAAAAGGAGGAAATGATGGCAATGGGTAAGCCATAATATCAAGTATTACAGGATTTTTTAAATAATATATTCTTTAAATTGTCACTTCTACAAATGTCACATAATGTCAGAAAACGCATTCTGAATATTTACGTGTGTTCAACTGGTTAAGCCCATGAAAAGACAAAAATGAAGAGAGAGAGAGAAGATTTGTTGGAAGCCAAAAGGAAGGAGAAGGAGGACAAAGAAAAAAGGAAAGAGGAGATCAAGAGAATGGTTGAGGAAGAAAAACAGAAAAGAAAAGAGGCAAAAGAACGAATGAAGGTTGAGAAAGAGCGGGTGGGTTGAAAAGCAGACACTTGATTACCACTTCTGATTTAATTTCTTTGTCCTTCATGTAATATTACAAAATAACTGTGTCACAGTATTTTGTTATAGTAATATGCAATTGTGTGTTTTATTAACCTTTCTCAGGAGAGAGAAAAGTTAAAGGAGGAGAAGAAGAAATATGCTGAACGGCTGAAGTTGTGGAGTAAACCCAGAGAGGACATGGAGTGTGATGACCTTAAGGTAGGTGTACCTTTGTGTATGTAATTAGTAACTGCGTGTCATACACCTCTTCTTGGGAAAGCCACATGTAAATATCCTCTTTGACCCTGTGTATGTAGGAGCTTCCAACACCTGTGCCAGTGAAAACACGATTGCCTCCAGAGCTGTTTGGAGATGCATTGATGGTGCTTGAGTTTCTGAAGGCATTTGGAGAGCTCTTTGACTTGGAGGATGAATTTCCTGATGGCATCACGCTAGGTGTGAGAGGAATATTGATTTATATGGAAGCAGTGTGTAGTTATGATTAAATTGTTCATCATTTTCTGAACTGTAAAGTCATTATTTAAAGTGTCTATTTTGGTGTGTTCTGGCAGAGGTTCTAGAGGAGGCTCTCGTGGGCTGTGATCCTGAGGGGCCACTTTGTGAGCTGCTATTCTTTTTCATGTCTGCCATCTTCCAGGCCCAGGATGAGGAGCAGGAGGAGGTAGCTAAAGAGCAAGTAGCTGATGCTGATGCAAAAGGTCAGAAAACATTTTTAGCATGTATATATTTTTCCATATATCTGAAAATCTTATTTAGGTTTCATAATTTGTGAATCTTGTGAATATTAAATATGAGGATGAACAGTGACGATGATGACGAACAGAACCACAGTGAAACATTCTGTTGTTTAATTTTTGGTTATTAGATCTGAGTGAGGCGCTGGATGATGATGCTGACCCAACACAGTCTGCAATCAGTGCTGTGGCCTCCCTGGCTGCTGCCTGGCCTCAGCTTCATCAAGGTCAGCAAAAGGGCTACATTACATTTAATGATGTGATGAATTTTCATTTTATAATAGTGTGCCTTTTGCATTTCCAGCATCAGAGTTTATATTCCCATGAAGTGAAAGAGTAACTTGTCAGTCAGGCCATCATTCCTGTATTTGTATTATTTACATAAAAAAAAGTTTAAACAACACCACCACCAAGCTGCCACTCTTGTGCCCTTCAGGAAAAAATCTTAACCCTTACCTGCCATAAAGGCAGACAGAAATTTTACAACAAAGGTGAACAGCAAGATTCATCCTAAAGTGTGTACCTGATGACAAATTGACTGATTCCCTTTTAAAAATGTAACCCCTCAACCCCTGAATCTCTCTCTATCCAGGCTGTAGCCTAAAACAACTGGATCTGGACAGCTGTACTCTCTCAGAGATCCTAAGGCTGCACATCTTGGCTTCAGGGTCGGAGTGTAACTACACCAATGCAAAATTCCGCTACCAGAAACAAGGGGGCTTTAGCTCAACCGATGACCCATGTGTGGAGCTACGCCTCTCTACCCCTAGCCTGCTCAAGAAGCTGACCTGCACTGCTGTTTATGACCTTCTGCCTGGTACGTGGTACTCTTGCTTGCAGGGAAGTGAATATAGGTAAAGAACTGGGAGAAGCATTTCCTGAAGCAGTGTGTTTTGTTTTTTTTGGTTAAGTCGTGCGTTTCTGATAACATTCTGTACCTGTTATAGTTGCAGCTATCATATAAGCTTAGAATTAGAGCTACTCTGTAACTTCACTCTTCAGATTATAGTTGCGGTTTTCTTTTTTTTACTTTTTTTTTTTTGGTCTACTAATCTCAGTAATGTGATAACAGGAGAGAAGCTGAAGCTACTGCATGCACTGTGTGGGAAGCTACTGACTCTGATCTCCACTCGAGACTTCATTGAGGATTGTGCTGATGAGCAACGAGCTGCAAAGATGGAGCTCCGTGAACTCAAAGCTGAACAGCACCGCAGAGAGAGGGAGGAAGCGGCTAACAGGTACTGCCAAGAACTACAGATTCACAACAAATACCACAAACTTGCACTAGGTAAAACCTGTATGAAACTTGCCTTGTATTGACAGAGTTCGCAAACGAAAAGAGGAGAAGCTGAGAGAGCAGGAACAGAAACTTAAAGAGAAACATGAAAGACTCAAAGAAGAGGAAGTGAGAAATGGCACGCACGCAGGAGGGTAATAACCCAAATCAAGTCATCGGGGTGGCAAGTTGAAGTCAACGAATAGCTAATTAATGCTTGTTCTTTGCAGAGATGAGATGGACACTAGTACAGAGAGTCAGGACGGTCCTGCCGACCAGCCAGAGGATGACGGGGAGCATGTACAGCACAGCAAATCTAAAAAAGGTACGTTTTGCCCCATAGATATTTACATCATAGACACTGTACATATTTTAACATTTGGCCTATGCTTGCAGCAATATTAAAACACCTCGCATCACAGTGCTACTAGTGAATTTAACCCCAGAGAAGGCACAAGATTACCCAAGACTACTCACTTGACAGACATCTAAGAGCAGTGCTGAGTTCAAATACATTACTATTAATGCTTACCTGCCTGTAGTGAGCCTTTTGGCTATTCTTTCCATAATCGTGAAACACGTGTATTAATAGTATTTGGATATTTAAGCCGTATTTAAAACAGAAACATCAATTTTGTTCCATAATTGACCATTTTTAATTGTTTATATTAAACAATATATAAACAGTTATATAAACAGTTTACATAATACAATGTCTTTCACACCCCAGTTAATGGCAGCACTCCTAAAGGAAAGCAGGCTATTGAGGAAGAGCTAAAGAATAGCCCCAGTCCAGAGGAGCTACAACAGCAGCAACTGAAGGAGAAGGAGCTATTAGAGCGCATCCACAAAGCTTCAGCATGCACATATATACTGCCACTGGGCCGTGACCGCTTTTATCGCCGTTACTGGCTCTTCCCCTCAGCTGGTGCACTTTTTGTTGAGGATGACTTTTTTGGTTTGACCGAGGACATGCTGGAGCCTCGTCTTGTCCCTGAACCTAAAACGGAGGATTCCTCTGCCCAAAGTCCTGAGAAGACTGAAGAGCTGGCAGGAGAGCACAGGCTGCACCAGAGCGCGTTGGTCCCAGTAAACCGACCCAATCAGTGGGCCTTTTATAGTACATCTGCAGAGCTGGAGCAGCTGATTGAGACACTGAATCCACGAGGACACCGGGAGAGCACTCTAAAAGAGACTCTAATTCAGGAGAAGGAGCGCATCTATCAGCTGTTTAGCAGTACCTCTGCAGAGCGGTACCACCACTCAGGTATGTTCAAATGAAAAATCCAACATGATCAAGCTACTCAATTGAAAGAAATACTGTGTTTACATAATACTGCAACATGTACTGGGTCCTAATTTAAAAGATAAATTGAATAAATAGATTACGGACATGGTTATAAACAGCTGACAATATTTAACAGTGGCTTGTGTTGCTTGCTTTTGAAAGGTGTGCAATAAATAGTTTGTCCTTCTGTAGGGTGCAGAACTGCTATTCTTCAGTATAAAATGATAGTTGTGTGTGAATTGCTGTTCTCATTAATTCTTTGTGGTGTAATTTTGCAGATAAACCACTGTCAGAGACCAAAGGGAGTACTGTGAAGATTAAGAATGGCTCCACATCCCTGGAAAGCACTGTACCCGCTGAACGCCGTATGGAGAATCGTCTCAGGGACCTGCTGCTGGACATTGAGGACCGTATCCATCAAGGAACTCTGGGTTCATTAAAGGTATGCTGGCCTGCAACTTCTTTAGTGATGTATTGTTATTTCCTGCTCTAATTAAAATGGTTATGTTGATGTTTATGGGCATTTGTCTCATTATGCACTTTCTGAATGCTAATGTCTGAGTACAGTTTTTGCATTTAAATGTGATGGAAGGTGTAATGATCTATTCAGTTTTCGGTTCTTTACTCTGCACAGGTGATGGAAAGAGGCACATGGAGAGCAGCCCTGGAAAGTGGAAACTATGAGCTACTGTTTTCAGAGGGCAAGGAGAACTGGGTACTCAATGGTGAGGAGGACGCTATGGAGATAGAGGAAAACCATATCAAAGTTAAAGACAGGTAACTTACCAGAGGATTAAAGAACTTCCTGTTTATGGTTGGTGGTAAAACACACTCAGTTTGTGTCCAGGGGCAGTTTGCACCACTGTGAATAAAAAAAAAAAACCTTCTTGTTGCTCAGACTGCAGGAGCTAAAAGCCGAGAGCCAGAGTGCCACATCTACCAGTGCCAGCACACCTCAGCCCGTGAACAACAATGTACACTACCTTGCACGAGCCCTTGCTCAAATAGAGCAAGGAATTGAGCGAAAATTCCTTAAAGCTCCATTGGGTAAGCCTCCACCTTCAGCTAGGTAGTTGAATGAAATGTTTTTCATTGAATGAAATGGTGCAGTTTTTTCTCAGAATGTATAGAAAAGTCTTTGTGTTATTGTGGCATACCACAAGAATTAATTAATACTATTTATTCTGTTGCATTTTCGTCTTAAATCAGGTGATGACGAAAGTAAAAAAGACCAAAAAACAAAGAAAAAAGAGAAGAAGAAAGATGACGACCAGTCTAGTGAGAAAGATGGTAAATAGTTTTTTTTGTGGTTTCTGACTCTTTAGAGATTCATATCTTCCCACATTTATTTAATAAACCTTTTAAGTGTGAATTCAAGTGATGTACTTCTGAACTGCAGACGGAAGTGAATGTGGGCGACAGGTGAAGACAGTGCTGGAGCGCTGGAGGGAATCTCTTCTGACCTGCTCCAGCCTCTCACAGCTTTTCCTGCATCTGTCTACACTGGAGCGCAGTGTGCTCTGGGCCAAGTCTATCCTGAATGCCCGCTGTAAAGTTTGCCGCAAGAAGGGAGACAGTGAGAACATGCTCCTGTGTGACGGCTGTGACAGAGGTCATCACATCTACTGTGTACGGCCAAAGTTGAAGGTACACGTTTTACTTCTAAATGTTTCCTGTTGAACGGCCAAAAGCCAAAGCCATTGTCCATTACCACATTTCCCAACCGTAGCCAAATGCATAAAAATTGTCTTGTTATGCATCCTAGTCTGTTCCCAGTGAAGACTGGTTCTGCCCGGAGTGCCGTCCCAAACAACGATCTCATCGCATAAACTCTCGTCAGCGCTCCTCCATCGACTCTGAGGAGGAACTGGAAGAGGAGGAGTCTGAGGAAGAGGTAGAAGAGTCTGAAGAGGAGGAGGAGGAAGAGCTTGAAGATGAAGAGTCAGAAGTTGAAGAGAAAGAAAGGTTGGTTAATTTGGTTGGTTAGTCAATTTGATGTAGGGTGAATGGTCTTGTTTTCTTAAATAAAGGTAAACACATCATAAGTTAAAAAGTTATAATTTTTTTTCTCTTTCTCCTAAGTAGTTCCAGGAAGGCTGCTGTGAAGCTTCCTTTACAGACTTCCAAAGGTGGCCGTTCAAGCAGTCGAACCAGACAAGCTGAATCAAGTCATTCCGCACCACCAAGCCAGCAGAACACACCCAAACAGAACAATACCTCTGTTAAAGGAGGCTCTAAAAGCACTGGGAAGAAAGTCACTCAAGTGTCCAATGGCAAGCCCTCTCTTCGGGCTGGAAGCCGTTCCAGTGCCCGGCTCAGTTTGGAGGTGCTGAACACTAACAGTACCTCAAAAAAAGGCAGCCCTCAGCCAAGTCCTGCTTCTGAGTCCAGAAAAAGAGCAAGCACAGGTCAGCTTTTTAGCTAGGATTTAAACTTATCCAGTTTTTAATTTAATTCAAATTTTTAAATCAATTAATTAATTTTTTTTTAGTATATATTATAGTAGTGTATATTATAATTATACTTTTTTTATATTATTACTTAAATGATAAGCCAACTTGTCATCTTTTTATAAACAGTATGCTTCAACAATACTACAACAATATACTTCTCTTCTGAAAGCTGTGCTGAAAAGTTAATTATGTTAAATCTGTGTTTATGTACTGCTTCTGTCTTTTTGTTAATTACTTCAGTGTTTCTGCTTTTTGTGTTTCTCCAGCAGAGGTCTCCCCTAAAAATAAGACGTCTTTGGCCCCAAGCAGCTCTTCCTCTAGTCGTCGTTGCTCTGGGAGAAATCTTGGTGTTCATTCGCTGTCAGTGTGTGAACAGCTCACTGTGGATCTAGTTAGAAATGAGGATAGCTGGCCTTTCATGAAACTGGTGTCTAGAACTCAGGTACACCACATAAATATTGATCTTTGATGGTCTAAAGCACATATCACTCGTGGTAAATAAAACTGATAATCTAATCAGCTAATGTTTAAATCAGGTGTACAGGTTAGTGTGGGTCCTTAGATAGGTGCTGAGATATGCAGCTGTTCTCATTATGATAGGCTTATTATGATTTTTCCCTTCTTTTTAGAACAAAAACTGGGGATTCGTATATATTTTAGTCTCTTTTGTTTGAGGTTTTCAATGTAACATACTGGGTTATTTCTGCAGGTACCTGATTACTATGATATCATCAAAAAACCCATTGCTTTAAGTATCATCAGAGAAAGGGTGAACAACTGTGAATACAAAACTGCATGTAAGTTCCCTCACTGCTTTATCTGGTTATATGAATATTGGTACATTATACCGATTCGCCATCACAGGTGCAGACAACTGCACCCCACAGTCATTTCTAACTTCTGCATTTACATGTTTTTACAGCGGAGTATATCGATGATGTGGAGCTGATGTTTTGCAACTGCCTTGAGTATAATCCCCGTAACACCTCTGAGGCAAAGGCTGGCATCCGGCTTCAGGCTTTCTTTCACTCAGAGCTGCAAAGACTCGGCCTGGCTGAGCAAACAAGCCCTCCGCAGAAACGATCCAGGATATAAACCTTGTTTCACTGGAGCCTTATGCATGCATCAGTCTCTAGACAAGCAACACAGTCCATGTAAAATTTGGAAGAAGTTGTAATGACTCAAGTAGGCATTCTGGGTTTGCCTAATGTGTTGCAGGACAAACCTGATCTGTGGAAAAAAATTATTTGCACTGTTTTTTGAGATGCTCTTGCTGTTCTTTAGTGGAGCAAATAAAACTAAATGGTGCGTTTGCATTTGATATCTTTACTGCATTTCTAGACTACTGTGTATAGATGTTTCATAACAATTCGCGTATGCCGATAAACTAATTGTTGCAACTTAAAGGAACAAGTAGCATTTCTGTTTTGTTGTAGTTGTGAATAGTAAAATAAATAAACCTATTTGTTCCCTGTAGCTTGGTTAAACACTACATAGGGACCAAGATCTGCTTCCTTTTTTCCTCTGTAATTCTGTCCACAATATTTATTTTAGTTTGGGGTATTTGTTTTATTTATGAACATTATTTTTTGTTTTTATAGCTTATGTGTATGTACTGTTTTTGTAAACAACTACTGGCACTGGTCTCCAAACAGTAGAAATTTGGGTAAATGGCTGTTTCTCTGATTGTTATTTTTCTAGCTGTTCTGTATATTCTCTAAAATACAAATAAATTGCATTTGTAAATATTTGTTTGATTCAGTATGGCATTGGCATGTTTTAACCTTTTACACAGTCTTGGTCAAAGGCATCAATGTGTGGGGAAGAGGGTTTTCGAAGCCAGGGCCAAACAAAACAATATTGTATACATTTGCCTTTTCCTATTACCACAGTCACTGTTTTGTTATATTTTGCAGTACAGTTTAGCGTTGTCCCAATATTTACGTAATGCTTAATGCCACAAATAATCTAGTTTATTGTTGATTTGTTTTTGTACTATTCCTTTTAAAAGAATATAATGAAATTTTATTGAATGGGCATAATTTATTTCAAAATGGTAAACTGTTGTAAAGTGACATCAAATCATTTTTTGTTTGTTTTACTTTTCACTCTATGGCTTACAGCTCGTTAAAAAAACCAACCCACTATCTCAAATCAGAATATCACATTCACCTGGAGTAAATTACTGTTCAAACAGTATAGATACTGCTTCCAGCATATGCAAATAATCCATAATCTTGTTGAAGACTGACGGACAAAAGGTCATTGCTGAAAGGTTGGCTGTTTGCAGAGTGCTGTATCGAAGCATATTAATGATAATTTGACTGGAAGGGAAAAAGGTGCACAGGAAAAGTAACAGGAATAATTACCGCTTTGAGAAGATTAATTCATGAACTTGGTTGAGCTTCATAAGGAGTGGATTGAGGCTGGTGCAGTGCATTAAGAACCACCACACATCTCTAGGAAAGGGGCTACAACTACCACATTCCTAAAATATCAGAAGTGTTATATGGGTTATAAGTGTTATATGGTCTTTTCAGATGAAAGTAAATTTTGCATTTCAAATCAAGATCCTAGAGTCTGGAGGAAGAGTGGAGATATCCAGAGATATCCAGAGATATACAGAATCCAAGATGTCTAAAGTACATTGTAAAGTTTCCATAGTCTGTGATAGTTTGGGGTGCCATGTCATCTGCTGGTGTTGGTCCACTGTGTTTTATCAAGTCCAAAGTCAACACAGCTGTCTACCAGAAGATTTTAGTGTACCTATTGCTAATTCATCTGCTGACAAGCTTTATGGAAATGCTGATTTACTTTTCCAGCAGTGCCAGAAAATGTTTCTGACCATGATATTACCGTGCTTGACTGGCCAGGCAACTCTCTAGAAGTAAACCTCATAGAGAATCTACTGGCGTTCTGTCAAGAGGAAGATGAGAAACATCTGATACAGCAATACAGACTGGGAAAAGGACACCATCAAAACAACCTGGGTTTCAATAACATCTCCGCAGTGCCACGTTCATGCCATGGAGCATTGATAAAAGAGCACCAAAAAAAATACAGTAAAAAACAGTAAAAAAAAAAATGTAAAGAACACAGTGGTCAGAATTGTAGTGTACATGTTGGATCTTATGAAATACTCTAATAATTAGAGATACCGAATTTGTGATTGTCATGAGCTGTAAACCATACCGATCAAATGGATATCGGAAAAGGCTTGAAATATGTCACTTACACATAATAAATATAAAATATATGACAGGTTACCTTTTTGCAATAAATTATGAATTTATCATTTATACATTTAGTGAATTAAAATTGTACAAAAGTAATTGTCTGGCATTATAGTGTACTCTTAGGACCCTGGTTACAGGTGTAGAGCCTGCCACTATGACTGCAGAAATGTTCTTGCATCAGTGATACTACAGAGTCTGTAAGTAGTCTGTATGTAGAGTCCACATACTGTGGATTGATCTCTAGCATATCCATGTGATCCAACGCATCAATGTGTAGTTTCAGCTAAGGCATGTACATATTTGCAGGATAAACTACAGTACACTGGAGCTCATGCATTCTTTTGTGCCACAAAGCCTGTTGCTGTATTTGGCAGTGGTCACATACCCATTGTGTAGTGTGATGACAGGTCATTACTCCAACCTTTTTCACCCAAGTTACAATGCAATGTACAAAGTTATTTGCAATAAATGTTATTAAGTCTTGTGGATAGGAGTACAGGCAATTTCAGGTACCTGTATCCTATATGTTAAATTAAACCTTTAGGCTAGTATGTATCTATTGTACACACAGACCAAGTTACTGTTACAAAGCTGTCCATGCACATGTACATAGTTTTTGCTACAGTAATGACCCCATATGCAGTGTGCACTGGTGCTCATGCAGCCGTATGTGCCACAGAACTGCAGTGTACAATGGTGGTCACAAGCCCATTTGGACCACAGAAATATACCATACACCAAGCAGTGGTGGTCATGTGTCTGTTCACATCTGGAACTGTAAGGTATGCTGACGTGGTCACATGTCTGTTGGCACCTCAGAACTGTACCATGCAGTGGTGGTCACATGTCTGTTGGCACCTCAGAACTGTACCATGCAGTGGTGGTCACATGTCTGTTCGCACCTCAGAACTGTACCATGCAGTGGTGGTCACATGTCTGTTCGCACCTCAGAACTGTACCATGCAGTAGTGGTCACATGTCTGTTCGCACCTCAGAACTGTACCATGCAGTGGTCGTCACATGTCTGTTCGCGCCTCAGAACTGTACCATGCAGTGGTGGTCACATGTCTGATCGCGCCTCAGAACTGTACCATGCAGTGGTGGTCACATGTCTGTTCGCACCTCAGAACTGTACCATGCAGTGGTGGCCATGTGTCTGTTTGCACCTCAGAGCTGTACAGTGCAGTGGTCGTCACATGTCTGTTCGCACCTCAGAACTATTGGCCACCTCAGAACTCAGAACCTGATGGCCACCTCAGAACTCAGAACCTGATGGCCACCTCAGAACTGTAAGATACAGTGGTGGCCACGTGTCTTTTTGCACCTTAGAACTGTACAGGTTAGTAGTGGTCACGTATCTGTGCGCACCTCAGAACTGTACAGTGCAGTGGTGGTCACGCGGTCGTGCGTGCCGCAGAACTGAGGCATGCAGTGGCGGTCACGCGGTCCTTCGCACCGCCACTGCAGGGTTTGTCCGTCACTGCGACTGTGCAGTGGTTCGCTCACGCGCGCCTCTCTCTCCCCCTCCCTCCGACTAGTCTCAGGCTCACACGGTCGCGCGCTCACATTCCCCCATAGAAGTTACCGAGAAAATCGTTACATTCAGCGACAAACCAGATACCACCAGGCAGCATGGTGAGTCAATGATCTTTATATGACACTCCGGATATCTTATTGATAGTCGAGTAATAAATAATATATTATTTTAACAACTCTTACATGGTCATTTAAGTTTTATCTCTCCCTAATTGCCGGTTACTCTGGTGGGCTGTCAGGAGGCACGCGCTGCCGTTACAATAAACATTTGTATCCGTTACTGTGTATTTATGGATTTATACAGTCTACCGCATGTCTCGTCACCGATCGCTAATTCAATCAGTTCCAGTTTGGGACATCTTCGGTCAGGGCCTTGAGCCCTAGGCGGCCATTTTAACTTAATTTTAGCCCCTACTTTGTATCCGTAATCACTTTTAATCTATTCACTAAACTGCTCCTGGGACATTGTCTATACCGTCAGCCAAGCGGACACAATCCCAGAGTCAGAGAGCAGATTTTGTGTGTTGTGTTAACGAAACTTTTAAAGTAAATTGTGGCCATGATGACTCCTACAGGACTGAGCTGTACCCCCGTCCACGCCGTGCCGGTTAGTTTAGTTCTGGCTAAATCATGGCTACTGACTAAACTTCATCTTAATAACGTTGGCTATATCCGGTGAGCTGATCACAAACAAGCACGGCTCTTCACTTCCAAATGAAGACACCAGATTGATCCGAATATAAATAGTAATTCAACATTAGCCCTGCATTCTCCTGATAAATATAGATAGTTAATGCCTGCTTAAAAAGCGAGCCGCCTGTCCCACACCAGCTGAGTGTCCCAGGCAGGAGCTTCAGTGCTATAACCTGAACTATGTGGAGTGAAGAGACACAACTGAGGAGCTAATGGCAGCCTGCAAGACCCAAATGAATCATTATAAGCAGTAACTTTATTAATGCTCATTGTGGTTCAAATTCTTAAAGACATTACATTTCATTAAGGTGGTGCCAGAGGTTGTAGTTAATAACACAGAGGCTTTGCTCTTTGTAAAATTAGCCAGGGTGCAGATATAACGTAAGGATTAATACAGGTAGTATGTTTAGGGACAGTGTAATAAACTAATTATTAACTCAGATATCATTAATCGAAACCTCTGGAACCACCTGCTTAAGTTATGTATAACTTTTTAAATCGTACACATGAAAATTTCAGTTTCTACACCTTTCACTCCCAGGCCTCAGGAGTCACTGTTAATGATGAAGTCATTAAGGTCTTCAATGACATGAAAGTGCGAAAGTCATCAACCTCGGACGAGGTAAAAAAGCGCAAAAAGGCAGTGCTCTTCTGCCTCAGTGACGACAAGAAGAAGATTATTGTCGAGGAAGGCAAGCAAATCCTCGTTGGTGATATTGGAGAGACTGTTGATGATCCATATGCCTGTTTTGTAAAGCTCCTACCTCTAAACGACTGCAGATATGGCTTGTATGATGCCACTTATGAAACAAAAGAGTCCAAGAAAGAAGACTTGGTATTTATATTTTGGTATGTGACCCCGCTTTTGCCATTAAATATGTTTTTTTAGTCAGTGTTATCCATAACTTTTTAAAGAGTCTTGGTATACATGGAGTCACTGTATTTAATCTGTGTTTATCCAGGGCCCCTGAAGGTGCACCATTAAAAAGCAAGATGATATATGCTAGTTCTAAAGACGCCATTAAAAAGAAGTTTACAGGCAAGTTCTTATCTATGTATCTTATACATTTTCACATAATCACATGATTTTGTGAGATGAATATTTTGGATTATTTACCTGTGTTGCACTGTTTGCAGGTATCAAACATGAATGGCAGGTCAATGGCTTGGATGACATTCAGGACCGCTCAACCCTGGCAGAAAAATTGGGAGGCAATGTGGTTGTATCATTGGAAGGGCGACCATTGTAAACTGAATAGACACCGGCCATCTGGATTCCACTTGCTTTCTATCTTAGCAGCTGTATTTTGATCCTGAAGGAATAGTTTTAAGTTTTCACCATTTTTTTTAGTTTTGTTTTTTTTTCCATATGAAAGAGATCTCACTAATATATTCAAATCAGACGGTTTATTGCCAGCGGTCGTTCTCAAACCCTGATTTTGTATTTCCCCCAAAAATTTCTCGTAGCATGTTTTGCCTAACAACAATGCCATGTATCAGTATTATAAGTTCAGTCCTCCCTGCACAACCATACAATGTCAAATGTTTATCTTTTTGTATGCAGAGATATCGCTGAGATATTCTGTACTACTGTAACCGACATGAGAATGCTTTCTGTTAATGCTTCACGGGGTTGCATTAACCAATTGCAAGCACTTTGCACTCTACGTTTTGACATATTTATTTGAACTGTTCTACCTAATCGGCCTAATTTGACATGGCTAATATGTTGAGTACTATGCAGCTATGAAAGCACTTGTTTATACACTACACCTTTAGACAAAACTGGGCATGGGGTCTGTGGAATTGCTATGTTTGTCACCACATTGAAGTCGCCACAGTTTTCATTCCTGCAATGCATATGGACAGCCTTACTTTCATTCGAATGTACAGTACACCACCGAATAAGGAGGAGGTGCTGCTTGGTTGTTGTTTTTTAAACAGTAAAAGAGAATGCATAATATCTGTAAAGATGGCAGTATCTGTGTTTGCAGCCTTAAATTAAACATTTTTTGAGACGTTTGAAGTTGCCACATTGCAATAAAACCTGGTGGCATACAACACAGTCTGTCTCTGTTCTGCCTGGTCCACCATTTCATGGAACTGTACATACTCTACCTTGTATAAGCCATTTATATATATGCCTAGTATTGAACTGTATTGAACTGCATTCGATTTTATTGTCAGGTTTGGCTGCCCTTCATGTTACCAGTTGTAATCTGGTCTGACATATTTCTTTTAAAAGTTTTAATGGACCACCCATCTGCGTTCATGTGCTTAGAAAGTTTCTGTGAAAATGCTATGTGTATTCCAGTTGTACTGGGCTGGAGGCCAGGGGCTGCTTCTCCCTTTGGAGAATTTGATCTGCCGGTAGCGAGCAGTCCTCTGCCGCTTGGTGCTATTTATGGCCAACATGCTTTTGTGTCTTGTCATCGTTGTCCACAAATGGCAAAACTGAACATGCCTCCAAAGAGCTGCGAAAGGGAAGCCTGCTTGAACACCCTGGGCACAGTTTCAAATAGTGTTTTCACTGAATGGTGGCAATAAACATAGTGCATTTAAACGTATCTACTCATGATAAAAAAATCAGTCATGACAGTAATGTCAGTGAAGTTTTTAGGTTATAGGTATACATAGAATAGAAGTTATGTAGGAATAAAAACCATGTTAAGTATGTTGGTAGTGTAGCCCATGACTATATCGCTATTGGTTACCTGGATGATCAGGACCTTTCTAGTAGTGATTATGCAACAACCCAAGCTGTAGCTCAGAAGCATGGAGCAGGGTTTGAGCCTATGGCTTTCTGTATAAGAAGTGTTACAAAACCTATTTACCTTACGCACTTTCACCACCAGCTGTCAACTTTTTCAGTTCTTTGGTATTTTGTAGTTAGACATGTGTCTGAGTGCAGTGAATCTACAATGAACTTTCAACTTTCATCAAATAAAGAGAAGGGAAAATTGAAAAAAAAAAAAAGATTTACAATAATTTTAGACCAATGATCTTACATACTTCCAGTGAATATATGAAGATGTCAGTTACATGAATACATTTAATACTGTGCTTGAAACAAAGGGCCTTTTATGTTAGTCCTGCATCTGTCTCAACAAGTGAGCTGAAAATAAACAAGTGACCTCTCCTTGCTTTCTCCTTGTTCTGAACAAGACTGTGCCTGAAAGACTGTGTGGGGCGAACACAAGTTGTAGCAGCTATTGCAAAGTGTACTAGAATGTTAGTCATGTGAGGATTTGAGTCCAAACGCTGTCAGAAAAATTCCTGAAATTTCATCTAATGAATTGGATGAGTAAGAGGAGGAGAGACAGCAGCTGATGGGGCTAATAAGGATAATGAGGATAATAGCATTGAATTACAGATGGTGTGATACTTACCTAAAACAGGTTTGTTTTTGTTTTTTTTATTAATTTGTTAATTTTATCCCCTCACCCCAGTAGCTCTAAATGATGGCAGATAAAAGCCAACCAACTGTATGTTTACCACTACATGTTTTAATCCTTCATTTTATGCATAAATAGAGAATGTTTATTTGCAGAGAAACGTGAACCACACAGGGAAAATTGACACCCCAGAGTCACAAGATTAAACCCATGTGCAAAGTTACTCAATGTGTTATTACATAGGATGACAGCTGGGGTGAGGCCTAAATAATCTTAATGCTGTTGTGGTTGATCTGTATTAGGTCAAGTCAATCCCATATAAAATGGACATATGAGTGTTGACATTATTAGTGTTTTATTAGTGTATTATTATTTATGAAGACATACTGTACAGCATCTACATGGAAATGCTTATAGTATGCCATATTATTATTAATTACATGTAGCACAGATTACACAAAACCTTCACAAACACTTACACAACACATGAGCAACCTAATTTATACATGTTAAAGTTCATTATGTGATTGCATAACTAAAACTTGTGTAAACCACAGCATGCTGATGAAAAAGAATCACACTGTATCTCATGACTACATAGGCTTTGGTGGCTCAGCAGTTAAAAGTCTGAGTTAATCTTCAGAAGTACCAGCGCTGGTGGTTAAGTACCAGAGATGCTGTATCATCATTGACCTGGAATTCTGGTCCCAGCTTCTGAACCAACAGGGATATTGGAAGAAAAGAACTTCACTGTGCTGTAAGGTGTGATAATGATGGCTATGTATTCTTCCTGGTCTTTTCTTCTGCTTCTTCTCCTTCACTAGTTCCAGTTTCACTCCTGACCACTCATGAAAGATGCTCTGTTTTAGTTTTGCTATGCTGATATTTTTTAGAAAATTAACCTGGAAGATTATCACATTTGTCTTTACATCACCCATCAGATGAAACTACCCACTTGTAAATTTGGGTGTGTTGGCCTGAGTAGTGTAGTCCTACACATAATGCTTGAGACGCCACCTAGTGGTTATACTGCAAACACTTCAAGTTATACAAATACCCCTGCATGAGGCAAATAGGTGTACTGTAGGTCTTCCTGTTCCTGTTGATCTGAAACAAAGCAAACATTTCACCACAATGTCTTTATCTGCAATCTAAGGTAACTCAGTGGTAAAGGTTCTCAGCTTGTGAAGTGACTCATTGACCACTGTGCTTGAAGGAATTTGATCTCCACATTTAACCCATATGTGCAGTGAAAATCACACACCTGTAAAAGCACACACTAGAAAATAGTGAACACATGTGCCTGAAGTGGTGGGCAACCCCATTCATAGTACCCAGGGAGCAGTTGGGGGTTAGGTACCTTGTTTAAGGGCATTTCAGTTGCAACATTTCAGTTTGGGAATTGAACCAGGAACCTTAAACTCCTAAACCACAAGCCTACGGCTGCCCCCAGAAAACTGCCAGTGAGCATAGCAGAACCTCGGTTGCCTTGAAGTTTGAGACATGGTAAAGAAGGCAGTAAGTAGAGGATAGTTTCGATCCAGCAACCACTGGGTTATGGACTCAGCATGCTTTGACTTCGCCACTCTGCTCACCACATGTACACTGCAACAATACTTTTCACCTATAACTAGCAGTGTTGGAGAAACTGCTTTGCAACTGTACCTAACCGACCAAGGCTTCAAAATAGCTAAACTACAGTCAAATTACCCTTAAACACTGTCACTCTGAGGAACGCTGGGACAGCTATGGCATATTAATTTTATATACATCTTATATATTATACAAAATAAAATGTACCTTTATGAGTGTACATTGAATGTCCACAATATTTCATTAAAAAGAGATGTTCATTTGCTGTTAATAAACCACCCCATGTATAAATCAGCTAATGTTACTGTAAAAGCTGTATCTATCTAGCCATTAAGCTATTAACATATTAGCATCACTGACTAACACTAATGCATGGATGTATCAGTTTCAGGTTCCCTACAGTTTTTCCAAATCTCCTAAATACGTAAATTAAATGTAACATAATCTATATTGAGGCAAAAGTGAAAAAAAAAAATAGTGGTTAGCAAGGTATCACACACACCCATTCACTCATACACTCACACCGAGGGCAACTGACCCTGCCATGTGTGTTTTTAAGGAGGCGGAAGTAAACCAGAGCACCAGGTGAAAACACAGAAACCAGAGTAAGGATGGAACCCACAGCCGCAGATTTCTGGAGCTGTGCAGCACACACACTACCTGCAGCACCACCATGCCACCTTTTTTTAATACAATATTTCCTAATTATATGGTACAAAGCCTCATGCAGACAAGGTATACATATGGTTCAAGATAGGACTGGTGCAAAGTAGGAAGTGCATTTCATTTCTACTTCACTTAAATAACATAATATTTCCCCCTTACAAATCTAGCTTAACCAGCCTGCTTTAATGAGATAATGACATTTACTGTCACAGACACATTAAAGCTATAAGCCTCATTAAAACTTAAGCCCAGTTATTCTTATATCTTACTTCTTTGCAGCAGGTGGCATTGCTGTCTCACAGCTCGAGGGTCCCTGGTTTGGGCCTGAGCACAGATTTACTGCCAGTGGGGAGTTTCTGTACATGGTTTCGTTTGGGTTTTCTTGTTTTTTCTTCTAACATTCCCTAAGATACACTGACATCCCATTCAGGGTGTGTCCCTGTGATCCACTGTGATCCAGACTGGGATAACGTAGAAGCATAAAGGAATTTCTGGTCAGATGTGCGTCAGAAAACTTGTACACCTGAAACATTATAATATGTGAAAGTGAAAGTGAACTATTTGCCTACTGTGCTTGCACACAGAGGAACGTGACCTCTGGATTTAACCCATCCTTGCAGTTAAATACACTTAATAGTGAACATTAGGGTGCAGTGAACACACTTGCCCAGAGCAGGGGTCAGCCCCAAACCACAGTGTCTGGGGAGCAATTGGGGGTTTGATGCCTTGTTTAAGGGCACTTCAGTTGTGTCTTATGCGTTGCAGAGCTCGAATTCAGGACCTTCTGGTGAAAAGACCGGTTCCCTAATCACAAGGCCACAACTGCCTGACCTGCCACATGCCCTACATGTTGCCAATGCATTCCAACATATGTTGTAATATTGTAATGTTGTAGTACACTACATGTTCAGTATGATATGTGCACACATGTGTTGAGTATGTATCTCAATGACTGTACCATTTCCCCATCTTATCTTATCTGCCCAGACTCACAGTCCTACAGTATATCTGTGTGACTGCCTGTCTGAGATGAACACTACCTTAATCAATCCAGTACCATTCACCTTCAGCCCTATGAGCTCATTCACTATTTCTATTGGTCCTCTTTTGAAGTGTGCTAGCTCGCGCACTAAGTAGTAGCCGAGTGCGGCTTGCCGAGGCCCCGCCCACCGTGTCAGCGGCCTCACGTGACGTCACTCCCCATCGGCGGATCCGTACTCCACCCGCAGGAGCAGCCATGATGGTAGGTTTTTCTTTACAATTCCTCTATCGTGCTCCGTGTTTTCACCCTGCATGTCTTCGCTGTGGGTTTCCTCAGGTGTAGAGCCTGTCGTGGTAATGTCTAAGCCACGCGTTGTGCACTAACTGTGCTTTCTTTTTCACAGCAAGAAGGGCTGGATGATGGTCCCGATTTCCTCTCTGAAGAGGACAGAGGAGTAAGTTGTTTTTCTGTTGTTGTTTATTTTTATTTTGTTGCTCGTTTGTCAATCCTGCTGAAGCATTTTGAGATGTTTATTCTGTGTAATGTTTAGTGGATAATGTTGTTTTGAGCCGTGTCTATCACGTTACGTCACATTAATGTCGTATAGTGCTACAGGCTATTAGCCAGGTCCTGAGAGTCACTTGACTTCCTGCTGCCAGTTACCCAGAGCTGCTCTCACGACTGGGGTAAAATACACGAAGGCACGCGGGACCTTTAACCCACTGAACACCCTTGTTCATGGACCATGTTCATGGTCTTCCTCGTGTCTGCATTAGCATGTCCTGTACGTTAGACTAGCACACAAACAGCTGGGGAAGTGTTAGCATTAAACTCAGGAAGTGGTTTTACTGTTACTGGAGATACATAGGGTTGATTGATTCTCAGTGTTTCCTTTCTGTCAGAACTTCCCTTTTCTCTCACCAAACCTGTTTCACTTTTATTTTTTTAAACTGATTTATTTAAAGCCTTTTATTTCATTAGGGGCATCTGTAGGCTTGTGGTTAAGGAATCCACCCTGGGATCAGAAGGTCTCAGGTTTGAGCCCTGCAACTGACAAGACTCGACTAAAGTGCCCTTGAGCAAGGTGGTTCCCTGCACACTGCTCTGGGCATGTGTTCTCAGTGCCCCCTAGTGTTCAGTAGTGTGTGTCTGCGTTAGATGATTTCCTCTGCTAAGTAGTCAGAAAACGCACTTTCTCACTTACTGGTCCATGGTTATAGGATTACCCCTGGAATACAGCATGTGAGGAGAAAATACATCTTAGACAGTCCTCTAAAACACACTGTAATACCTATGGACAGTTTTTTTTTTATTGCAGCCAGTACACATCAGCTTTAGTTGTGGCCAAGTGGTTCAGGCGATGGACTAGAAAACCACTTGGGTCTCCCCGCACAGGTTTGAATCCTGCCTACTATGGCCAATGTCTAAAGTCAGTTGAAACCTGTAGCCAGTACACCAGGCATGTGTTTGAGAGTTGAGAGGGAGCTAGAGAGCCCAGAACAAACCCACAAGGACACAGAACGAGCAACAACATTTACCCAAGTTCAGAATTGAATGAGGACCCTGGAGCTTTGAGACAGCAACACTACCCGTCTCTTTTTGTTCCTTATTCTGATGCACATAACAAAATGCATATTATGGTATACATATACAGTTTCAAGGTGTCAGAACTGATAGTTTAGTCTATAACATTAGAAATAACAATTACCCACATAGTGCACAACTCTTATATTAGGAAGACAGGTTATAAACTCTCCATGGTCTACTGTGAATTGAAATGTGTATGTGTGTGTGTAAGAGATGAAACATTGATAATTCAAATGATTTACAGCCAAGGGCAGTTAATGTGGACCTTCAGACTGATGCTACATTACAAGTGGACATTTCGGACGCTCTAAGTGAGAGAGACAAAGTCAAGTTCACCGTCCATACAAAGGTATGCAAATGATCCGAAACAATAGGGCTGCATGGCAAATTGGTATATTGTTAATCATAACATTTTGATTAGATCTTTCTCACATTTACAAACAAATGAATGTGTAAATAAAAGCAATAGCAAAACAGAATAAAGTTTAGTCAGATTTATTCTACTGTAACAGAGGTAGATAACTTTTCTAAACATGTTTTAGATTTAAGATTGATTGTTTAACTGATAATATTTTTGTTATGATTTTTTAGAGCACTCTTCCCAACTTCAAGCAGAATGAGTTCTCTGTGGTGAGACAACATGAAGAGTTCATCTGGCTTCATGACTCCTTTGTGGAGAATGAGGAATATGCTGGCTTTATTGTAAGTACAGCAATAATGTAGAACAGACTTTTTTTTTATGATTGGCTCTAGAAACTCACAATCTGTACAGTCTCAAAATTGACCTGCTTCAAACTGAACCTGATCTAAATCACAAGTCCAAGGGATTACAGAAACATAAAGCTGTGCAGGTTAGTGGGTTTCCAGGACTGTAAGTGAAATTGTAGACTTTCTCTAATTATGTTTTTAGATATTCAAAAAACAATTGTGTGTGTGTGTGTGTGTGGTTATGCTAGTGTAAACATACGGTGGATATAATTATGAAACAGTGTAATGACTTTGTCTTAAATTAAAGCTCTGTTTATTATAAATCAGTGTACTGCACAATGCTTGATGGTGCACTGTCATAGGAGTGACTTTATGGGCGTTGAAGTGTGTGCATTACAGGAAATAAAACAATGACTTTGGCCCAGTTTTGCAAAGGCATCCCAGCAGAGCAGCCACTGTAAAGAGGCAGAAGAACAAAAAGCCTTTAGCTGCCAATGGATTTTTATTTACTTTGCTTTAGATTTATTTGCAGAGTTAATGGTTATCTTTCTTGTTGGTAAGATAAAAAGAAAACAGATCAAAATTTTACCTTTTGTCTATGTAGGTAAGCTATTAATTATGCTGTCACTGGATCTGCATAATTAAATCAGTGCTTGTGGTGTGCTACTAAAGACTATATTAGGTCTAACAAAAGGAATTAGCTGCACAGTTGTTTGCCCTGCACTGGTTAATATTCTGGCTTTCTCTGTTGCTGTCTGATTTATTTCATTTGGACCTTATTTTAAACCCGGGCCTCTCCATACAGAAAGCTGTATAATACCTCTCAAGTGAATTATTCATAGCACTTAACAGTTAGAGGCAGTCTTTGCTTTGTGGCCAAACTGCCACAGTGACCACTGATATCATTAGTTTGAGTGCTCCATTTGCATTACACTCTGATAGTCAAAAGGCAAAACAGTTTCAGAAGCAAGGAACATGATGAAAGTGATCATGAAAATGTTGTCAGATTCCACCTGCTCCTCCAAGACCAGACTTCGATGCCTCGCGAGAGAAGCTGCAGAAGCTGGGTGAGGGTGAAGGCTCCATGACCAAGGAGGAATTCACTAAAATGAAACAGGAACTTGAGGCGTGAGTAGCTTTCACATGCACACCTGGCAAAATGGTTCACTTAGTTTTGCTATTGCATCGATTTACGAGTCAGTATCAGCAGTATTAATGCATATTTTGTTTCAGTGAGTACTTGGCCATCTTCAAGAAGACAGTGGCGATGCATGAGGTTTTCCTCTGCCGTGTCGCTGCACATCCTGTCCTGCGGAAAGACCTAAACTTTCACGTTTTCTTAGAGTACAACCAAGATGTAAGTGTCTGTTTTTGAACTGTGCGCTACATTTCTTGGCCTGTTATAACCAAGAATGTGTAAACCAGCTGAATGTCAACTATTCAAAGCAGAAATCCTGATAATTTAATCAGGAAAAAATGATTGAGGTGTTTCAAGCTCTTGTGACTCTAATGAGCTTTGTAAAGCATATGATCAATGCAACATGTTTATTTATTATTCTCCACCTTTTTTCCTCCAGCTAAGTGTACGAGGAAAAAACAAGAAAGAAAAACTAGAGGACTTTTTCAAGAATGTGGTGAAGTCTGCAGATGGAGTACTAGTGGCTGGTGTGAAGGTGAGTCATGTGAATATGTTGGCTGTCATGTGGTTTGAGTGATTATATTGAAGGAAATGATTTACCAGTGGTTGCTTGGAATTCATTCATGGTTCCTAATGTATTTATGAATAACTATTTATGCATGAATAGACCTGGCCTAGAGTCCTTTGTTGATCAGCTTCTGAATTGTTCATGAGGAAAATAAGTGACTCCTAATGAGTGTTTTTCACTTGTACCTGTCATTCTGTCTGTTTGAATATAGGATGTAGATGACTTCTTTGAACATGAGAAGACATTCCTTTTAGAGTACCATAACCGCGTCAAGGACGCCTCCATCAAGTCCGACAGAATGATCCGGTCTCACAAAAGTAAGTTTCATTTTTATATTTTTTTTTTTACTGTAAACGTATTTACATTGAATTAATAGCAGCAGAGCAGTTTATTTGTTATTGCATGTGTGTGTGGTTTCAGTATGGTTTTCATGACTGTTAACTGGCTTAACCTGCATAAAGAAATAATCCACATTATCATGACAATTGTAAACACATTATGATAATCGCGAAGAGCATTCGTAAACATTTATTGGTATATTCAGTAGTATTTCAGGTAGTCACAACAGCAATTTTGTAATAAATTTCTTGGCAGTTATACGTATTTTACCTGTTTTTTACACTGCATTATTATTTATTCCTGGTGAAATAAAAAAAAAAACGATAGGGGTATGATTCAGGCATAATACCACAAAGGAGCAAGAAAGAGAAGGAGTAAAAGAGAAATAACTTACTTTACATTATTTAATGTGCAGTGGTTTCCCACATTCAGTACATTAATTTGCAAAAAAAAGCAGAAATTGGGTTTTCTCTGAGAGAAAGCACTTGTCTGAGGAGGAGAAACAGACATTACTGATTGCATGCTGCTCATGACTGAGTCATCTCTCTATTGACAAGCTGTTCATTATCTGAACTACAAACCTTAGTGAGCTGGATATTCTTATCCATGTCAGATTAACATAACCTATGAAAGTGAGGAATAACCTGAGTAGGTTTGTGACTGATAGAGCACTGGCAGTTTTCATGTACCAGGATTTGCTCTTTTTTCAGGTGCTGCAGAAGACATCAACAGAATTGCCTCCACACTGTACACTTTGGGGACCCAGGACTCAACAGACATGTGCAAGTATGTCACTGGTACTGCTTTCATAAGATAAATAATGTCCACGATATCAGCATATTTTTTGATGCTTAGGCTGTATTTTTAATTTCTGTAAAAATCCTCAGTACAAATAACTAAAAATGCCTTAATTTGTAAATCTTTTCTTTTCTTGCATCATTGTACTAAAGTTTTAAATCAGCCACATCTGAAGGTTTCTGCTTGTCATCATAGCATTAGTAGTTACCCAGAACCTCCTTCAATCGGTCTGTTTAAACAGATATCTGTTAATTTCCCAAGAACTGTCCTGTCCTATGTCTCACCTTGATTGAGTGCTGTGTCAGTCTTCCTGTCATTTTGACTCTAGGCTTAAACACATCCCAACCATTTGCAGTACTTCCTGTATGGAATATCAGCTTATGTAAAAGGGCTTTTGTGTTTTTTTTTTTCTTCTGTAAATAGGTCCATGTGTGTTGGTATATAAGTATTATTTAAAATGGCTACTGTTTTTTTTAAGTCTGTTTATTCTGACTAATTCAGTTTGTTCTTTTCAGATTTTTCTTGAAAGTGTCTGAGCTTTTTGAGAAAACACGGGTATGTGAATTTCCAGCTTTTTTGCAGCATTTTAATAATTTTGGTTTAAAATAACTTCTAATAAGAGCAGCAGCTTTTTAGGCCTCGTTATTTGATGGGAGATCTTAAATGGTTAACACCTTAAAATCTTTGCTTCTAAGTAAGAGGAAATAGCATACTGTGCAATGCTCAGTCAACCTCAGCAGTTTTACACCAACACAATGCTATAGTAATGAAGCACAAAGTGTCACAAGGTCATAAGGTCACCTGCTTATTTCCTGGTTTCCTCTTTCTTTTTTTGCCATATGCCTGTTTCCTGTGTAGAAAATTGAAGCCCGAGTTGCTGCAGATGAGGACCTAAAACTTGCTGACTTGTTGAAGTATTACCTTCGGGAGTCACAAGCTGCCAAGGTATGTTGCATAACCTTTCGGGATATAATATTTTCAACACGATGAGATCCAGGATTTTGGCGCCTTTGGTGAAGAAATCTTTGTTGCTATTTAGCCTAATGTCCCACTGAAAATTCAGCTCTCTTCGGTTTACCCTATATGTTTTCAGAGTAGGTCAAGAGATTGGTATGGCTTTATCAAATACTAGAATCTGTGATCATTAAAACAGTATGTGGATTTGGATGTTTTGAGTCATTGTCATTGCTTAAATATCCAACCACCACCCACTTGTATTTTCTTGGCAGAGACAGACAGTTGTTTATTTAAAATCCCATTGATCTTCATGCAGACGTTTCCATTGCCTTTAGAGGAAAAACAGCCCACATCACTACAGATCTATTACCTCAGGTTCTTTTCTATACAGCCAATCACTTTTTTCCCCCCACTAAAGTTTTTTTTTGTCTCATCTTACCTCAAAAAAACTGGCATTTGTGGTTTTGATGGCGCACCAGATAGTTTGTTGTCTTATAGGTAACATGTAATTTAGGATTTGTAAACCTTGTGATCCAGATAAATGTCATTTCCAAATTCTGCAAATCTCCATCTGTGATCCCTGGATGAATGTTTGCCTCTCTAAATGTAACCGTGTCTGGGAGTAAAAATATATACATTACAAGGTTGTAATGCTTTTTTTCATTCATTTCATTTGTGTATGTTCTAATCTTCCCCATGTTTGTGAATGAAGGGGAATTTGGCCTTTGTTTCACCTTATATGTCACAAATGATTCCTTAAGAAACACTCGTGAACTTAAAACTATAATGGATAACACACTTAAGTCACATTAGAAGTAGAAGTGAGCGCCTGCAGCTGATGTGGTTTTTGTTTTTAAAAATTCTGATGTGTTCTGATAAGGCTATTTATTTCACCTTAATTAAGTTGCATGTATCTTAAATTGTTAGTGTGAGATTATGCTTCTCAACCACAATAAGATTTTTTTCCATAACATTTTTAACCTCTTTTCACCAAGGGTGCAATTAACTATGGACCTGACCGAACAAGTATTCTCTGTGTTCTTACAGTAATAATACTTCTATACCGCAGCATGGAAATTAGGAGGATTAGTATTTCAAATATAGTCATAAGTGTTGGTTAATGCTGTTTGCTGAGAAATGCTATCGCTGCCTCTCAGGACCTGCTTTACAGACGAGGAAGGGCATTAGTTGATTATGAGAATGCAAACAAAGCTCTGGACAAAGCCAGGGCTAAAAACAAAGATGTCCTTCAGGCAGAAACCACCCAGCAGGTTAGCTGTCAGAAGTTTGAGAAAATCTCAGAATCGGCTAAACAAGGTATTTGTTGTTATTTTTTGTCTTTTTCTCTCACTCTGTTCAGAGTGTGATTAATGTGTTTACATGTTTACATGTACATAGTATTGTATTCATCTGAGATTATCCCGCTATTGTGCAAAATTTGTGTTTGGTTAACTTGGTTCCTGTTTTCATTCCCCCTACAGAACTGATAGATTTCAAAACAAGAAGAGTAGCAGCGTTCAGAAAGAATTTGGTGGAGCTAGCTGAGCTTGAGCTCAAACATGCTAAGGTAGCTATTAATTCTAAGAAAAGTTGATGTTTGTTAAAAAAAAACAAAACAGAAAAAACATTGAATTAATGTGATATTCACTGTTCACTTGCCTCTGTTTAAGGGTAATCTCCAGTTGTTGCAAAGCTGCCTGGTTGTTCTAAAAGGAGATACATAAGACCCTAAACTGGGATCCACTAGGGCTTTCCCTGTTTGGTCCCGGTTTACTGGGAGGATGGAGGAGAGAGTGCATACCTGGGGTCTGTTTGTCAAGATACAGTATGTATCACTGTTTGTATCACTACCTGAGACATCATACTCCCTCCAAAACCCCCATAAATTGACGTGGCCCACTGACGTGTCCACACAGCACAAGAATCTACAACTTCATCTAATCACGTCTTGTACCTTCTGGTTGTTAATTGACGTTTTTCATGGGAGTTGCTACATCAACATATATACATTGATGTCTAATTGTTTTTCTATTGCTTGTTAATTTTTGGCTTATTGTAATCTTTAGTTTGGGTAATCCTTTTGTATGGATGATGCTCAGTTGACTTGTTTCTAACTGAGTTAATCGTATGATTAAACTGTGCGTTCACTCAAAGCCTTGTACATGTTGTATTAGTTTCCATTGTACTGCTATTGATCAGCTTAATCTGACTAATAGGTTTTTTATTACGCTATAGCACGTTCAAATCATTTATTCTTTTTTTCATTCCTGATCATTATGTATGCCTTAATATATACACTAATCTCATGTTGTAAAAAAAACCCAAAACAAACTGAAAACATTTTTCCCCCCAGGCTTTTTAAATGCACTGTATATGAATGTGTATTTTTCACAGTATGTGACCAAAGCTTCCATTTATTGAGATGGAGGGATGCTGACAGAAACAGTAATACTGATGCTACAGTGGTGATGGGACATGACATAGACAATAAATAATACTGTTTACCTTATGTGATAGAACTGATTCCATGTGAGTGAAAGATACAAATTTCTTGGCTTTCTAAAATGTACTCTTACCAGTTACAATAAAAATATCTGATACAAGAACATAGCTTGGAACACTGATGCCACTGTTCATTTTTATCATTGGTACTAGAGGTGTGTTTAAAAAACTTGGGACCCTGTGGGGCAGCAGGAAGCAGTGCTCACGCTACAGTAATGCACATTTACAGTGTTTATTTATTCACCTTTGGAAAATGCTTTATTCTGATCAGGATCGCAGTAGAGGTTTCAGCAGCTAGAACCAATGTGACCTGTAAGCTTTACAGTCAAACAAAAAAATGATTGCTTGGTCAAAGTTTCTGTGGGATTGGTAAGAATTGCTTTCAGACGTAGACTGGATTACTGTGAACTAGTTCGGAAATGTATGGAATGGTCAGGATTTCTTCAGGAGTTGTTGGGATTCATTCATTACTATTTCATTACTACTTCACTATTCATTCGGGAATGAGGGTATTGGTCTGAAATCTTTGAGGGCAGGAGGTATTGGTCAGGATTGTTATGGAGGTAGGTAGGATTGGTCAAAAATGTTTATTTAGGACCAGACAGGTCTGCTTTAAATTCAGGTACAGCTTCAGCAGGCACCATCCATGCCAACGGAGCCTGATGGACCCTAATCTTGAGTTTCCCTTCTAATAAGATAATTAATTATCCCGCCCTCTCTCAATTACAGCCAACTAAGTGCAACTATACAGAGGTGAGTTTTTTATTTAAATCCGTTTCATCTTCTGCTGAATCATCGACGAGACTTTTATTTTGAAGCATCACGTGAGGTTTTGTAGCGTGGGAGTGAACTTGACCCGGAAACACTTAGCGGTCACGACATCCTGCGTGCTTCTGGGTTTTACAGTAAAGTAAAGTTTGCAGTCTTTCTTTGCTTTTCTGTGGATTAAAGAAGAAAACAATGAACCGTAAAGAAGAATATGATTCTTACGAGATTGAGGAGCCGAGTGATGAAGAGAGAGCATGTAGCAGGTAACTGTGATCGGAAACTGGACGGTTTAATGAGCTCATCAGTCAGCCGAGTGTGTGTGTGTGTGTGTGTG
>JAOVVF010000002.1:14037089-14050643 GCA_028565595.1 Duopalatinus emarginatus | reverse complement strand
TAGCAGGTAACTGTGATCGGAAACTGGACGGTTTAATGAGCTCATCAGTCAGCCGAGTGTGTGTGTGTGTGTGTGTGAGATAGTGATGGTGTACAAAAGTGAGTCAGAAATGATCCGCACTCCAGTGATACTAAAACTTCTGTGTTATCTACATAAGATTCATTTGTGACTGCAGTGCAAGAAAATACAGCTGCTCCAGTTGTGGAGCTCAGCAGATCAGCAGTGCTCATTACAGTGAGATGCTCACTGAAGAGTCTGAAATTTCAACCTAACACAGAGGACTGCTATATAAGCGTGTTGTGTAGTTACATACACATCCACACACCACTGTCCATTCTGTCGACACTCTCCCAGGTCTTCTCAGGTGTTAAAGCATCCTCCCTGTAGTCCTCATCAGACTATCACCTGTTTGGTCTCCTGAAAAAAAAAACCCTAAGAGGATGAAGATTTACATCTGGTGGAGACGGAGGTGCATTTGTAGCTCGCAGCTTAGCTAAAACATTTTTAATGAGGGAATACGAAAACTTGTTGAATGCGTATTGAAAAGCTTGGAGATCGTGTTGAAAAATAATGCATTTGTCTGTTCTGTAAGTTGATTAAAAGAAATTCAGCCACAGCCAGAGTGCGGATATTTTTTGACTCACCCTTGTACATAAATGTATTGGAAAATTGTGTTATATTATAAATTAATATTTGCGTAAATAATATGACAAGAAATCTACTAAAGCACATCTCTATCATTCCAGTTTCCCAGTACAGCTGTGCATCAGTGAAACATTATTAAATGTCTCAAAAATATAATTTCATACCTGCAGAATGTTTTACATCGGTTTATATTATATTGTATTTAAAAAAAAACATGTTGATAACTAATAAAAAAAAATCTTAGTTATAAGCCAGATAGCTGTTTCTCCCTTGTAAATGTTACCTGCAGTTCATAATGATAATTTAATTTGAAATAAAAGAGCTTGTTTATCTCTTCTCATCATGTTGCCCCTCTAAGCACTGTCCTTTCTATAAGTCAACAAAGTGTACTAACCTATTTTGGCACCCTTAGTTCTGAGGATGAGCTGGATATTCTTCTTCATGGAACCCCAGATCAGAAGAAGAAGCTCATCCGAGAGTACCTGACTGGGGAAAGTGAGTCGTCCAGTGGGGATGAGTTTGAGAAGGAGATGGAGGCAGAACTAAGCAGCACCATGAAATCTATGGAGTGCACCTGGACGACTCCGACTGCTCAAGGTTAGCGTTACAGCAAGTGTCAGATGTTCACAGGGTTGATCTTGGTGTATTGGCGTCATGTCAGAGTGTTATTTTTTTAATCTTAGGCGAGACCTCTCGGGTTGGTGGCAATGCAGCGAGCACAGAGGGAACGCAGCAGTCTCTACAATATGACAACATCTACTTTGACTCAGATTCTGATGAAGACAGTCAAGCTGGTAATGTGGAACAATGTGCAGCAATGTTACATGTTTTTTCTTATATATGCACACTATGTGTTAATATTTGGTTTGTTTCAATTCTCTTCTTGTTCAGGTATCTCCCAGGTCCAGCGAAGAAAGCAGCGCAATGTACTTACAAATGACGAGTTATTATATGACCCAGATGAAGACGATCAGCATCAGGCTTGGGTAGATGCCAAGAGAAAAGAGTGAGTACTGAAGAGCAGCTCTTCCCTAATCAAATATTATGTTTAAAGTGCAACATTAATTTCTTATAATAGCACAGGCTTACATTATTGTACTCCCCACATATTTTTGGGCATGTTTTTATTAGATACAGGTACAGGAGCAGGAGACCACCATCATCGTCTGCACAGAGAAGAAACCAATCTCGGCCTCTTCCAACCAGTGATGCCATCCTCAATTGTCCTGCATGTATGACCACACTATGTCTGGACTGTCAAAGGTGAGCTTGCAATCATTCTGACTGTGATTTGTTGCAGCCTCAATTATGCTGTATTTCTGTAATATATTCTTTTCACACACAGACATGAGAAATACAGGACACAGTACAGAGCCATGTTTGTGATGAACTGCACAGTGAATAAGGATGAAGTGCTGAGGTATAAAGCAGCGAAACAGAAGAAGCAGCGCAGGAAGAAGAGTCGTCAGGACCCCATGGCCACACCAGCAGAGGCTAAGCCTGAGGCAGAAACGGGACTGACTGACTCCAGATTGGGTGGAATGGATGAGGAAGAGGTCTATCACCCAGTCAAGTGTACAGAGTGTTCAACTGAAGTGGCTGTATATGATAAGGATGAGGTCTACCACTTCTTCAACATTCTTGCAAGCCATTGCTGATAAGACTCCCACACTGAGAAAACCAAGCATGTGTGTATGTGTATTCATGCACAATGATGTAAAATATCTGTAAAAATATTGTTTCTCATGTTTTAAAAATGTGCAATGCTTTTTTTAACCAGAATGATGCAGGACAGACCATGTAAAGTGGTATTACTAGCTTACAGATGGTTAAACATGTTTTTCTTGTATTATTTGAATAAATCTTTTTGAGACCAGTGTTTTAAATATTCTTATTTATAGTAGTCAAGATTTAAATATTAGTGCATCTCAAAAACACAGAATATCATGAAAGTCTGTAAGTCTATATTTGTTCATAATTTCATTTGAAAAGGTGAACTGACATCTTTTATCTATTACATAAAGTTTTTTGTTTCACTTTTTTCAGTATGGCTTATAGCTCATGTCCAATTACTTTAGTGCTTTAGTTAGGAATATTGACAACCTTGAAAGAGTGTTAGAGGAACAGGGATGACAGCAGCCTTAAAAAGATTGGTCAAAAATGTTGTTTTAAGAACTTGAGAGAGATTGATAAGGAGTCGACTGAGACTGGTTTCGGTGCATAAAGATACTGAATTTCATGAGCTATAGGCCATACTACTGTTACTCAAAAGTAACAAAAAAAATATGTCACTTTAGATGTAATAAATACAAAATGTGTGACACTTTGAATTAATTTATAAACAAATGAACATTTTCACAATATATATATATTTTTTGACATCACTGTTATGCTCCAGAAAGTTTACATTTCTTGAATAACTTTGGCTCAGGTTTGAACACATTTGAATTAAATATAATAATGTTATTTCTGTTATATATGACAGTGTCTAACTGGGTGATAGTTCACCTCTTCTTCATTTCCTTTTTTCCTTCTAACTTTCCTTTGGTAAAAACAACAAACATGTAGGAAAAACTTACAAAACAATACTGACAACATGGCCTTATAGGAGATATTTTGGTATTTACTACCAGTATCTTCTTGTCATAGGGGCAGTTGTAGTTAAGGAACCAGAAGGGTCCCAGGTTTAACCCCTGAACTGGAGCAGACTCGACTGAAGTGCCCTTGAGCAAGGCACCTAACCCCAAATGATCCCTGGGCACTGCAGATAAAGTGTGTGTATATGTGTGTGTTTCACTGCACGGATTGGTCAAATGCCCTCAATTCCACTACACACAGGGCAGAAGAGCATTTCACTTTCATTTTATTTTACACAGAAGAAATCACACTCTCACTGCAAATATATGAATGTAAGTTTAATGAGGTTATAGTTATTTACACACTGACCCACCGACACGTCCCTGTACAGTACAGTATGGTAGAGACGGGCCACATGACAGCGGCTCGGCTCATCCCTACGTCACTACAGATTTCCACCAATCAGCTTCAGTCACAATAACCGGAAGGGAGCGGAGCACCAGACGAACAAGACGAGCGGAAACATGGCGTTAGGTGATGCGTGGAAACAGATATCCTGGTTTTATTACCAGTATCTTCTAGTCACGGCTCTGTACATGTTGGAGCCATGGGAGCGAACCGTCTTCAGTATCCTTTACACAAAATGTGTGTGTGTGTGTGTGTGTTTTACTGTACCGCTGAAGTTACCGGTGTTCACCTCATTAGCTAGCTAGCATTGTTAACTCAGTGTGCAACAAGTTGATTAGTTAGTATACTCACTCGGTAGATGACAGCTTTACTATAGTATTAATCCACGTCATAAGGCTTTGTCATGCCGGTCATTTATACAGAATTACACTAATTAACATGACACCACTCATTATCACCACCCGCCGTCTGCTGTTCTGAAGTCAGCTGGTCAGATAACATTAGTGTGTGTTAGGATTAGTTAAGATTTGATCTTTTAGATTTTAATTTTTGTTTTTTCAATGTAAATGATTTCAGCTTCTAACCGACACTCGCGTCATGACATCATGGCGTCACGTGGGGTGTGTGTACGTCCTGTGTGTATTATTTATCAGCTGGTTAAACCTCTTACAGCTGTAAACGCACACTGTTAACAGACCTCTGTGTCCCATTTTGTCTGGTTGTATACTGGTATGCACTACAGCAGGGGTAAAGTGAAGCTCAGCAAACAAGTATGCGAAGCTTTTACCACACTCTTCATGATGCTGCCATCTGGCGGTCAAACGCATGAAGTGCAGATAGTCCACAGGTTTTGTCTTAAAACTGCACTCCTTAAAAAAAAAACTGAAATGCTTTTTCCCCCAAAAGAAATGCTGTATATGCAGTGGAGCTGACATTCAGATTTAGATTCAGGTTCTTTATTGTAACAAGTTGTAACAAGTGCAACGAAAAGTAAGGATCCTTATTTAACCCCCACACACTAGTGGACACTAGGGGACAGTTGGCACTCATGCCCACTCCTGCCCCTTATTTGCAGAGCTATTGGAACTAAGGTGTCTTGCTCAAGAGCACGTCTGTTGAGTCTTGTCGATCGCAGAGCTCGGAACTCCGGACCTTCTGGTCCCAAGGCGGGTTCCTTAACCACAAGCCTTTGGCTGCCCACAACCCTGATCTTATTACATCATACACTCATGGACTTGTTTGAGCTCTAACATGTTAGCATTTACTGAAGGCTTTAAACACACACACACTGTGGCAGAAAAAAAAAACCAGGTACACCATCCTCTTTGGTAGGTCCCCCCATAGGCCTGAATTCCACGATCTTGCAGAAATGTTCTGTTGACAATGAATGCGATACTTCCTGCCGAATGGTCCACAAATCTGTTGTATCCCATGTACCAAGGAGAGTGACTGAAGTGTTCTTGGGCAAGGCCCCTAACCCCCACTACTACTAGGCTGCCCCTTGGTCCAGGCAAGTGTTCACTGCCCTCTTGAGTGTGCACTGACTAGTGTATGTGTTTCACTGCATGGATGGATTGAATGTGGAGGTCAAATCCCTCTGTACAAGCACAGTAGGTCAGTCACAACTTTTTAACATAATTTCTTTTGATTCAGAAGCAGTCACATATATATTTGATGAAGCACCAGGGAAGTGTTTCAAAGTAAAATATTGTTGTTCTGTATTCTGTGTTAAGTGTAACATTCCCACACTGAAGTAACTCCCTGTATAATGCATCTATAAAGTGTGTGTGTGTGTGTTTGTTATAAAGTAACCTTTACATGTGGTTATTGGTTTAACATTTTTTAACAGCAGGGTGTAAATTCCCAGTGGTAGTCAGCACAAGTTCCATCTGGACATTGGCCCAAAGGCGTGACTTAGTACATTCCCCTCTCCTATACATAGCACATAATTTCCACATTGCCCTTTCATCTTTTTATCACCATGCTCATTTGCCAGTGAAATAACTTACTATTTAATAGTAAATTTAAAATATTAAAAAAAAAAATGTAATTAAATTTTTTTTAAATACATGATTTTTGTTGTTCACAAAGAACAAATGTGCATTAATAGTAATAATACTAATAGCAATAACACGTCTGAGCATGTCTACTACCAACAGCAATAATAGTTAATATTTTATTACTATTTACCTTACATTCATTAAAAAAACATGATATTTGGTTGAGAAACAAATGTTACTCTTTCTGTCCTTCAGTCTTGATACACTCATCTTAATCATGTTAGTCTTTTTCTCTGAAATGCTAAATTCTTTAACCCAATGTCAGATTCTCTCCTGATATCTGTAGCAGCCATGGCGGTATACACAGGCTTTGTGTTTATGCCACAGCATATCATGGCCATTTTACACTACTTTGAAATGATCCAATGACCAGCACTCCAACTCTTCAGGCTACCCCATGGTTTCCCCCTGGTGGTTTGAAACAGTTTTCCTGTAAGGTCGTTTTCTCTTTGCCTTTGACTACTGGAATCATAAAGCATTTGGTGAACTGAACCTGGGGAAGTCCGATGACGAGCAGGCAGCGGAGTCATTTCAGTGGTTATGGGCGGTGTATAAGTACTCAGCCCATAAGACTCTAAGCACATACTGCCCTGTTAGTAAATGGTGCCCTGCTAGTCAACGAGCATTGTATATATAAAGCTGCAGTTTTTATAATAGTTAATTTTTCCTTTGCTTTGAAGGCAGTGGTTTATTGAGAATGCTAAATAATTTGTTATAACAAATGTGTACATTTCAGTGTATGCATATTTGTAACTGTTTTATAAAACTTTATTTTGACTGGTGATTACTTTGTTTGCCACACTGGAGCATTGTATACATTGTATGCATTGTATAGAATCTGTATCCTTTATCTTGATGAACTTCTGTGTGAGTTCTGCCTGTACAGTCAATTGATTCAGGCTGCTATTTTAAAACTAAACCAGTTGGTAGGACTCTGGCTCATTCTGTATGTATATTATTAAAAAACAATTCAGTAAAAACCTCTTTCACTTAATGTTAAGCCTACATTTTCTTTCAGGTGCCTTTACAGAAGTGCCAAAAAATATTTTTTACCTTTATTTAAATAAACATACTTTAATTACTCTCCATGATATGATAAAATTATGTAATCCACCAAATGTACAGAGAGCCTTTGAAGTCTGTAGTAGTAATAATAACAGTAATAAAAATAAAAATAATGACATGACAATGTACATGGAAGCTATAGATCTCATGTTTCAGCCACATGTCTATATGCATGTGGTAATTAAAAATACTCAGGAATCTGAATAATTCTGTTTCTTGGCAGAGATCACCAGTCATTTGATATCTACAGTTAATGTGCTTCAGAAATGTAATGTGCCAGAATACATAAAAGGCAGTATGTGCACAGACTTCTCACCTGCGAGACCTTTTGTGGGAGGGGTCCTACAGACCAACCAATGACATTCAGGCTAGTTCTCAGATTCATCTCGCTGGCATGGAGTCAGAAAGAAAATAGCAGCTGGTTACTGTTTAAACTGCAGGATGAGGATGTTCTCACGTACATGCTCAAGGGTTGCCTGGACCTCGGATAGTGTGCAAATAGAACAGCCTGCCAACTCTGCAACTTCACTGGGTTCAAAAACCTGCCTGAGGTGTTTGTAAACAGGATCATGTCAGCTTTATGGGCTTCTTTTAGCACAGTGTAAAGACCATCTATATGAGCTACTCATACCTGCCAGGGCTTAAGTTCATTCACTGATTCGTTTCTGCCAGCATGCAGTCACACCTAAAAGTACTGGAACAGCATAGAAAATTATTTATTTTGCTATATACTGGAGACATGTAGGTTCAAGGTCAAAAGATAAATGTGGATGATGGCTTTTGTTTTCTCATATGTTCACCTAGATTTGTTAGAACGTGGCACCTTTGGTATCACAACCCCCAATTTTACATGAGCAGATGTACTGGAACATATAGTCTTAAAGTAAAAACAGTATTTGGCTGCATATCCTATGCTTGCAATAACTACATCTGACCTATTGATATGACCAAACCTGTTGCTTTTTTCTTTTATGAGGCTTTCCCAGGCTTGTAGTACAACTTCTGTCATTCTTTTTTTTTCGTTTTGGGGGTATCTCCTCTTTTTCCAGGAGATTAAATGCATGCTCAATTTGGTTGAAGTCTGGTGAGTGACTTGGCTAGTCTAAAATCTTCCGTTTCTCCCCCTGATTAAGTCTTTTGTTGGGTTGGCGGTGTTCTTTGGCTCATTGTCCTGTTGCATGATGAAGTTCTTGCTAATTAGACAGCAATTTACAGACTCTGTAAATTGGCAGTGATACTTTAGACTTGTGAATTCATTCTGCTGCTACCATCATGAGCTGCATCATCAGTAAAGTTTAGTGACCCTCTGCACACAGCTTAAGCCATGACACTACCTCCACCATGCTTGACTGGTGAGCTTGTATGTTTTGAATCATGAACAGATCCCTTTCTTCTCCACACTTTGGTACATGTTAATCTTGGTTCCAGAATGTTTGTGCTCATCTCTATTTTCTCTATATTTCCAATCCGAGATTTGCTTTACTCTCATGATGAGTGGTATGGTCTCGGTGCTTCTGCTCTCAAAGTCTTCTTCAGACAGTGAATTGAACTGTCACCCCTGCCTTGTGGAGGGAGGGTGGGTGGCTTAGTGGTTAGGGAACCTGTCTCATGATCGGAAGGTCGCGGGTTCGATCCCCACCCAGGGCAAGACACGACGGAGGTTCCCTTGAGCAAGGCACCTAACTCCCCCAACTGCTCCCCAGGCACCGTGGCTTGGGGCAGCCCCCCTGCTCCGGGCAAGTGTGTTCACTGTTCGCTGGTGTGTGTGTTTCACTGCACGGATGGGTTAAATGCAGAGGTCACATTCCTTCTGTGTGCAAAACACAGTAAGGCAAAATAGTTCACTTTCATTTCATAACTGACTGTTCTGTGTAGCTCTTACAATGTTTGTCAGTTCTTTCTTTTCCAGGGCATTTCAGATTGTTGTACTGGCTATGCCCAATGTTTGTGCAATGGCTGAGATTTCCTTTTTTCTGCTTCAAAATGGCTTGCTTTTCTCCTATATACACCTATCTGGCCTGTGTTGGTTATTCTTTTTTCTGCAACAAATGCGGTCTTCACAGGTGAAACCTAGGCCTCAAACCTAGAGTAGACATTCAGAGCCATCAATTCTTTAAACAATCAATCTAACAGGGCAACAAAAAACAGTGGTCAGTTACATGCTGCATTATTTATTTATTTTTTTTAAATTAACTGTATAGCAAAACCAAAAAGAATTAGCCTTGCTGTTCAATATTTTCGACAGGGCTGTAGTGCGTGACTGAATTAATTACAATAGCCCACAGAATCGCAAGGCTGGTCCTGAGTATCGTCCGTTCCCTCTTGTTTTCCCTGTTCTAACATGTCCACTTCACCTTAGGAAAGCCTGTTACCTAGCGGATTAGTAGAATCAGTTGTGCAGGAAAACACTAAAATGTCCAGACACATGGTGTGTCTGGAAACCTGTATTAATCCATGTGATTATTTTACACAGTCTAATGGTGCTGTTTTTCCTGGCCAAAAAATACTGTTTCGGATAGTTACATTTTGTAATATGCTGTCAGTAGATATTTATGGTTCCTCTCCAGGAACTCTCTAGTTTATGAACAATTGGCCTAAAGTAAACACTGTAAGATAGTATACTAGATAGACTTGTATGTTCATAGTCAGTCTACCACTACGTAACTATTGCAGGCAGATTATATGAGACAAATCTTTCACAAATCATATCACTTTTTCAGTGAAGTAAACACTTACGGTTACACTGGATATGATTTTATAATCTAAAAAAAGATACTTGATTTCGTGTAAGGTGATATTCCTAATAATTTAATAAGGGGTGTGGATAGTGATAATTAAAGTATTAAATCAAATTAAAGTATTTAATTAATATTGAATTAATACCAAATTATTGGATACAGGTACATAAACTTTTTCATATTTATTAAGATTCCCAATAGTGCAAAAACAAGTAATAGGCTACAATAACTAAAGCAACAACAAAAAGTTGTCAAATCTATTTTTAAATATCTGTATGCTATGAATCTGTTTTAATGGACTGACGCTAGGCCACATTTGTGCAAACATTTGAAAAAATCAAACCAGCTCAAGTTCAAGCGCACGTCTCACACACACACACACACACACACACACACACACACACACACACACCAAGATCTTACAAGAGTAACGTTAAACTGATTTGTACAACAGTTATTTGCATACAGTAAAATACCACAGGTCTATATGCATTTTATAGACTATGTTCTGAGCCAGCTAGATATAGAAAGTGCCAACAGTAAAGGGTAAATGGAGACTGGAGAGTCCTGCTATGTGTAAACGATAAATTTGGTGCTGCTCACGTAGCGCAGAAGGCGCGCCCATCAACTGAGGATGATAACGAGAGCACGGGGGATTTACTCTACCGGCAAATGGCAGAACACAGCACGGAGCATATCCCCGACAAAGAGCCGGGCTCGTCTCGAAATGGTACCGATGGGATGGAGAAGGATCCTGGAGTGAGCAGGGTTGAGCACAGATCTCCGTGCACCAGCCGCCAAGGCGCGGAGAGCGCAGGATCTGCACGCGCTGGAAACAGCGCTCTGCCGCGCGAGCTCCGAAAACCGCGCAGCAATCGGCCAAAATCAAAAGAGCACCGACGAGCCAACGTTCACAGACTTGTATTACAATACATCGCACCTTGTATGAACTCGTACGGTATGTGTATCGTGGACAACTTTCTGGGAGACAAGCTCGGAGACCGAATCCTACAGGAGGTGAGGCGCGTGCATGAGGATGGGAGCATGCAGGACGGACAGCTCGCGTGCCAAACACTTGGGCAAACTACAGCTATTCGCGGGGATAAAATCGCCTGGGTCGAGGGCATTGAAACGGGCTGCCATAATATAGGTCTTCTGCTGTCAAGAATAGATAAACTTATCACGTTCGCTGACGGCAAACTTGGGAGCTACAAAATTAGAGGGAGACATAAGGTGAGTGTTTTATTTATTTATTTAGTTTTACAGTAAAATTAAGTTTTCATAATGATCATAATGACTGAATGTGCCTCATATGCGCTTTGGCTTAAGTACTGCATAAACACTTAATAATAATAATAATAATAATAATAATAATAATAATAAATTATCACGTCTAGATCTGACCTATTTATAAGCCTAACAATTTATCTAAAAGCTCTGAGACATAATAGATGTGGATTCTGCAGGATGGCATTAATCACCATGACTTTGTAATATCTTTCTGTTATTACTCACTGCATTGCATCTTCACATCAAACACAAATGAATCAAATCTCCACACGAAACACACGTTTATTAGCGACGTGATGCAGTTAAATCTTTTCCTCTTTCTCCGAGGCACTTGAAGGCTTTGTGGAGATGTTTGCACGTCAGCGGACGCGGCGCTGCTGCCTACATGCGCAAGGCGCAGTCCTTAATGGCGGCTACGTGCGCTTAACATTTACATTGCTTTCTCACGCCACGTCTCGTTGTGGATTCCAGATGCTGTACTAATCTGGAAAAACTACTATAGACATTTGTAAATGAACGCATTTTGTATGCGATGCATTTATATTTATAAATATATATATATATATAAATAAATATATAAAACAACATTAAGAGCACATTGTCATTTTTTGTACTGAAACAGTATGTTACAGTATACTACACTTCACAACACAGCCACTTGTTCAGGAAACATTATAAAGTAATCAGTTTAGTATGGACACGTGCTGCTGGGCCGCGGTCCAAACAAATGCAAAACAAGCGGAATGGGCGAAATAGATGAAGCCACGCCCCCATGAGAGCTACTCCACAATCCGCACGTTCCACATTACGAGACAGGTTTGCGTGAGTGTGTGTGTGTGTGTGTGTGTGAGAAAGATACTGAAGTTCAAGCAAGGAAACCCAAGTCTTACGCAGCCTGCCTCAGTCTTTTAACCGAGTTGAATGGCCGCAAGTCTCGCAGACTGAACCAGCGGCTGCCTACTGCTCTGAGCACAATGCCGTTTCTCCAGCATCTAACGGACTCGCAGCTGGAGCAGTTGGCTCTGAAGCACGTCGTACCGTCTCTGCTGGAGCGCGGCTTCTTTTACCTGGACCATTTTCTCGGCGAAGCAATCGGTCGTGTGGTGTTGGGTCAGGTGAAACAGATTCATCGTTCGGGCGTCTTAAGTGACGGGCAGCTCGCTGGTCGAGGCTCGGGAATTTGTAGAAGTCATATCAGGGGAGATAAAATAGCGTGGCGAAGTGGCACCGAGAGAGGATGCGAAGCCATAGGCTTCTTACTGAAACAGACTGATAAACTTTTATCTCTGTGCACTGGGAGACTGGGCACAAACAAAGTCCGGGAGCGCTCCAAGGTAAGCCAAACCAAATACATGCATCAGTCATCTGGTAGAAACTTCAATCCAAAATGACCCACACCTCAGAATCTAGTGGTACTATCTAGAAGTCCTGGGATTTCACAATGCAGTTTTTGAGTGACCAGTTTAATTCCTAAGTTCTCATAATGTATATATAACTATAACTATATAACTATAGATGTAGGTTCTAACACTGTTTACACCTTTTATAGCCCCTATGTTTACACAAATTGTGTATTTAGGTTCTCGTAATGTTTACTGTAGTTCCTTGGTTCCCACAAGGTTCACAACCTGAGTAGTTCCTATGTTCTCGTATTGTTGACATTGACTGTAGTTTCTGGGTTCTCATGTTTATACCGAGTGTGTATTTTCTAGGTACTGATAATGTTTTCACAGACTATTGATCCTTTTTCTAATCAGTCTTTACATACATTATTTCCTAGTTTCTGTTAATGGTTTCACCAGTTTTAGATTTTACATCTTGCCTAATAAACTTGTCAGTGTGTGTGTGTGTGTGTGTGTGTTCTGTTTCTCTTATTTGTTTATGATTAAAACTTTAGTTTAGTTTTTTTAGTTAGACAACAACCACCCAATTATCCCTGAAACGATTAGAAATGCAATGCAAATGTTAGTTTTTATCCTCTGAAAAATACACATTTCCTAGTACGAATGTTCTCGGAATCTCCGAATCATTTGACAGAAGCAGTGTCATGTAAGCTTACTGTAATGACCATTTCTAGTGTCTTACTGTGTTTGTATTGTATTTAATCTACAATCCTGGCCTACAGTAATTTAATCATTGCTGTAATTTGTTTACAGTATGACAAAAGTAAATGTTTTTTAAACACTGGTAAACAAATATAATACTTTTTAGGTAAACATGATGGTGTACTTTTAGTTTTGTGTTACATGATATGTGTTGCTGGATCACCATTTTAATAATAAAAACAATCACAGCCATGTTATCACAAGTTAATCTAAAGTATTCTTTCAAAGTCCAAAGGCCATATATCGGCCTGGTCAGGGTTAGAAAACATAGTAAAGGACAAAATCACAATAAAAGAAACCTATTAGCTCATAATACCGCTATTATTGTTTTAACATTTAACAGAACTCTTTAGCTAGCTACTCCGAGAGCGAGATCTAGGTAGGATAATATGCCAAACCAGCTTAGTCCTACAAACTCCTACTAATCCTCCTAAGTACAGAGCCAGTGACAGTGGTGTAAATTTGAATTAGGTCTCACAACTGATTTAGCATTATTTTAGATTGAATTTTAGCTAAACCTGTTTTCCTGACCAGCACAGTCAGCTGTTTTCCCCCCAATCAGTAATGGTCTCTTTTTTTAGAAGGATCTGAACCAAGATTTGTCCTTTATCACATTTTTTGTGCTTATTATATTTCATACAAAACAAACATGTAATGCTATACATT
>JAOVVF010000002.1:14001279-14036989 GCA_028565595.1 Duopalatinus emarginatus | reverse complement strand
CCTTACCATTTTCTCTTGTCCCAGCAGTTTTTAACAAGTACTTTTAGCATAACATGTGTTCGCCATTTTAATTGTAATATTTCACTTTAAAGCCTTATTCATTTACATAGATTAAAAAATGTGATTAATCGCGATTAACTATAGCAAATTCTGCGATTAATCGTGATTAAAAATTTTAATTGTATGACAGCCCTAATATATATATTATATGTTATATACAAATCTCACCTTTACTGCTGTCTGTTTTATTTAGTTGGTGTACTTAACTTGTAACTATCAAACTTTAGTTAGCTGCTGTCCATTTTATGTGATTTTATCTGAGACAGTTTATAAAATCATGCCACCTGCTATGGTGTCCCTGCATATATCCCTACATGACTCTGTATCATGGCTCATATAGCTCCCCCTAATCATGTACCAACAGACATCAAAGTCTTGAATCTGCACTATGCCAGTATCTGAGATTGATGATATGACCTTTGTATTGACATAGCCATGCTGTAGCTTACGAACATAGATATTTGCTTGATATACCGCTGTGTTTTACCTTTTCCCCTGAGGTAAAGTCTCCTCCTCAGGGACGATGCCACTTTATTAAGCACGCTGTGTACCCCCAGGCGGTAGCTGTCTTACCAGAGTGTAATATCACTGCCTGTGCTGAGTGACGGACACAGAGGTGCTAAACACACACAATCACACACAGAGCTCTTCATGTGGATCAGTCTCCATGCTTATTGCCATGTGTGGCTGTGTCTGTTGTCAGTGTTAGATCATATGGCCTTTTATCAGCAGCTAGCACACTGAAATGCCTTATGTCAAGAGAACCAGTGTTGACAGATTTGGCAGATTCTGTGCCACAGCTCTCATCAAATTCATTGACAAAAATATAGTGACTTTCACAATGGCAATTTTTTTAGAAATAGATTTTTCTCTTCTGATTAAGGATGTGCCCCAAAGGATGTGTAGATCTCTTATCTATTCTCATGCCTACAACCAGGCAAAAGAGCCCTGAGCTAAAAGAGACATGATTTGCATACACATCTGCCTTGCTCTGACCTTCAGTCCGTCTCAATTCACTGCTTATTTCACGCTGCCATTCTAAACCTCTCTGAACTGATCCTCTTGTGCTCTGCTCCCAAAGCTTAAAGAATCACAAAGTGAACACCCATCACCTATGGCTTTGACAAATCATGTAAAGCAAAATGGATTAGCAGCTACGAAATATAAACATTTTCTGCATCAGTCATAAACTATTCCTTTTTTAATGATTTTATAATATATGTGATCCACATTGTATGGGATGTCAGCAGGTAGGATCCTATGTCTATTTATGTGTATCTTTGACAAAGATCTTTGAACAATGACAAAGGTTTATAATTAAAATATTATGAATATGCTAATCCATTTATTGTAAATGGGTTTATACACAGTGTCTCTTGTGAAATGTAAAAGCTTAAAGCAGCACTATTAATGTGACTTGTTCCTCCTGAGCTGCTTCCTAATGTTTATTTGAATTCCTGTGATAGATTTTTTTCTGACATGTACAATATCAAAATTTCAACCAAACAAGCCTCTTCAAATATCTGACAGTCACCTGGGATTTACTTTGTGAGAATATAAATCTGCAGACTTTTATTCAAAGAAGCATTCCTGCAAAAACTGCCATTTAATATATTTTTGTGTTGGGTAGTACTCCCTACCGTACCATTCCCTCTTTTATCACTGTAGTACAGATGTATGAGTGTATGGGGTTTTTTTTTTTTGGCATCATGATTCTGTATTGTTAACACATTTCTGTGTTTACAGTACAGTATGCAGTGTACATTATGTAGATATGTCCAGATATCGGGAACAGTTCTATACACAGTTAGAATGAAGGGGTTCTCAACGATTCTTTGGATGGTTACGGGTTTTTAGTGTTCTAAAGGGGTTATATTCAGAATCCTCATATTCAGATAAGAAACACTCTGTAATAGCACTATTGTAACAAAAGAGTTTACCTAGTCGGATAAGTGTACTGTTTTTAATGATATTAGTGATATAGGTCAGTTATAGCCTGGACTAATGATCATTGAACCTTTATTCTCGAACAGCAAAAATTTTGTATATAATTATTGTGTTGTGCAGCATACCTGGTGTGCAAATATAAAGTGGTACAGGCTAACTGTGGCTTGCAGCTTAGGGAGAGCAACAGAGATTACCAAATAAGAACACAGTGGAGTTGCCCTCAGTTGCAAGATAGTGGAGATAAACTGAGCTAAGTTAGGCTGCATAGTATGTTTGCTAAATATGCTATCCATATCCAATGCACAATATTAAAATTCAATATAATACAAAGTTGTTGTATGTGATACATTTCTGATACAATATATATGCCTAGCTGCACATAATAAAACAAAAGCTGTGCATTAGAATGTATTAATATTAAACATACAAGACTCAGGCACTGTTTAAAATGCAGGGCTTTTATTTATTCATTTATTTATTTTACATTCAGCTGTTAGCTAGGTATCCTATAACATCCATGCCTCATTAGATTTGATTTTGAATCCTGACGTCTACAGAGAATCATTTTATATTGGTAACTATAACAACTTTCTCCTGCCAACCATATCCAGAGCTAATATGCTAATAATCATAGTATGCTAAAGAAAAATAGCATATTTAAAGAAGAAAAAAACAACAAAACAGTAGACTATTTTATCTAAGATAAGGAAAAAACACATAATATAAAAATTAATTATAAAAATAAATAAAATATGGCCTACATTTATGCAGTGATTTGCAGATGTATTGTATTTAAAACCAATTCAAGCTATATGATACAATAGACCATATTTTTAAACCCATAAAAGCTAGGTTAATTAAGTCACATTATTGATTCTTAAATGTGATCAGCTACAAACATGTTTTTTATTGTTGTTGTTTTTTTTTTACTTGATATTTGTGAACTTAGACAGACAGTCAAATGACTGATTATGGTGTGTGTTTTTTTTTGTATTCCTTTTATTCCACTTTTAAGCACATTTTCTCAAAAGTGAAAAAAAACTTTAATTTTAATGTCTCATTCATGACTATGAGAGAAATAGGTACTGACCCTCAATCAGTGAATAGACTAAATAGACCTTTCAATAAGCTTTTCTCAAGGTCTGCTGCTGTTTTGAATGGAATCAGTGAGGCTGTTGGTGCATTGTTCAATATCAGAAGTTAATCAACGTCTCATGACGTTGTTAATATCTCTTCAATATCAGCAAATGTTGCAAACGTCCTTAGTGCTTAGGAATGTTGGATACCGTGACTGTTGCAAGACACAATGTACAAAAAGTATTCTTAGTTAAATGTGATCGGTGGTTATTATTTCAACATTTGACAAATAGAAAAGTCTGCTGACTTCAGTTGGCCATATGACTAATTGCTAATTATGTGTCGAGAGAGAGAGAACAGTGTTTAGGTGGATGTGGAGGCAGTGACAGTTACGTCAGTTGCCATGCTGTTGCAATAATGACACACACACACACACACACACACACATACACACGCACACACTTACACTCCAGCAGTCTGTTGGAGGTCACAGAAAAAAAAAACAGTCACATGTAGCTTAGCCCTGCGTTATTGATTTCTGTTCTCGATCTCCTCTCCTATTCTTCCAACACTTTCCCCAAGTCTCTGGTGATTAGCGGTTAGGGTTTGTTGTGCCTGTGCTAAACCATGTCACCCTGTCAGACTGTGATACTATCATGGCCAAAGCCCTTGCATCAAGTGTTTCGTGGAGAACCGCAGATATTCCCTCAGGAGCTTTTGCATGTGTTAGGAATTGTGTACTTGAATTTGACTCCTGATTGTTGGGGGTGGTTTTGCTGCACTGCGTGCCTGTCCGGCTGATTAATGATAAGCCAGCACACATTTTCTCACTCATCTGTAACTGTCTGGTGACACCTGAAGGCAAAAGACACATGTGAGAATAGCATATATTAGGAATTGCAGTTCCTTCATGATTCAAGAAAGAATTATTTACAGCGATCATTTGTAAATATATTATTTTGATATTGATTCCTGTGAATGCAACCCAATGTCTGACAACAGGCTAACTGGCTATTATTATGTCTCTTCAGTCAATTAAAAAGCAAATCAGACCTAGTTAGCATAGCAATCTGTCACACTTTATTGCAGTGAGACTTCCCCAGCCTGGCCGTAAATTTGGAGCATAAAAGCAAAGGGAGGCGATGCAGCAATGTGTCCAAGTAGTTAACACACCAGTCCTACTGGCTTATAGAAGAGGAGGGGGATCTAGGGGCTGCTACTGGCCTAATTTACCCACATTCCCCTGGGTACGGCCCATCTGGATGCAATCCTGTTCAAATGTCTCCAGCATCAGCAACATGGACTCCATGATCATACAATGGGTATCTGGCCAAAGGCTTTCTATTTAAACTGACCAATCGGTTCAAAATGGGAAATTTTATGACAGGAGTGTCAGGATCAGATGTGATGTAGTGTGACTGTGTCAACAGTTTGGTTCGTGCTGTGTGGACCAATGACTCGCACCAATCTCTGATGAGAGAGAGCCAAACATGTAGCTGGGTGTGGAGAGAAAGGTTGCACTTTTCTTTGCAATCTTTATCAGCCTATTTAATCTTATTGTGGATCTTGTAGAAGGCTCAATAAGATAGATGTTACAGTAGTGTTCGCTGTAACTAACACACAGATGCAAAGAATAAATTGCATTTGTAATAAGCAGTCTACACTGTGAAGAAAACTTAGTGTTGTTTTAAACAGTGAGTCACTGATACGTCAGCACTAACAGCAGAATTGAATTATTCTACCAATCTTTATGAATTACTACTTTTTATTTTTTATTTTTTACTTCTTGTCAATAGCAAATCTGTGACCATATATGACTGTTAATGCAGAATTGAAATGTAGTTTGAGGTGCCACACAGGCTAAAATGGCTAGCTGTTTCATTGACCTGTGTCATGACTCACTGGTGACTCTTTGAACACATGGCGATTGTCTGCAGGTTAATATTTAGATTAATTACTCTTACTTACCAGCAGTAACAAATTTCTCTTTTCCCAGCATGCAGCAGTTTGGAGTGAGTCTTTCTATCCCCAGAAAATGGTTCTACTTATTGGAAATCAAAGTCTGATTGGTTGATCCACCAGCTAACTTTGACCTTTTGTTCCAAACCAAACCTTGACAATGAAAAGAATAAAGGCTATTACTGCAATGTTTATTGGCTTTTTTAACAAAAATACAAATTTAGTTATATATGATGCTAAGTGCAAATCCTTAAGTAATTTTTGGGGATTTTTTGTCGTAATCATCACTAATACCTGCTTATGTGTCAAAGTAAAATCATTATTCTTTATTTTTTCATGTAGCACTTTTGGCCTCTTTACATTTAAAACACTACAGTATTTAAATGTTAATGGCACAGTTCACAATTACACTGAAGAAAATATTTTATGGATCAGTGTTATTGAAGTAAGGTGTCCTGTGTGCATGCATGCGGTGAGTGAAAGTAAAAAAACAGGTCAAAAACACATACTGAAACAGAAACTTTTGTGGCATCAAAACCACAACATAAAGCATGGTGTCACGCCCCCCTTTGCATCTGTCAGCGAACCACCTGCCAGCAACAATTCACACCCAGACTCCATTTCCCATAGTCCTCCACGGGATCACATGATCCACTCCACCAACCACACCCGCTCAAGGTCACCTGAATTCTGATCACATGACTCCACCATTTCCTATATAAGACTTCCACATTCACCCTGCACGTTGCGAAGTATTGCCCCTGTTCACAGTAGCATACCAAGCCGTTTTCATTACCATTGTTTGTTTATCCGTGTATGACCCTTTGCTTTTTCCCTTCGACCCTGAGTTTTTGGATTACCCTATTTATTGTGTTTGCTCGGTATCTTTGTGTATTCTGTATTTTGACCCTCGCCTGTTTCTTGACTACGTTTTAGTCCCAGCGTCTTATTATTAAAAGCCCTTACGCTTTTAATTACCTGCGTGTGTCTGCCTTCTTCGGATCATTACATAATTCCACAGTGAGTTTAACAAATCTAAATGCTACACTGTAAAAAAAATTGAAAGCTCAATAATCAGAAATTGAATTGAATTATGGATTATATTTACTGAAATAGTCAACTGATCCCATCTATATGAGTAAATCATCTGTTGTCCATTACACTCAATCCTAGTTATAATCTCCCCTTAATAATAAATACATGCAGACAGTCTGCACCACAGGTTCCCTACCTTGGTCCTCAACTAAGCAGCCAATTAAATGCTCATATTGAGTTGGTGTGTTAGAGCAGGAAATACACTAAAATGTACAGGACTGAGGGTTCCTCAGAACCAGGGTTAGAAACCTGTGGTCTAGACAATACTGAACTTTCATACTGAAGTTCTTCAGAGATCAATGCAAAAAAAGTGTCAGGATGTAAGTGGTCAAATGGATAACCTTTAGGGAGTGTTCACCTTCTCCCAACAGAAGCTGGATGTAGGCAGCAAGTATAGTGAGAAAGTCTCACAGCCTTAAACAGACCAGACCTCTCGCTGTAGGTAAGTAAACGCATCATCACACTCATCAGATATTAACACAATGAATTTCTATAACTTATCATCTTTAGACCAGAACACGGTATGTCACTTCATTGAGATCAGTTTAAGATAAACACTTCAGCACTGCATCATTGATTAATGGACAGAAGTTGTGCATAATTACATTGTTTTTGTAAAACACTACTACACAGCTATGGTGCAGGTATTTGTACAGGCAGTTGTTTACCGCTTAAGTTAACACTACTAAACATTCTTTATTATGAACTGCAGCATTAATAAATCAAAATTAATGTTCTGAGATGCTGCCAGAATCCTATCTACCTGGCGTCGACTATCAAGCTTCGTTTGAATCCGATAATTTACGTCATCTTGCCATGAGCTTGTTGGCCAGTGTTCACCCTCACTCACAAGATAACACCTCACTACTTTTAATTAGAATCAGTATCAGAAATACATAATTGATCCCAGCAAGAAATTTCACTTGTTACAGTTGCATCCCTTTATACAACAGAATAAAAACCTTAATAATTTAAAATAGAGAGGAATTTGCAATATTTACACCAAATTCGTATAAATACAATAAAAGGCATTAAGGGAGTAGTTATAGAGGTTGATGGCCGCAGACAGGAATGACCTCCTGTGACACTCTGTGGTGCATTTTGGTGGGATGAGTCTTGCACTAAATGTGCTTCTGTGTCTCATGACACAGAGTTGTAGAGAGGGTGGGAACCATTGTCCATAATGGCCTGCAGCTTAGATCGCATTCTCCTCTCTGACACTGCCATCAGTAAGTCGAGCTACACTCCCACTCCCACAACATCAGTAAAAGTGACCTATTTGCCTACTGTGCTTGCACACAGAGGAATCATCAGTCTTGCAGATCAGTTTGTTGAGTCTGTTGTAATCTGCCACCCTCCGCCTGCTGCCCCAGCATGCACCAGCGTAGAGGATAGAGCTCACCACAAACAGACTCATAGAAAACCCGGAACATAGTCCAACAGATTTTGAAGGACCTCAGGCGCCTCAAAAAATTGAGACAACTTTGGCCCTTCCTGTATAGATTATGTTCTTAGCCGAGTACATTCTATTCATATCAATTAACATACAGATATCCCATGACTTTTTGGCACGTCAGAGTTGAACCTTTATACATTGCTGTTTTATCTACTTCAGGGATCTCTAAATCTGTTAATGTTTAATGCTGTTACTTTCAGGCAAAATATCCAATATTTTGATTGCCTAAATTTTAGGTGGTTTGCATAAAATTGTTTAACACAGTTATCCAACAGTAATATTTTTATTATTATGTTATTTATTATGTCGGGATTTGCTTGTCCGGATTTCAACTCCCACAATTTTCGAGATATTGACACCTTTCAAAATTAGATCCCATTGATGACCTCTTTGCTTGTATAGAGCTTCTGGATAGCCGCACTTGTTCACCGGCCACGCCCGTTTTCATCCCCCATTTTTCCTATTCATTTCAAATGGGAATCATTAATATGCGTATTTAAAAGGTACATCGATGTGAGATATGGACTCTGTTTCAACTTTAAAATGTTAGTCCTGTTAAGGACACACAGGCATTTACACAACTTTTGGATACCCACACTCGTTTATCTGCCACGCCCATTTTCATCCCTCGTTTTTCATAAGCCAATTCATTTTAATAGGCAAGTACATAGAGGTTATTCATGTGTTTGAAATGCACATTGATGTAAGATATGGACTTTGTATCCAAATGTCTGTCCTGTTAATTACACACTTTAATACAGATTTGGGTACCCTCACTCGTTTATCTGCCACGCCTCGTTTATCTGCCACGCCCTCCTTCCTTTTCCACCCATTCATTTCAGTACGAAAATACCCCATTGTCACTGAGAATGGTAGATTGATGGGAAATATGGACTCGGGTCTAACTCTAACATGTCCTGTTAATGACACACAGGCTTTTATACACCTTCTGGATACCTGCACTTGTTTACCTGCCACACCCGTTTTTATCTCTCGTTTTTTGTATCCCCATTCATTTTAATAGGCAGTTCACTCATTGCACTGCTAATGTTACTGTTAGTGTTAAGGCTAATGCCAATGATATTTGCTAATGCTGACTTCTAATGCTAACGGCTAATTCTAATGGCCAATGCTAATTGCCAATGCTAATTTCTAATGGCTAATGCTGACAGATAATGCTAATTGCTAAGGCTAACGGGTAATGCTAATGGCTAATGTTAATTGCTAACGGGTAATGTTAATTGCTTACAGCTAATGCTAACTGCTAACAGCTAATGCTAATTGCTAATGCTTATGTCTAATGCTAATTGGTAATGACTAATGCTAATTGGTAATGACTAATGCTAATTGGTAATGACTAATGCTAATTGCTAATGACTAATGCTAATTGGTAATGACTAATGCTAATTGCTAATGGCCAATGCTAACGGCTAATGCTAATTGAATTGAATTGAAAAATTGAATTGAATTGAATTGCTAATGGATCATGCTAATCTCTAATGACTAATGCTAACGGATAATGCTAATTGCTAATGGCTAATGCTAATCGCTAATGGTAACAGCTAATGCTAATTGCGAATGGCTAATGCTAATGGATGATGCTAATTGCTAATGCTAACAACTAATGCTAATTGCAATTGCTAACGGCTAATGCTAATTGCTAATGGCTAATTGCTAATGCTAACTGCTAATGGCTGTTAATGACACACTTTAATACAGACTTAATTGCTTTAATTGCACTCGTTCACCAGCCACACCCATTTTCATCCCTCTGTTTTTCCCATTAATTTCTATGGGAAATCAGAAAATGTCTATTTGAAAGATACATTCATGTGAGATATGAACAGTATTCCAAATTTAAAACGTCCAACACACTCTCTCTCTCTCTCTCTCTCTCTCGACTCCTTGTGGATGAGAGAATGTTGGCACCAGAAACAGAGGGTTAGTTAGAAAAAGATGCAGCTAAAATAAATCAAATATTATAATACATATGTGTAATTTAACTAACAACATAAAAGCAGTCAAAAATTAAGTAAAATCTAGCAAGAGTTGTTTGTTTACATTGTTTCTACAAGATTATAGTGACTGACAAGAGGACTGTAGGTTTGTATCAGCTAAGCAAGCAAGGAATATTACCATGCTAGCATAGCATTTTGATTTCTGCATGAATCCAACTGATCGTGCTGGGCTAGCAAATGTCTTTTTAGATCTTCTCGGCCATAAAACCATTCGCAAATGTTGTATGATTATGATATACTGTTAGAGAAAACAACATTGTGGTAAGTAATTAGCCTTAGCTAGGTTAGCATTAGCCAGGTTGTGGGTTAGCAAACTGTTGCTACAGTTGGTGCGGCTGCTAAGAAAACCAGTTGTAACTATCAATCACAAACATTAGCAAACAGGACAAAAAATATTGACCTGTTTCTGTAAAACAACCAAAAGGAATTAATGTTACCCACCTATCGAGCAAAAATACAGCAACAACCTCATTCTTTTTCATGCCTTTTACACATTTACATGTGTAACTCACATTTGTAAGACCTTTTTCAGCTTTTGTTCGTCTGATCTTTTCCTTTTTGGCTGTTATCTTTTGTCAACATGTAGCATGCCAGATACACAGTCTCTACTGCCCCACTCATTTCTGTCCTGGGCATGAGCATGAGTGCCCACTATTGCTGAGTGACTGTAAAAGAGTCAGGGCTAAGCACAAATGCCAGACTTGTTTCCAGTGTGCAAATAGACCAGAGAGCTAGTGAACCGTATGCAAACATTCGCTGAATACTACAAAAGTGTTGGTCTGAAATTGTATAGTGCCTTTCTACACTCTACTTTGACTGGCTATGTGTAATTCCTTGATATGAATGGCACTACAGCTTAGGTTTCACATGCACTGAGTCATACTATATAGGTGTCCTAACTCATATTCATTTTAAAAACAGTTAGTCTTAAATAAGGGCCTGCATGATCATTTTTTTTCAGTACGAAGTGGATGTACAAGCCCCATCTTGTATTTACAAGTAGAAGCACTAGATGGCAATAACGAACAAGAAATAGTGCCAGGAGTCCAGAGTATAATATACAATGAAATGCCAGAAAAACTGGTACAGACCAGCCTATGAACAATAGACAACAATGCCACCTATGCATGTTATTGGTTGTGTACACCAGTGCCTGTGGAAACTTCATAATGGTATGCTGTTTGTTTAGCTGCCATTCCATGGGACCCCTGTTACATCTACAAACGTCTCTGACAGGCGAACGCTATGTGCACCTCTTTTCTGAGTTATACCTGTTCATGTCCTGGATTTATTCTGATGGGTTTGGTCTCTTCCAACAGGACAATGTGCCGCCACACACATCTAGAAATGTCAAATTATGGTTAGAGGAACAGTCATCTGAGTTTTGGGATTTGCTATTCCCACCTAAGTCACCAGATCTGACCAGACCATTCTGCAGAAAAATTTCTCTGCAAGCTTGTGGAGTCCATGCCACATTGTATGTCTGCATTTCTACGCTCCTATCAAGTATTAGACTGGTGTACAAGTTCTTCTGGTAGTTCAGTGTGTATGCACACACGCACACACACACACACACACACTAGAAAAGATGAAACAGCACAGATAATTTCTGAGTATAAACTCTTAATGGCGTAAACTGGATGTCAGCATCTAAACCACAAGGTGCCGAATTATCCACATCATACTGTTTCCAAATTCTTGTGGAGGCCCCTGCTGTAATCCAGCATTGCCTTGGCTGTGCTACTGGCTCTGCAGAATTAGAGAGGGGACTAGAAGCATGCTGATATATGTATTAACAGTAAAACTGTTTTCTTTATTTAAACAGATTTCTCTATTTACACCTACTGTTAATTACATTTTAATTTTTTTTTACAGTTGTTACGTTTTAGGTTGTTTCCCCATCCCTTTAAACCCCCTTTTTTGAGCAGAGTCGATGTTAGTAGTCAGCCATTTTAAGTGCTCTTGTGCATTGATAAAAAAAAAGTCTGTTTGGATTTACATGGAAAAAATCCCCACTGGTTGCACATATTAAAGTAATGTTCTTTACATAAATACGAGTACATAATTTTGAGTACACAACTTTAATGTGTGTAGATAATTCCCGTTATATTTTTCAGTGTGGTTTTGTGTCAGTAAGCAGACACTAATTAATGTTAATCAATGTGCCTTCAAGAGAATTTCAAAACGGGTGTTCATTAAGTTGGAGTAGTATTTATTTTATGTAGTTTTGGGGTTTTCACATCTAGCCCTGGTTTAAAGTTTACAATACAGCTTTGACAGCTTTCTTGGTAAAGGTGCAGTACTGGAGGGGTCATGGACATTGAATATTTTGGATGTTTGGATATTGTTGATGGCGGAGTAACTGGCCGCTTTATATCCCAGGACACCCTCATGTCTCTATCACTTTTAGTTATGCTATCTTAACTGGTTTTGCTGGAGTATCAGCTTGCACTATGCATACAATGTATATTTTCTTTAACTTCTATGTGACAAGACCCATAAACCTGACTCTTTTCTGGTCTCCGGCCCTTGTCTGATCCATCCTGATGCCCTAGGTTTGTTTGGAGCTTTCATCACCTGAAAACCACTGCAAAGTATGGCCTCTACCGACAGCCTAAAGAGCACTTCATCCTAAAGAGAATACATTTATGGCATTTGGAAGATTACTGTGCATTATACCAAATGGATAGCATTGGGACTGCAATTGGTACTTAGGATTTACAGTTTACACAATGTACACATTTCTGTAAAGCTGTTTTGACAATGTCAGTTGTTAAAACTACTATACATATAAAACGAATTGAATTTAACAGATGAAAATGGCATAATTTTATGGCATAAATGAACAGTGAACACTGACTAATATAGAAAAAGGTAAATGTAAAAAGAAATTACTAAATAAAAACTCTAATAAAAATGTATATAAACAATTATCTGTCAGCAACTTAGCTAAAACAATTAGTAGCATGATCAGACTTTTCCTGTAAATCTGCATTAGTTATATTGGGTACACTGTTGTACAGTTTTACAAGGAATTCAGCTAGTAGTCTATATTTGGAGAATATGCCATGTGTCCAGACAACCTTGATGAATCTAAAATGTGAGCTTTTGTGTAATATGATACTCTTTTAATAATGTACACACATTTGTGCAACAATTGTTTTTTGGTTTGTACATAGTAATTCAGAATCCAGTTTAGCTTTATTGTAGCCATACATCGTCTTCTATGTACCTAGCAGTTTAAATGTAGACCACTACTGACTGAAAAATCCTGACCTGCACACTAGATGTCAGTCTTGCCACACAATAAATTTGCTGCTTAACCACATGCTTCTTAGTCCACCATGATTTATATGCCTAGCCATCATAACTCTAAGACTCGTTATCTTTTATTGATTTAATAAACAAATCCGAGTCGGTGATTATGTCCTCTTTGTAACTCTTGATATCCCTGATTGTATTTGAACTGGTAAAAGTTAGGCACTATGTTTATTGCGTAACAGCCCTAACAAGATTTACTTGAAACTAATAAAATCGTATGCCATAACAAGAAGAAATGTTTCTTCTTATTGCTCCTATTATGCAGCATATAAAATGCAAAGTATATTCTTATAAATATAGAGTACCATGCTGTTAGCTGGTAATGTGCTAATTTCGTCCAAATATAGCCTTTTATGTCTTAGTAGACAGGCTAGAAATTTGGAGGTCTGATTCTGTGCTTCAAAAAATATTTTCCAATTTAGTCTGAAAAATATTAAACATAATATTAGGAAAGCAAAGGGATAAAATTGCAACAGCTGCCTGTGATCATCTGCGATAAAAGGGCCTTATTTTCAAAAACTGCCATGTGTGCACAGAATTAGTAGTTAAATTGTTTCAGTAAAATGCAGCAAATTTAAGCTTTTCAAGCATTTCTTGAAAAAGTACAGAGAAATGTGTGTATATCATTAAAGAAAGTGCCATATTACTTACAAAAAGATGGTATTAACTTGGTACTTGGTATTGAAACACTTGATCGAGGCTGTGTAGAGTCACAGAGGCAGAATGTACTGTGGTAGATTATTAAAGATGATTTCCTTATAAAACTGCATAGCAGTGTACCTAAGAGAACTTATGCAGGTTTAAAGGCAAAGGTTCTTTTCTTGTAGTGTACCACTGTTTACTGCTCTGTATCATTTATTGATTCTATACATATTAGTACATCTGCATAGGAATGTGAAAGTCTGGTACTCGAGAGATAAAAGCTCTCTAGCTACTGTTCAAGTTCCAGGTATATGAGCGCAGATCTAACAAGCTGATTCCCAATAAGGACAGGATGGGGAGATAGACAGCTTGTGGTCATTAGAGAGGTTTCAGGTCTAAGCTTATTTTTTCCCTGCCCCTCTCTCTCCTGTGATCTATCATTCATGGCCTTCATTTAAAATTGCGTGAAATATTTAAAGTTGGCTGGACTTTTTCGCCGGGCTTCGCGTGTGACCTCCCCTCAGAGCCTCGAGTCAGACGGCAGTGGGGGGGATGGAGTTCAGGGAAACAGGGATGGAGGTGGAAAGAGATGAAGGAGAGTGAAAGGCAGAAAAAGATTAACTGAGAGAAAGTGGCGGGGTTTTTGCAGCTTTGAAAGGTACGACACTTTGTTCAGAGCATGCTGGAATAGAAGTAGTGCTGTTTCTGTATGACACTGTTCCAGGTATCAACCAGTGAAGCAACAGTTATTGTTCTAAATAACAGTTAGTTTAAAATAAATTCTAAAATAAAACAATATTAAAATGAATATTTTCCCATTTATTCAGCTTTTTGCTGTTACAGTGAGATCAGTATGGCAGAACGAACAGCACAGTCTAGATTACCTGTTAATTAAAATCCCAAGCTGAATGATATTGTGAGGTATGTTTAAAGCATCACATGTACCCATGAGTACTTATTTAACATCTAGGTATTTGAGTGCACTGCATTTCCACAGCCCTGGAGAGTAAAAGTGAGCAGTGAGCTGCAGAAACACACATCAGTGAGGAATATGAACACATCAGGGTGAAAGTGAGACCTGTGAGTCCTGGTGAGTTGTGAATTCTATGCTATGACGTGAACGAATGACGTATTGGCCAGATATCTGGAAACAAAAAAAAGTACAAATAAAATTGAAGAAAAGGAAAATAAGAAAGTCAGTGATATGTGATACTCACTTAGGATGAGCTGAATGAGAAAGAAATGATGCCAGATAGTAACAAATCTGAGAGAAGTTTATTATGAATATGGCACCTGTAAGATGGTAAAAAACCGTTACAGAAAGACAACCATGTATGACATGTTTGCTTAAACTGATGAGACCCTACAAAAGTATAAAAGAACCCTGTTGTAAAATGAAGTATGTACATTTTTGAATTGCAGCATTATTTATGGTAAATGAAAAGAGATGTTTTTGTCATAAAAAAACAAGCCAGGCACTCAGTTAGCTTTAGTTAGTTGTTTCTTTCTTTTTTTGAAAAAAGAAAAAAAAATTTAAACCCCAAAAAATAAAATAAAAAAGTACCATAGTTTTCTCTTTTTAATATTTTAATTTGTTTGTATTTAGAATTTATAACATTGTTAACATTGATACTAAGAGAATCCCTTTCTCCCGTATTCATCTACTTGGCACCAAGTTCCTCATAAAAGAATCTGTATAATTGTACAAGAAATAGTTAAAAACACAGACACAGTTTTCACAGGTAATGAAGTGATTTATCATATTGTAATTTTTAAACACTATTTATCTAACAGCAGCTGAGATTAGTTTAAGATTAAATCACCAGCAATCATTTTGACACAACACAGAAACACTGAGACAGCTCAGCCGGCTGTTCTGTTTGTAACATATGGGTGTATTTCCTGGTCCACAGTGTTTTTTGAGCCACCCCCTGTACAGCACAACTTTTTGCAATGTAAAAAAAGCTAAGACTCTAGGATCTAAGACGCTAAAGCTCCAGTGGTGACGCCAAGCTCTCCTGCAACTGCTCTGACAGCAGCTATCGGTTTTAAAAACATTAAATATCATGACCTGGGTTTAAGTAACAACACATTTTCACAGAAACCACAGAGACGAGTTTCCTGATGTAGGGGAGTAGCCTGATTCAGTAAAAAGACAAAAAGGCTCCCCCTTTGCCTTGTTGGACAGACTAAAAAACACTAAACGCTGGCAAAGCTGCTGGACCAAACGAAATCAGGTAAACCAAACAATCAACTTGGTAAACATGCATTTCCAAAACACCTATAAAAATAGATTTTATAGTGTGATTTTTTTTTTTTTCTTTTCTCATTAGAAATCCTTAAAATTGTTTATTGTCCTGAAATACTGTCATCATTTTTTTTAGCTTCCTGTGAGTTGCAGGGTCCTTGAAGTCAACTGTTTGGTGGAAACCAATGAAATACACCCAATGCACATGAGAAGCACAAGGGACTCTGGGAATGTTTCACAACTTAGGCCTTTGAGGTTCCAGACATTACATCTAAATGCTACTTCGGTTTTATCCTTGTCAGTTTTGAGGTGGAGATCGCAATCCCAGAATTCCCCAGTGGCAAAAAAATGGCTCCTTAAACCTTTGAGCTAGTTAAGAGTCTTTTATCTCTGAGAGGAAGAGAGAGGTCTGTAGACTACACGACAGCAAAGCAATAGCAGGAACAGAAAAGTAATACAGACAGAAAAGAAGCAGCAAAAAGGTGACACTACATTGGAAGGCCACCACACAAAATCCACTAACCTCCACTGGTTCACTAAGACTGTAGGGGGGAAGGAGAGGGAGAACCAGCATCTCCCCCTCCAAGCCCACACTAGCACAGAGAGGACAAAGGACGAAACAGCTACATCAGCTCGGTATATACTGCATATAGTAACACACACTGAAATCGCTATGAGGACTGACAGCCAATGACACTTACACATTGTACACATTTACGCTTATCACGCTTGGTAATAGATGACGTGATGGATGGCTGCCAAAAGATGAAGCGACAGTTTTCTTCCTTTTTATTACTTTCTTTTTTTCCCCAAACAAATTCACAGTGTCTTAACACCAAACTGTGACGGTAATTTTTTTGGCAACAGTGAAAAAAAATTAGGAATGTGATTTCTCAAAACACATTTTTGATTGAAAATGCATGTCCTTATTACAATCTTGTTGATATGTGGTTTTCAGAGTTCATGACGGAGTGGAGGGAAACTGCTTTTGGGAGACTGATGGGAAAAGCTACTAGGCTTCAAATGTGAGGAGGGAGAGTAAAAAAAACTGAGAGAAGCCTGTTAGAGTTTCACATTCATCTTCAAGTTTATGATGTAAAAATTAGCCTCAGTTACACTGAGGGGTAAGAAATGATTCACAGCCTGGTCCAAATCCCTTTTCTGACTCAATCATATTGAGCCACAGCCAAACCCTTCTCCACTCTCTGCAGGGGATTAACACAAGAAAAATGAACTTGTCTGTTAGAGGTTTGAGTTTTCAGTAGAAAATCTCTCAAGCCATCATTTGTTGAGCTCTGGAACAATACCTACGTCAGCCAGCTGAGTGAGGGTTAGTTGATGATAGCACCATGGATCTGCAAAAGGAAGATGGAACTGGAGGAATCTCACACTGACCTGTTCCAAAGTCCTGGGAGTTTGTAGTAACATTCGGATCAGGTCAATACCCGGCTAAAATTGCTTTTAAAATGCATGATTTGTAAGTTAAGACTGAGCTATAAAAAACGAAGAAAAGCATTATTTCTAAAATACTATTCCCTCGTTAAGAAAGAACCCTAAAACCCTTTCAACTACGTCAAACAGGGTAACATCCTTTTGTCAGTGTCAGCCTTGATCACATCAAGATATTAATAAAAAAACAAACAGTTTCTTTTTTATCTCCTTTGTGAATTGCCTTTAAATACATAAGGCATCCTAATAAGGATGCACTGTAATGAAGTCAAAAAAAGCACATTTTCTTTCACCATGGAGAAACCACACACCTGAGTGGTGAGTTCTCTGTGGCTCAAAGGAACTCTGAAATAGAGATGAGCCTGTTTAGTTTGTTTAAAGAAAATGTCATTGGCTCTAGAGAAGGGAGGGAGGAAGAGGAAGAAAAGAAATAAAGAAAGACACAGGAAGAGAAACCATTTGTTTCAATTACCCAAGCTTAACTGCTTGAAATTCAAAGTGCTAGAACAATTAATTCCCACCCCCAACTTGAAACACAGTCATAGGCCTCGAAAGAGTCTCTTGATTTAAATTGAACACAGTAATATGGTCTCAGTGTTTTGCTTCAATCCTCTTTGCGCTCGAGAGTCTGTGTTGTGTGGATGCCATTGCTGTAGACGGGGAAAGGAAGCGTAGAGAAGAGTCCCTCGGCCGTGGTGAAGACATTGGCAGTGGGCATCTGTGCGAGACTGGCACCAGTGCCTGCTCCACCAAACGGTCCCGACATGTTGAGCCGGTGCACATGGTGGTAGAGCATTTCCATGGGTGTCTTGGCATCGATGCCAAAACCAGGCCCGTTCATGTCCACAAAGTTGACTGCCGCATGGCCGCTGGGTAGAAGGTTTCCCTGCACAGCCAGTGTGACATCAGCAGGTGCGTAGCGGATGGTGCCTGCTGTGTAGACGCGTGGTGCTGCTGCTGTGCTGGTGGCAGCCAATGTGCCTGCAACACGCTGCACCAGGGGAAGCACCACGTTGCCTGTCTGTAGCCGCTGTAGGGCCTCCAGGTCGCCGCTGTACAGCAGGGAATTCTGGGAGGTGGGTGTGCCCTGCTGCTTATCACGTGGTGAGGCTGAAAGTGGAGGTGATAGAGGGTCAGAGGTTGAGGAGTTAGATAGTGGGGGTGCCAGGCCAGCTGAGGTGGGGGCACTGTTACTGCTACTACTGCTGCTGCTGTTGGTGAAGTTGGGCTTCCTGATGCCTGCTCCTCCTTCAGTGCCTGGTGGAGTGAGGACTGAGTCAGGAATGGCCGCGGGGAAGGCTTCATGGGCACTAGGAGGCTTGGTCATGCTGAAAGGTGACTCGTTCCGTGAGATCTCCCGGTTAGGCGGGAAGTTCCAGATACTGCTGTCATTGTCAAAATTGATCGGCTCGGCCATCTCTGTTTTTATCTTGAGCACTGAGGCAGTGGCAGGTGATGGAGGTGGCAGTAGTGGAGGCTGTTCTCCCAGTGCTGGCTCCAGACTTCCTGGACTCGTCGTGACATCCTCTGGGGGTGAAAGTCGCAGGCGCTGTCTATTACCCTCCCATTTCTGCTTTTTCCTCCTTTTCTTTCTTTTCTGGCGTTTACTTGTCAGTGGACCACTCAGTTCCCCTTCACTGTTGTAGTCCTTCATAATCTCATCATCGTCCTCCTCCTCCTCTTCTTCATCCTCTTCTTCAGATGAGGATGAGAGTGAATTGTGAAGCTCTCCCCCTTCTCCATCACCATAGTGCTCTACTTTAATGGGCAGACCACTGATATGAGACAAACGGGTCTCTTTGTGCTCGGCCTCACAATCAGATGGTTCCAAACTGTCCTCACTCTCCTGGCTCTCTGCGTTACTGGAGCTATCCTCCTCCTGATGCCTCATCTCTTGCTCAGAGTGTCGGGTGGGCTTCTTACTGTCTGACTCTGGCTCTTCACTGTTCTCAGAAGACTGGTTTCCTTTCCCATCTGACTTGGGGTTCTCATTGTCTTCTAAGAGAAAAAGAAGACCGGGATGTTGAAGCATCATGTAAGATCATAGTCATCAGAGATTGAAGTGAACACTGTTAGTTCTCCCACTGTGCATTGTGTAACATTTACCAAGCCATTTTCTATAAGACATCTTAAACTAGAATTTTTTACTGATCAAGCATAAGGCAGTGGAATGCAAGCTTTAACTCCCCTGTAATGTGTATTCAAGTTAAGAGCTGTTTCCTTATGCATGCATTTCAAATTTCATGGATATTGCTAAATTTATGATAGTTTGCAATGATAGATAGAGGGCAAGGGCTATCACACTTTTCCTCTGAGGCACATGAAGCCAGCTTTATGTAATGTATAGAACTGCTTGCTCAAGCAACATCAGTGTAACACACCTGGAGGAAAGTGATATCCACCCACTTCCACATTCAGAAATTTCAGATGCCCATGATTGGCTAGTGTCATTGTGATGGACAGCTTTGATCTCTTCAAACTCATTTTCTGAATGATAGGGTGAATGCTTTCTCCTTTTGGAAGCTCTTATCTGATATCATCACTTAATGACTAATCTGCAGTCACTGCTTTAGTCATGGGTGTTGTCCTTTAAATGCTCCAGTTTATTCCAATTTAGGTCAAGTTACCTGATTGCTTTTGTATAATAACTAGAATAGTGTGGCTTATTACCCAAAACTGCTGTACTGAAGACACAGGTTTTATTGTCTGTGTCCATCAGCTTTTTAATTATATCTCAAGTGCACTCTTTCTGTGATTTGGTGGTATACGGAATAAGCCAGCTGCCTTGTGAGATTGCCTAAGTGAGCTAGGAAAAGAGACAGATAAACGAGGAAAAAGGAGTCAGGGAATGATCTAGTCCAGCTGCAGCTGGCACAGACAGTAACCTTTATGATGAAGGCTGGCAAAGGGCTGGCCATGCCGAGGTGCCAGGATACAATATTCTGGCACCTTCACCAATCAGTTGGCTGCCCAGGTTTAATCAACCTTTTAACCAGGTTACTAGGATTGTTGAAGATTCATGCTTCTTTGCCTTGCTGGGTGAAATAGGTGATTTCATGAAGGGTGAACACTTGCAATGGTTTGGACTCTGGACTACACAATCTTATGCTTTGACTAAGAATATGGCGAATATGATGAACATTATTTTTGCTGATCTTAGTATAAGGTAATTGTTCTTAGTTCATAGGTTGTGTATGATCCAGATTTAAAGTAATAGTGTATTGTACCAGAGTTGTCCTTAGAGTCAGACTCCGAGTCAGACGTTTCCGAGGACTCTGAGGCTTTCTCTGGCAGATTTGGAAGCTGTGTGATATCCATGGGTGTGTCTTTGTATTCCGGATTACTAAAAAAAAGAAACAGAGGGAGAGAGAGAAGAATTATTTACAGAACTGAACTGTTTCCTGTAGCCTGGTGGAAGGAAGGTGAAATAACCTAGAGTACACTTGGTGCTCCTGAACATTTTAAACATCCTGATTGATCCAGTGTTCACAAGCACACATCTCTCTAATGATCTCAGGCTAAGGCGCTGCTTGCGCCCACAAAGGGAGAGGAGATTAAATAGAGGCTTACAGAGATCTATTTATTTGGCTGCTGCTGCCTCGCAATTGCAAATGGAAATCCTCTAGCTTTCTGATGGGAATTGACAAATAAGCGTCACAGTAATTTGGGATAACACTTAACTGAAAGAGCCCTGTTTACCTAAGCACATAGTTGACCCAGATGATGTTCTTCTCATTGGCATTCTTGACGTTGATCGCAATAGTGGCACTGGACTGGATCCAGATATAGCCTCCATTCTTCTGAATCCAGCGGTAGTATTTTGTCACACACTGGCCTTTATTCATTACTATAAAGAGAAAAGAATAGAGAGGAAAGAATTGTTAGTCTTTTTTATCAGATTAATATGATCTCTGTTGCACCATAACTTTGTACTGCAGCTAATTTTTTGGATAACAATATTTAATTATTTAGCAATTTCAGAAGATTATAATGTCTAATTTAATTGCTAAAGGTTTCAAGTGCCAGGGATAAAGGGCTCTATTGCTTCCGCTGTTTCCACATACAAGCACAATACCCACACTGGCTCACCAGAGTGCGCTGTGTCCGCTTGCACTGTCCTTGCGCTATGTCCTTGTCTGAGACTACTTCTGTACTGTGTCCTTGTCTGGCTGCAATAAATTTGGCTAAATTAAGTACTAAATGTTATCTCAACCAATATGTATTTGCATTAATCATTTTTTTTCTGTAAAGCTAAAATGGTCAGAATCAGAACTAATTCATGAATTTATATCTTTATTTTAAATACAGGCACAAAGAATGTCATGTATGAAAAAGACATAGTTTGGGAAAATTATTTATACAAAAAGGATCAGCAATTAACAATACTACAGACTAAAAACATTGTTTGTTAAGCCATTTAGTCTGTACTAATAGACTTGACTTACTGACTGCTTTCGTTGGCAAATGTAAATGTAACAAACGAAACTAGATAAACAAAAACGTGAAACAAATATATTGTTTTTCTGACTGGCTCAGCGTGGTTAGTGGACATGCCCTTGCTCTAACCTTCACAATTTCCTCACTACACTCACTATGGTCCAGAATACTGAAAGGCTGAGAAACAAAATGAATACATTTCAGGCAACAAAATGATTTCCTTAGTAATAAATAAAAATTGGTTTAAATTCATCCTAGAGATTTATGTCATGTTATAAAATAAAAATTAAAACTGATTCTGTATATTTTCCAAGCTTGTTCTTTGCTTGGTTCTCTCCTAATGAGCTGGGTTCATCTGCATTGCCGTCAATACACTGCAGCCCTGCCTGTGCCTGGTGCTGCTGCTGTGCAGGTGAGCCTTATTTTTTAACCCCTTTCACTTACACTGCCATTAAATCAATCAAGACCTGTTTGCGCTATTGATTTAGTGGTAATGAAGCCGCCCCTTCATTCTCTCATTCTCTCATTCTCTCTCTCTCTCTTTCTACCAGAGTCATCTCTGCAGCATTTGGAGGCATTAAAAGGAATACGGCATCTTTAATCTAGCTGTTCTCTCCTGAAGCCTCAGGCTAGCCTGGAGGATGGGTGCTCTCTCTCTCTCTCTCTCTCTCTCTCTCTCTCTCTCTCTACTCTGGGCCTCTGTCCTTCACTTCCGTTTAATCACTTGGATACATTCCATAATAGCAGCTACCTTTCAGATACCCTTTACCCAATGTGGCCCCCATTCACAGCGGGAGAGGCAGGGGGAGTCATTGTCACATAAAAGCAAGTCATTTACACCCGTGAAATTGCTTTATGGAAAAGTCCTTGCAGTCCATTGGGGTATTATCGTAAAGACAAGCCTTTTATGAATGAGTGGGAAAGGCATTGGAAAAAAAAAGGATCCTGGCTAGGGGCAGAGCTCCTGTTACCAGGCTGGGTGGCGTTTTGTGTTGTTTGTAGTCTTGTACTGGAAATGGCTCTTGGCCTGACCTCACCCCGAGCTACGTAACAGACTACATTAATGTTCTCTGAAGGAATAAAGCATGATATCAACAAACGATAATGTGATCAAATTTTGAAATCCTTTACACTGAGAAAGCCAAATCTGTATCCTGAAACATATGATTATATTAATTTACTGAAATTAATGGACTGAGTCATCGGAACAGAGATGATTTTATATAGGACAGTAAACGACTTTATAACAGGTTTTATAGATACACCTGTTATAAATCTGGTAATAAAGGAAATTACTATATACTTGGCTGTGTGTATCAGGTGTATTTTTCTGTGTAGCTGCAGATGGTTGAGTCTGTCTTTAAGCTCAATAAGCAGTGAGGGGAGTCTTTCATTAAAGTCAGTTTGAACTAGTCTACAGAGAGCAGCTCTATGAGTCTGCCTTCAGGCACACTGCTTCCCCTCTCCTGGGGTTTCTGCACATTTTTCTCAGCTATCTGTTCCCATCCCCCATCCTCTGTCTAGTCTGGTAAAAAAAATGTACACACACACACAGAGAGAGAGAGAGAGAGAGAGAGAGAGAGAGAGAGAGAGCATTTACAGCATACATAAGATGTGTAGCGGAACGCCTTTTGTTAATTTATGGTGCGTTGCTACTGATCCATGGCTGACACAGGTGAGGTCAGCTCTGTCACATTACATTTCTGCAGATAGCAAACATCTGCTTACATCAAATGCCTTTGAAAAGAGCCGATGTTTGTACACCAGTCCAAGCACATCCAGCCATGTGCTTTTTGTAACAGAAAATGGTACAGAACAAACGCAACAAGATTGTAACACATTTACAGCAAGCGAGGGAAAGAAAAATGATGTCAGCAAACCAAATAAAATAAACATGCCATTAGCAACCTATAATAATATAGCGGTTAGGCAACGCCTATATGAGTACACTGGTCGTGTGTCTAGACTGCTTTCATCTTTAGCGCACCTTTAAGACTGTAATGTACCTTTAAAACTTGGACATGAACAGGAAAGGAACAGCCACCTTGTCATGTTGAATAATTGGGAGAAGACAGTTTGGGTTGAAGGTTTTCTTTGACTTGCACAGAAGAAAAAAAAAATCAATTTCTATGCAGCAAAAAGAGGAAAAGATGGCTCAGTACCGTTCATTCAGCACAGGATTCCGCTGCAAGCAGTGTACCGATGATAACCCCCTACTACATATGTCAAATTTTCTGAGGGCTCCAAAAACTATAGTACCTTAATTACAAAATTATACAATTATTTATTTTGTTCACACACTAGATTTATATATTTATTCATCTTCTTCAGGGCAGCATGATGGCGCAGTGAGCAGTGCAGTCACCTCACAGCAAGAAGGGCCCGGGGTCCTTTCTGTGTGGAGTTTGGAATTTTCTCGCTGGGTTTGTGTGGGCTTCCTCCCACAGTCTAAAGACATGTAAGTTACACAAACTGGAGGTACTTAGCTCCCCCTTGGTGTGTGTGTGTGTGTGTGTGTGTGTGTGTATATTCCCTGAGATGAACTGGTGACCTGTGCAGGGTGTTTCCATTTCTGTTCTGTTTTCTCTCACCCAATGAGCACAGGGACAGACTCCAGCACCCTCTGTGAGCCAGTAGTAGTATAAGCAGCTTAAATAATAAAAGTCATCTTCTTGAATATGGTTCCAAAAATTCCACTGTTTGTTTTGTATCTGACATTAGCTATTAGTTATTTGTGGGGTAACACCAGTCGGTCTGCTGTGTTGTGTGTGTATTGTAGTGGCTGCCCTATTACAGAGGGATGGGTAGAGAGGTTAGTGCAGACAGCCACACTCTCTCATTTCCCTTACTCCAGCTGATCTGATGGCCTCTCATGACCTGATGTCATTCTCTGATTGGCAATCAGTGGAGCAGAGGCTGCACTGGGAACGGCTGATGCTTCTTCAGCACACACTCCCGGCTCTGCTTGATGAGCCCTTCATATGAACAGCGATGACAGTGATGATCATTACCATTAACTGTGTCAAACTAAGCTGAAATGGTCAGTGAGGTTATACATGCAGAGTGTTCTCTGACTGAGTAAAAACTTTCTTGGGAATTAATTTCCAGGTTCATTATATCATTCTGATCAAAAATTTGCAAGATAGTCTGGAACTGTAACATGAATAATTGTATAATAATTGTATTATTTTGACCACTACAAGTAAATTATGTCAGAGTTTGAATTAAATAAGACTTAAAGTGACCTTCTAAAAGGTTCTCTCTACTCCACGATATTATATAAATCCTTGTGAATTTTGTGTTTTCATGTAAATACTAAAATATTTCTACTGACAGATAAGCGCTAATTTGTAGTAAATATGCAGTTTAATAAATTTGTCTCTGAGCAGTGGCTGTTTTTTCCTTAACATGATAAAATGTGAAGCGAAATACAGTAAGACTTTCCCACATCAACTTTGCAGCTGGCCCTTGCCATCGCTTCTACTTTTTATGTTAATTGCCTGCATTGTAATGTGTAATAGATGATTAGACAGACAGGGACAGCTGGAGTTTTGCGGTTCTGGGCCGCCCTCAGCCTTCTAACTCTCATCAATGCACTCCTCTCTGCTTTCCCTCTGCTGGGTTTCAAATCAAGGCCTAATGGACCCAATCTGGTGGCTTTTTAAGGCAAAGGGACAATGCAGTGCAGCGGTAATTGCACTCTAATTCAGTTGAACTCGCAATATCTAATCAGACAGCTCCAAATTCACCCAACAGCCCCAAGGACACTCGTCCTCCTCCACAAACACCTAATAAAGTGAGGGATTTATCCCCCCACCCGGGTGCCTCATCCCTCACTACTTAAATAATGGCAACTTGCCTGCTGCAGAGGCAAGCGTGCATTTACTGTATGAAACGCTACGCTGCTTTCAATGACGTTTTGAATTTCTGCCATGACGTGCAGGCCAGAGGAGAGTAAAGGAAAAAAAACGTGCCCTGCCAAAACACACTTAACAGATGATTTAGGATATTCAAAAAGCATGGTCGCACCTCCAGGCAGTCTGTGGCCCTCCTGCAGAGAATGATGAAAGTAAAGTGCGCCAAAGGTTGTGGAGCCTTTAAAGAGTATTCCTGTGGGGTATTTGCCAAGATAAACACTTCATGGTGTAAAGGTGTTATCAGAATGAACTGGCTGTGTATGCAGAAGTACAGCTTAACCTGAGAGAGGCACAGAGACTCTCAGATTTAGGAAAATGTCAGGAATCAATCAGTTTGAGTCAATCATTGAGAAGCAGGAAAATCGTCAGATGAATCGTCATTTGTAATTAACAAAATGACCACTTTTAGGATTCTGCCACAGTCAGTCAGTCATTCTCTTATCCGCTTCGTCCGTCACGGATTTGACTACAGCCTAGAGGGAGGATTGAACCCTCAACCACAGATCCCCAGAGCTGTGTAGCACACACACTACCTGCAGCATCACCATGCCGACCCGATTCTTAACTACAATGTAAAAAACTACTGCAAGTTGTTATTTTTCATACTTTTTATGACAATGTACAGCATGCAGTGAATTTGTCATTTGCATGAAACATTACTAATTGTAGACACTCTTATTACAAAGGTACTGCAAATAATAATTACACTGCATACTGTAGATTGTAATAAAAAGTATTTTAATTAACAACTTGCAGTAGTTCTGTGTAAATTGTGTGCAGACAGAGATCACTTGAACAACCGCTCTCAAAATACTATGACTTTATTCTTGTAATACTCTGAATTTATTCTTCTACCGTACAACCTTTTTCTCATAATATTACGACTTTAGTCGTAATGAAAGATGCGAGTGAAAGATGCGTCAGGGTTCAACATCTTGTTCCAAACATTTAGGTATTTCCAAGTATTTAGGTCTTTCACCATCTACAGTTCATAATATCAGTTTCAGGGAGTCAAGGGAAATCTTGGTGTGTACAGGCCAAGGGCAAAAAGTGCTACTGAATGTGTGTGACCATTGAGCCCTGAGGAGGCATTTTTTTAATCGTCATGCTACCATGATTAACATAGCTGGATGTGCTATGTGCAGGAGTACTTTGGAAAATCACTGTCACTTAACACAGTCTGATGCTTCATCAAGAAACGCAACCTGAAAGTGTACTATGCAAAGAGAAAGCCATATACATTTATTTTATGCAGAAACGTTTTCTCTGTGCCTGTAGTCATCTAAGATGGGCTGCAAAAACAGTAGAAACGTGTTTTGTGGTCAGATGATTAAGTTTTTGGGAAAAAAATGGATGTCGGATTCTACCAAAGATATAAAAAAAGATCATCTAGACTCCATACCAATGTGCAAGTCCACATGGAGGTGCATCAGTGCCCATGGCATGAGTGATCAGTATATATGTGAAGGTACCATTGATGAGGAAGCTTATATTGACATTTTGAAGAGACATATGCTGCTGCCAAGATGACATCCCTTCCAAGGAACTCTATAACTCTGTGTCTATTTCAGCAGGACAATACCAGGCCTCATTCTGCACGAGATACAACAGCATGGCTTCATAGACAGAGTGTGTGTGCTTGACTGGCCTGCCTGCAGTCCACACCTGTCACCTATTGAAAAATGTATGGTGCATTATGAAGAGGAGAATTCTATACAGCAAGAATGGGCAAAAATTCCACTAGCAAGACTGCTTAGTGCTCAGACCTCTGAGTGAAAGCAATATGTGGATGATTCTCGGTTTCATTTCCATAATTTCTAATTAATTTTAATTAAGTTTCTTTCCACATATTTTTTCTGTCAACTGTTAAACATGACAATTGTTTTTATTTAAACACACTCTACTCCCAGAGAAAGTTTTTTTTTTCTAAACAGAGCTACATGACAGCATTCCATAAAGAAATGAAGCCTTTCCGCTACTTATTACTGCTTGTTACCCTGACGTGACTAGACTGCATTACAATGGCCATGGAAAGTGTTGCTTCTGTTTTGTCATGACTCTCAGCTGACGGTGACTTTCAGCAGACGCTGTTGTGCTCTAGTAGAGCATATAAATAGTGCAGGCATTCATACAAACTCAGTTCAAATAAAATCAGCAGAAAACATTTATGAATTATAGTATTGTTACAGTTCACAAGACCCATAGTTACTTACAGTCTAAATGGCTGTGCCGAATGCCCTCTACATCCTCGGCATGAATAAACTGATAACATCTTTTTCCTATGATGTCCACAGGTGTCAGGTCCATGTAGTCACTAATTCTGTTGGAGAACAAAAGCATGTGCTTCAATATGTATTTGAGACAGTGTTACACCAAAACTAGCAAATCAGTCAAAGCATCTTTACTGAAACATGAGCATGTAGTAAAGAATCAATGCTTCCCAAATTCTCTAGTAAATTAATAATGGTTGTACTTTAATCTCTACCCATAATTAATACAAATCTAATTCAGTTAAAGCAGAACTAACACACATATTAAATCAGATTTTTTGCTTATTAGGTATGCACTGTATGTCTCATAGGTGCACAGTAAGCACTGGGACACTCATAGACCTTTTCTCATATGAACAATATTCAGAGAATCAGGTCCAGACTTTGCCTGGAGCTGCCCGTTTCACACAGCAGGAAATTATCTTTGTCAGATACATTTTAACCTACTGGAAATTCTTTGTTTGGTTTTAGGTGAGGGGTAGCATCTGGGTAAAGAGTGTAGGACATAATGCAAAAATATGCTGTGGGAATCACTGCTTGTGGTCCTAAACATCTTTTGCCGTTCTTTGGATTTATTTTCTAATTTTGGCTTTGGCCCCTCCTGAATCTCATTGTCTTCACCCATGATTTCTTCCAGTTTCTCACCAGTCACATGATAGAAACGTCATTAACACACCCACACAATGGCCTTTTTCAATCAGACATTACACATTATACTAAGGAGCAGACAACGTAAAGTCTGTCCAATGTCCAGTATAAATGATTCTGACATTTCTGTTCTCACATACAGCTAATGGCTAGATCATTTCTGGGTTGGAGTTTGTGTGTGAAACAGGCATATTGTATAGTTGGGCTGCTTTCAGAAAAAGCTGGATTCTTAGAGGGTAAGACTGAGATCGAATACCATGTTCAAAAAAAGCTTTGCAATGATGATAACTATGCAACAGACTTGGCCAGATGCCATTCTCTCATAAATTTGTTAAGTGAAGGGAGCAGTAAAAAATTCAGCAGCCATTGGGGTGACTTTAATCCTCGAGACATAAATAAAACTAATAAAACTAATAAGACATTTCCTTTCAAGCCAGACCAAATTAGGATGTTCTCATTTTGCAGAACAGAACAGGCTTTGATAGTAACAGAGGTTTTGAAAGTAAAAATGAAGTCTTTCTGGGCTGAGTTTCAAAAGAGCGATAGATGTGGCAGGAGCAAATATCAGGCACAGCATGTATGGTTAAACCAGAAATCAAGCAAGTGATGAGCATGAATAATACAATATTTTGAACGCTCGTTTTTCATGAGTGATAAATGTCTAAATCAACAGACTTAATGTAATCGATCTTGCACTTCAGAAAGGAAGAAGGCTGTTACCTATTTTCACAGTAGACAATGTTGAGGTCCATGTTGACTCGCGTGACAAACATCTGGCAGTCGATGCGAACCTCGTTAATGGTGGGGGGAGGGAGGGCATGAGCCACCACGACCATGCCCATAATCTGATTGGGCACTGTGCGATTGTGCGTTAGTGCCATCCTTATCCTCAGCCTGCCTGTGATGTGGATCACCTGAGAGAAAACAGAAAGATGGAGTAGACTATAAAAAGTCCACAGTGCATAACATAACCTATATGTGATTTATCTATGAGCAACTACACTTATATATCAGGAGGGGCGCTCTTACTGTGAGTAATAATACTACACTGCATTACTAGCCTGGACACAGACAAGACGAGACCATATCAACCTGTCAGCTATTTTTAAGCTTCTTCTTCCACCTAACAGAATAATAAAATATTAAAAAGCTCTGTGAGAATGGCTTGATTCTTTATAAAATAATCAAAATGTAAAACAAAGAACAGATACTAATTATCTCTGTCTGGCTTTAAACTCAAAACTCTTCACCTCATTTCTGAGAGGACAACAACTAGTTCATCAAACCTCTTTTTGGTGGTGTCTATCCATTTTAATAAGTTAGACAAACCAATAGGGAATTGTTTAGTTGCTTTTATAAACTTCTAAAAACTTGGGTTTCACAGCTTCACCTCTAAGATGTTGTCATCTTTATTTATACAGACAGATTTGGACCCTGAACTAACCTCTCTCAGGCTATGAGGCCTCATCTGAGCCTGGATTTAGAGCTGGAATGCACTGCTGTAACATTTGAGAAATCAAAAGCCTTTACAAATAATGGAGCAATTAACTAAGTTTCTGACATTTCAGGATGCTTAACTTATCTTTATTGTTATGCTTTCATTAAATAAATAATCATACGTTCAGTATTTTTTAAATATTTAAATCACGGCAAGTATTTTTTGTAAAAAAAAAAATGTACATTTGCAATTTTAATGCATTGTTCTGTAAGCTGTAACTGTTTAAAATCATAGTGAACACACACTAGAGCCCACCGGCTTTATTTAGTCTTTATTTAGACTTCCTGCAAAGCACAAATTAAACTGCACGACCCTCCGTAGGTATTGAATTCAGACCATCAAGCTAGACAGACGTGTTACCTTGTCTGCTCTCTGTAAAAACAGTTGACTATTTGTTTCCCTGCAGATAACAGCATTACTTTGTGTCTGGGTTATTGACTGTGGGGGACTGATGTTATTTGTCTTTTTTCAATATGTCATGGCTGGATGTTCAAAGCCATGCTATATTGGAAATATACTGCACATATTGCTGAAATGCAAACAGAAAGAAGAAACTAGAAACCTCTCATGTTGTAATATATTTTACAGACCCTCATACAGAACAGTATACAGTGAAATGCTTAATTTATGTCACTCATTTTATTGTGTTAGGAGAGAGATATGATTGTAATTTGTTTTATGAAATGCATACATCCAGTCAGAATTTTATTAATAGGATGTCTCTATAGCGGTTGAATATTATAATATGAAAAAGAAATATTTAAAAAATAATAATCTAAAAAACAAAACAAAAAAAACCCAGGAATTCAAGGATAGCCTGGCTCGAAGATGGATGTTTTGAGCTTGAGGATGAATTGGCACAAGATTGTGCTTTGTAGCTGGTGTTCAGCTGGTCTGTATTCGTCTGGAGTCAATGTGGATGAGACTGAGGGATTGGCATGTAGAGACACTTAACACAGCTGTTGCCAGCCTTCAATAAGACATCACAGCTCAATGCCAGAGACAGAAAATGTCTAATTACCAGCTGATATCAAACCCAAATGCATCTCTTCATAAACTGTGCAGAACTCCAGAGAGGCGATCTTCGTGAGATGCATGTTACCACAAACACACAGTTTCTCACAAAGGCACAGACCTTTCAATAAATAAACATTCAAATGTATTAAATATATACCAAATGGAAATGATCCTTTTAGAAGCCCAAAGGCAGGGGCATCAAAAAGTTAGTTTGAAAATACAACTTTTGAAGTAACTGCAACAAAGAGAGTGTCGGCAGCGAATTGCTGCAGGAGTGCTCTTGGCAAGAACATCATAAGCCCTGGCAAAACATTAAATATGCTCAGGCTGCTAAATGCAAACTGACACGGCAAGGGCTCGCCATGGCTGCGGTGAGAGGCAGGCGCATAGCATATCTCAATTTAATACAAGCCAACATAACAAAGGGATCAATTTTTATAATTCATGGTTCAGCACACAATGCACTCTCCCTCTCCCCCTGTCTTTCTTGCCCTTTCTCCCCCCCACCCCCCACCCCCCCATTTGGTGAATATAGAAGAGGTATACATAAGAAATAAGATTCATCTGTTCCTACGCATTCTCTAGAGTGCTTTTGAAATGTGATACAGCACAAATAATGACGTGCAGCTTTTACATGAGTGCATTAAATGAGATGAATCCTGAGATACGCTGAAAAAGGAGAGGGGCTTAAGCTGGAGAGGAATTCACTTTGATTTGACCTCCAGAGTGAAGAGGGGATAAGCAGCCATGATGTGCCGTGCACCTCGCCTCCCTGATTCCTGTCTATCTCCTAATGTTGGCATGCCACATGCAAAATTCAGACCTCTGTATTATGTAACAATGTGAGGGTTAACTTAATTCAGAATAAATTTAATAAGAGGTGTCCTTGTGTGACTCATAACAGGCATATTTACGAATGCAAATATTTATGCCATGGGGTAGCTTCCTGCCTATTTGCATCGAATCCATGTCCAGACAGATGCTGAAGACACAGAGGGGGGATGAGAAGCTCAGGAGGCAGATAGCTGTCTCTCCATCCATCATTCACATGTATATCCTTCTAACATAGGGCATCTCCACACAAAAGAATTAAAAAAGATGTTAAGACACAAAACACACACACACACACACACACACACACACTACTTAGATAATGTACAAGCCACAGAGTATCAAATTATTGTTTAAAATTTCTAATGCACAGGGTCTCTGATTGGGATTAAAGCCACAGGAAGTGCTTCAAATTAACAAATCAATTAGCACATGTACTGATAAAAATGAAAGACGCAACTCAGAGCTCCTTCTAGTCTGAAGGCCAAAATGTGAGACTCACTTGTGTAAAATCCATCAGCATATCCCAAAACAGCTCTAATCAAATAAGCCACAGAAGCTGTCAGCACAGCGAACGTAATATATTCAGCCGAACGTCCGCTACACACTGTATTACCACACACAGGGGAGCTGTGATTGAGTGCAAGGAGATTTAGCTGCTCAACTGAAGAGCCAGAAGGCCCCTGGACTCAGCGTTACCTTGTAGCCGGAGGACTTGATGTGGACCCCTCTCTTAGTCAACGTGGACTTCATTCGTATGAAGAAGGAACGCTCCAGTGTGTTATCTGGAGAGAGGTGACTCGGACTGCTGGACTCTACTGCAGGAGCAAACACAACAGAAAAAAAAAAAATCCAATTACTTTACATTACTTGTCCAATATGGTAGTGTGCAGTTAAGCCCTGGAGAGGAGACGATATTAAACAGCTCTGCTGGGTGAGATGGCTTGTAAGAAGGCCTCATTGAGTTTCTATCATCTAGAGGTGGATGTTTAATGGAAGACCACAACCTAATGAGGAAATATGAAATGTCAGTAGAACTTTGACAATGTTTTTTAATTATGCTCTCTACAAGCAACAACAGTTGCCTGTTCCAGTACGATAACTGCTTTTAAGGCTTGATGATACTGTACAAACACATTTCATAAAGCTAGCATGACATACATCTCTAATGAGAAGCTTTGGACATGTCCCTCAGATTAAGTTTAATGTCAAAATACAAACACAAAATGCTAAGGTGTAAATATTTTGCTCCTGCCAGCTGACTGCTAATACCCGGAATACACAGTCATTTTTTTGTTGATTATAAAAGCATGCTCAGCCGACAAGATGTGTTTTCTTAAGTAACATTTATCTTATAATTTTACCACACCAAGTTTCTATTTACGCCAAATGTAAGTAGAGGATTATGAGGTGTGTGATGTTTGATTCTTTAGTTCTATATTAGAACTACAAGGCCAACAGGAAAGAAATGTGTAATATAAGACATGTATCGTAACCTATCAATGTCTTAGACAATACCAATATAATTAAGGACACAGTCTGACTTACTATCATGACTAAATGTGAACAAACCTAACCATTAAGTAGAGTTTTCTCTCTTTTTGCTTCTTACATCCCTTACAAGTTTATAAAAAAGAACTGCAACAGAAATAGAAATATTAGAAATAATAATAGAATTTTTTTAGAAATATTCATATTATTTATTACTGTTGAGTTTCACATCTGTAGATACAGACAAATAATTAATGATGTTGCATAAACCAAGCAGATGACATGGAAAGATATTTTGGGCAAGACTCACTTGTTACCTGTTAGCTACATTAGTTTATTCAAAACTGATTAATGTGAATATGTGCACCTCGAAACCTTATACTCTTATACAACAGGTTCACTTTAACCTGTTAAAAAACATTAAGCACTGTTTCTATACTAATTACCAACATAACCATAACTGAGTTTTTTTTTTCTTTAGTTGAAGGCTCACAGTGTTAACAGTGAAATGCTTCAGTATCCAGAGTGAAACATTCTGCATTTCAGAGAGACAGAAAGAGCTCTGGAAACCGAACAGTGGCATTTGGACAGAACTGGGAGATTTGTGTAGAATAAGATTACTAAGAAGACACAAGGGAAAAACTCCACTGCACTCTATGACAAACGTGTAGTGGCATTGCTTTAAAAACAGAGACATTCAGAGAGAGGGAGAGCACACTTTCTCTCTCTTTTACACTTGCAACATGGCAGTGGTCTCTTTTTCTGATTCCTTCCCTTTCTTAAGGGCTTAAAGCACTCTGACTTGTTCTTGCTTTCTGAGAGAGTAGAAATACTGTTTTCTCTCTTCCTGACTGAGGAGGAATGCCATCTCTCCCTCTGTCTCTTCCCCTCTCTCTCTCTCTCTCTCTCTCTCTCACACACACACACAAAGCTGTAATTCTCTCTCTCCTTCTGAGGACATGAATTAAGTGACATTTAAAATCTAACTAGTCCTTTATCACTCTGGGGAAAAGGCAGAGCCATGTTATATTTAGTCATTTCATTTCTTCTGATTAAATATGAATTACTACGAAATTTTTCTCATCATCTAACACAGCAGAATACGCCAACTGCTTTTTAATACACTACATAAGCACAAACTTCAGCTCTAAGAGTTTAATTCGCCTCTCTAATCCAATCACATCAACCTTATTTCTCTTATCAGAGATTCCCATTTTGAATTAAATGAGCTCATTAGTTTTAATCAAAGGCAGAGAGATCAAAACTTACACTTAAATGCTTTAGATCAGAGCTGTCAGTCAAGCGTAGAGATCTATTTTACTAAAACACAAGATCAGAAGCCCTTAGAACTCTGCATTTTCATTAGGCATGTGGCAGGCTTAAAGAAATACACTATTCTTTCTTTGACACTATGTGAAGCAGAGAGGTCATTTACAACATGCCCTCTACGAGCACTCACTGCAGGTATTGGCTGGAATATGAATTATATGAATTATAATTTTTCATAGTAAAGAGCCCAAAGATGCATCTCTTGCAAGAGGATCTGAAGATATATGTGAAAAGATCATCATCTTGAAGTGTGTGTATGTGCCTACATACCTACATAGAATGTAATAATAATAAAAATAGTAAGCGAATGTACCTATAAATACTAATTTATTTAATAATAATAATAATAATAATAATAATAAACTATTATTTATTATTATTGACACAACCCCCTTTTACCTTACAGTTACTCAGGCTACTCTTATTACTAACATGTTTTAAAACTGTACCTCTTGTTGCTTGACCTGTAGCTCACAGCTGGTGCGAGCTCTCTGAACTTCAACTGTCAGTTTTCCACTGATCCCAAATGAATTCAGCTAAGACATGCACACAGAAGTGATTTCTAATTCACCAACTAGTGATGGAATTCTTTCTCATCTGAAATCTTTTCTGCAAATACCTTCCTCAAACACAGATTACCGCAATGTATTAAGCTGAACAAAACCTCATAGCAGACCACTGTAGTGTTATGAGTAATCAGGCAGAACCAGTTTGGGGATGATGTCCTCCAGACTCAGCCTTCTGAAATTCAAACTGGAAATTAAATTAATTTGAACTGGAAAATTTTCTGGAAAGTTATGTAAAGATAATAAAGTTCTGCTCCAAACCAAAAATATAGACTTTCCCTGTACCGTTACAACCTCCAGCATGTCATTTCCAGTGTGCACTGTTATAGTACATGCAGCACAAGACCTGTGTGTGTGTGTGTGTGTGTGTGTGTGTGTGTGTGTACACTGTTTTTGTGAAATGTCAGGAAAAATGTGAGAGAACACATGTCAAT
>JAOVVF010000002.1:13985761-14001179 GCA_028565595.1 Duopalatinus emarginatus | reverse complement strand
TGTGTGTGTGTGTGTGTGTGTGTGTGTACACTGTTTTTGTGAAATGTCAGGAAAAATGTGAGAGAACACATGTCAATGTCAAGGACCAAAAACGGTGTCATGACATTTCTGACACTACTAATGGCATGTTCATCAACATTAGACTTACAATTAGCTATATTAATAATTATCTTAAGGTTAAGGTCCCTAAGAACAAATACAGGCAGGGCAAAACAGTGTGTGTGTGTGTGTGTGTGTACACTAAAATTCGTGTTTTAGAACAGGGTAAAGACAAATTCTCAAATTTATTTATATCCAGACTGTCATTTATATTCTGTGCTGTTAGACTGATCATTGTTTAGACTTCTGAATTCTGATGCAATTTGCTTTTTCCCACCTCTTAAGGATTTACTCCATGCTGCAAATGTTACACAAAATCCCCAAATCCACTAATATATTACAGAAATCTTCAGTCAGCGTTTCACACAGCAGACTATTTTTGCAGGTTTAAAGTACAATCTCCTGTAATACGGCACCCTCCTAGTGTGAATCTGCTGCTCATATAAAACTGACAGTATCTGAGATGATATTAAAAGGAGGATATCATTTGTGTGAAAGCGTGGTAATTTATAGTTCAGAAGGCTCTGGGATTAATTTTCTTGATGAAACCCTTGGGAATAGTTGTCTCTGGGAGTAAGTGATGAGATTTTAAAAGTATTGCTCTGCATGCTCTGAGTGTTGACCATCAATAACAGCCTGGCAGGTCCTGATGTCCACTCTGTCCCTTTCTCCCTCTTTTACAGTATAACACTCTCTCATATACCACATGCTGCTAGTTCACTGCCTGCGACTTACGGGCCAGGGAAATCTCAATTCCTTGAAGTAGATGTCAGTGATGACAGTAAAGTCATTTGTGCTTATAGTGGGAGCCACTGCTGGCTGGATTTGGATTAAAAATGACTGACTGTGTGTGTTGTGAGTATATAAATGAATATAAATTACATAAAAAAATATAGCTACAAAATATGTACTAGAATACAAAATCTGCAACAAAAAAAATATATCCCTCTTTAGAAACTCCATTTTAAATTACAGACGCTGACAGATAGGTAGATCTACTTAGCGCAATCCCACGAGGCACCTCTATAGCCATCGTATCTTCAGAGGTGTGTGTGTGTGTGTATACATATCTCTGTTTCCATAGCAACCCACTACAATGTGGCGTTCATGCACTGACAAACAGTCACGATGTAGCTGTGCTAGTGAGAACATAAACACTCAAACACAACTCTAGAGCCCTACAGAACGCTTGTGACAGATGAGGCACAGCTGTATATGCTTATCTGTGTGACATCTCTAAATCTGGACTAAAAACACCGCTATGTTCAGCAAACGCTATTCACAACACTGTTTTCTTGACATGCAGATGAAAAAAAATGAATTAATAAATTAATAAATGAATGAATTAATAAAATGTATAACCAAATTAAACATGCAGAGTAGCGGTGCATTAATTAGACTGGGCGTGATTAAAAAGTTTGCTCAAAATCCAACTTTACTAAAAAGAAAGATTTTTTTTGTGGCAGAGAATCAGATAGTGCTCTGAATCAGCATGTCAAGGTGTAATTGCAGCACCTGATAAAGCCATGCATTTATAGCAAAACACTGCATAGCATCATAAACACAAGATGTCAATTAGCTGCTGTTAACGGTGTTTTAATTAGTCCCTCAAAAGTAAAGCAATAATCAAATGTGGAGTTGTAAATAAATTTTAAAGTGCTCTAATTGAAGCTGATTTTTTCCCCCTCTCTCAAATCGAAGCATACACAGCAAGATTTACTGGGTGTTTGTTTTACATCAGTCTACACAAATCAATCAGAATGGTTTCAGGGTCATGTTTACTTAGGTTAATGGCACCCATTAATTTTTTTCGACTATGTTTTGGGAGAGACCAGGCTACAACACTGAGTTGCTCCAAACATTCTCTAACATTAACTTTGAATTACAGGTTGTTGAACACGACAGCGGATATCCATTACTATAAACCTGGGAGAAAGTGCATGTGCAGCAATCTGCACAGAGATCAGTCAAATTACGCTTTGATGTTATTATGACAGCTAGAGGCAAAGCAAACTTGTGCACTGACAACATTATTGACACAGACAAAATGAACTCTCACTCTCTCTTACTTGTCATCTACCGTAAAGCCTTGATGGGGGCAGAGAGGAAAAAAAATCAAATATCTTAGCAGTGTCCCTCTGCTATGATCGGTGTGTCAACGTCTGCATGACAGAATCGTTCTCGGCCATATTGGGTATTTCTGAGTGGGCCACTGGGTCACAGTCGAGGGTCATGCTTTCTCCCAGGTTGCTGTTCTGAATTAGCCAATTTAAGTTACAGGACTGTCTGTTGTTGTGGATTTAAAACAGGATCAGATACTCAGATAACCCTTTATCCTGTCCACCTCTGCAAGCAGGTTTGCTGGACTCATCCATTATTAATATGATAAAAAGGGTAAGCCAGTGACAAGCTGGGCAATTTTTATCAGAGCAGGGGCCATGGCCATCCGGTGTACTCAGGATTCATTAGTTAACAGCCTTTACAAAGAATCAAAGCATTTAAATCTGATAAAGCTACATATGTAGGCTGGATGAAGATATTGAGTAAGAAGTAAATAAGTGCACACGTGCATGTGTGTGTGTGCGTTCTGGGCCTCCCTACAGCATGTCTCTGAAGCAGGCAGGTTGAACAGGTGGAGCGGATGGAGCAGCGATACTGCTGTCACAGCGAAGTCTCCAGACAAAACTAATGAGTGTTCAGTGGGAGCCGCTGCCATGCCACACTACCCTGTTCACTAACATGGTGTGGATCATTACTGCACATTCACAACATAGTTAATTCTCAGGTTCCATTATAATATACATATTTTAATAATAATAATAATAATAATAATAATACTAATAATAATAATAATAATAATAATTATTATTATTATTATTATTATTATTATTATATTCTGTGCAAGAACAAAGATTAAATAATTTAGTGTTTATTTTTTCCTACATTTTTTTATTATTATATTATTATATTAAAGCATTATTATATAAAAAACTGTCTATTATATTCACAAACATTAATTTATTAATTATAGTATTTTAATGCATAGTATTTAATTCTATACTGTATTCTATATACTAGTGTATATACTATCTAACACTAAATTCTCAGTTTTCAGATGAAATCATAAATTTCACACCTAGAAAAATTAAATGCGCTGCCACAACTGACTGATTTATTGACATGGAAATGCACTTATAAATTAAGTGCTTATAGCATCCTAATTCAGAAAAGAGTACTCAATACAAGTTGACAGAATGTGGCATGCCATTGTTGTCTTTTCCCCTTACAGTCTTTCAACACGTCCTTAATCAAGCTGAGAGAAAGTGAAAGTGAGAGAGTACGAAGGTGGCAGAGAAACAAAAGAGAGAGAGGCAGTTAGGTAAATGTGTGTGAGAGGGCAAGAGAGAGAGAGAGTAAGAGAGTGAGGGGGTGGTGGGGTGGTGGGTGGTGGGTGTTGTAGTTGGCTGCTTTACTCCAAAATGTTCAAGCATGACTGACCCATTTCAGGTCTGTCAAAGCCTTGCACTGATACATGTTGACAACATTTAATCTTAAAAATTGAAAGAAATGAATTAATATGTAAATTCCATCAGCTTTGTAATAAAAATGTCCTTGACAAAACAGAGAACAGCATCCCAGAGGAGCAGTGTGAATTATCCCAGCACTGCTGTTCCTGAAGTCAGGCTGAGGTACACAAGTCCACCAGGAAATCAGTGCACATCTGACTCGGAAATAATTATGATGGAGGAACAAAACACTAGCAGGGTTGAATAAATGGAATGACATGGGAAAACGCCTGGTCCGCTTTGTTATTCACTTTGAATTAATAGGATTAGCCAGAGATCCATATACACCTAAAATCAACACCACGCTATCAATGCACACTGAGAGCGACAAGCCTTGGGGGACGGATGGGGTGTGTAAGTGTGTGTGTGTGTGTGTGTGTGTACGTATCGCATGCATACTATTACAAATGCAAGCACAGTGGGATTCTACAGGGAAAAGCATAGACGTTTTCTTATTCTTCACAAGACGAACCAATTCTCCAGAGACAGAATCTTACAAGACAAAGATTACCCATACAAAAAGAGCAGGTGGCTACAAGCGAGTCTCACATGGAATTAGCTGAACTATGGGGCCTAATTATCTGTGGAAAGAGTGCAGTGAGGAGAGAAACTTCCCTGTTTGAAGGACAAATTATTAATTAAAAAGAACAGCGTACCTCATATTTGATCTCTGGACAAACAGGGCACTTGAAAGGCCCAAGAGAATTGTACCATACCTCAACACACTAATAACCATCTCACAGCCTAAATGACCAGTAGCTGGTGGCTGACCCAGTTAAAGAAGCAGCTACAACCATGTCTGCTCCCATGTCTATATACGTACTGTATTAAATACTGTATATACAGATGTGTTATCAGGTGAATGTTTATGCACCTTCAGGACAAGATATATGTGTTCCTTCATGATCACTAGTGGCTATATAATGCAAGGAAAGATACATATATATAAACAGATATATTTGCTCAGACATTTCTCTGTCTGAATGCCTGCATGTCCAGGTGCATTTTGGAGTTTTTGTGGATAATTTACAAAATAGTCAACAACAAAAATTACTTTTAGTTATTTTTTTATTGTTATTATTATTGAAATGATTACTTAAATAAAACATGTTATTTTATCTTATAATTAATTAAATATGCACGTGTGTGTGTTATTTTATTTCATTCGTAATTTTTTTAAAGTCTTTGTATTTTGTATTTATTTACAGTTAGACTTCCATCTTTTTACCAAGTATAACAAATATAACCAGAAGAATATAAAGCAATGTTTTTAAAAAAAATAATTCAAATGCTCTGAGCTGATAAATAAAAGTATTCTGTAATTAAGGGATTAACTTTAAATCACATATTTCACTAGTTGATTAAATAACCCTTTTCTATATTAAGCTTTAACTATATTTAAACATTATTTTGTTTTATTTAGTCTGATCTCTTCTACCCTTCATGTTCCTGTATGCGGTTGGCCCGTGTCTGCAAACCTCTCTCTCTCTCTCTCTCTCTCTCTCTCTCTCTCTCTCTCTCTCGCTCTGCTCTGCTCCTTGCAGCCATCCCTGAAAGATCACAGCAGACTGTAAAATAATGAAAAATGTGCAATCCTTGTGGGGCACTGCTTGTGCACATCCACCTCCGCCCAGGCATTCATCACTCGGCAGGTATTGTCAGTGAAAGTTTAATTGCATAAACACTCAGTAACTGTCCTGTCATATTTCTTGTCAGCTAGGATTCTCTCTCTGGGCTCACTATCGCACAAAACTATAATTGAATTGCTACCGAAGCCAAGAAGAGCCAAGAAGAGGAGAGCTTTATGAATAGAATTTGTTTCCTATCAGCCGGTCTGACAAATTGTGTCACGAGGAAAAGCAGGCCAGATAATTTCCCTGTTTATTGGGCGAAGACCTGTTCACTGTTACTCCTTATCGCTGCTATGTTATAAGACCCAGTTAAACAAAAGTGTGTATATATGAAATTTAGCAACAAAAGCAATTGGCTTCTTCGAGGTGGGCTGTCTAAATACCGCACGAAGCCGCAAATAAGTCCACTATCTCCTGCGTGCGCTGATCTGAGAGATGAGTAAAGAGGGCTGTGGGAGGGGGCAGGCATACTACACAAGCACTTCATGAATAAGCGCTACAGAGATGTGGTGACCTAAGTTTGTAGACGAGTGCCAATGAATCATAATGCAGCTTGTCAAAGGCTGACATCCAAACTTTTCATGTATACAAGCACATCTGCAAAAGTGTGATCCCTTGATAAAGAGGACGCAATTACAGTGCCCTGAAACATATTAACGGTGATTATCTAGTTCACAAGCACCGCCCCAAACCCACATAACATTTAACTCAGTGAATCTGCCTTTTCTAATGATGCATTTCACACAAACAAGAAACGGATAAAAAAAACTCTGAACAAAAGGCAGATGAAGTTTTACTCTCAATAAAAATCTCGATATAATCAGTTTATCACACCATGTACAAGTGCTGATTTTTCTGTGTTCCCTCAAAAACACACACCCCCACAGCTGGTTTTCTGTGTGAATGAGCCATTCAGCTTTTATGCAAACACTTTCCCACCACACGACTCGTGGGTTCTTGCTGCATGGGAACTCAGGTCTAATGCGCCATGTCTGCTCAACTTCTCTTGATAAAAAGCCTTTTCTGACAAGCTGATCAGCTAAATAAGCTAAAATAAAACTGGCTTCTAATAGTCTGGAGACTGCTTGATCCTGCCTTTGTCTTCTGAAGCTCTGAAGCCTTCCTCCTCGAGTGATCTTGTACTTTCCCTGTGACAGGATCTTCTATCTTTTTAGGCTGGCTAAGCTGTCATTAGTTTCTCTGTTCCTCACAGAAGATTGCATAGCGTGTGTTGCTGTATGGTTTGATACCGAGTGTAGGACTGACAGGTGAAACATTGAGACGTTTGAAAGCTTGCTAATGCAGCTGAGTGCGGAATACGAGGTCGGCCAACTCGATTTCCATAATAAACACTGTGCGGAAGGTTCCTCATGTCAACCACATGGCGGTAAACATTTTCTGTGCGGTGAAGGACAAATAAAGCATCAGAACCCTCAATCACAGCCTAACCTCTGTGTGAAAGGCATTCAGGATTGATGGACATTTCTTTAAATCAAGTTATGCTTTCACAAGAGCTTTAATTTAAAGCTAAACTTAGGACTTGGGATAAATGAACACATCAGATGATTAAAACCATTTGTCTTAGCGAACAGGCCTGGCCTTTATTTATGGTGGCTAGTTGATCAGCAGACCCAACAGCGACAGAGAATCTGTCCAGTGAAGTGATAGGTACTTTCATAATTACTAAGTAACTTATGACCGCGCACAGAAAATTAACAAGCATTATGACTTTTACTTCAGCAGGAGTGTTATGGAGACTGAATTATTAAAGAGGTTGAGAGGCTCATGATACATTAATCACATAAACACACCATACATCAGGAGTTATAGCTTTCATGCTGAGGTAAAGCAGAAACTCTAAAACCATTCAGTGGTAGTTTTTAAATCAAAACGGTGAGTAATATTTCTTCAGATTAGTGTATCATAAAGAGGTATGCTGTTTTACTTTGTGCTTAACCAAAGTCTACAATGCCTACAGCTACAGTACATTATATTAAAATCATACTCAAACTATATTTTGCTGATATTGTCTTGTACTGTTAAATGCAGAATATCCAAACGTGTTCATACCCTTAGGACAGACTAAACGCAACAAACTAATTACATTTATATTAACAGGACTTTTAAGCCCTGATTTACTAAGATCCCAAACAACATGCAAAGATTTGTCTGTGAGATAGGATAAAGAGTGCAGATAATACACCCATGTGCTAGAAAAATTGGTACAAATTTGAACAAAAACTGTTGTGGCTGATGGTGGCTCCATAATGATATGGGGTTTGATTAGCTGGCATTTCATAGGACCTCTGGTTCATCTACACTTACAGGTGAACTCTGGGTGTGCCTTCATTCTGACACCTGTTCATGTCATGCATTTATTTTGACAGGTTTGTCCTCTTCCAAAAGGACAATGCACCAGCATTCTGTCACTGTAAATGGGAACAATGAAATGAGAATAACTGTGTGATTTATGTCAAAGAGATTAATCTGACATACGAAGTCATATCTGTGGTAAACTTTTTCAGTTTTTGATCTTTTACAGTGATCAACAAATTGAATATCTGCGTTAGGGTTTTATTCATTTACATTTGCTATTGCTGATTTTCAATTTTCAGAATTTAAACTGAATATTCATTCATTATGAGTTTGTGTGGGTCTAAAAGTGTTTTGCACTCAAACCTTTAGTAAATCATACCCTCAGTATATTATTATATTATATAGATTGTTCCCACATAAATAATTATACTGTTTAAGATATAATCTTTAAAATAAAATTCTGTAAATATTTTATGATAAATGTAATAATAATTTAATTGCCCACCCTTTGACTTTATATCTGCCTCCTCGTCCTTTCTTAAACTCAGCATTTAGATCCTCTCGGTTATAATATTTAGGTTTATTTGACTATGTTTTTGATTGTGATTTATTTCAGAATACACTGACATTTCATTCTGAACTTCTCTTATTTTGTAGATCATTTTTCCCTTTACTCAGAAACTCAGGTCTGGGTTGGAGGACAGCCATGTTCCTGCCTCATCTTCAGGGATTCTCTTGAGCAATAAAGAAGACTGAGGCGGGCTCGGCGCATTGCTCCGACTCCCGCTCGCTGGCAGCTCATCTCCGCTCTGAGAATAGCAGAAATCCCTTCTGCCATCTGTGAATGAAAAATGCCAGCGACAAAGAATACAGCCTCAAATCCCCCAATTCTTGCAGCAGTCATGTCTCTTGTAATAAATGATATCTGAAAACAAATGTATACATTTTGCCATGGAGAATGGCCTGCGTTTGCAGAGTGGCATTAGCATTTCCATTTGGAAGCTGGGGGGAGATGGCTGATTTGAGGTTGGGGGTAGAGATGAGAAGAGCGGCTATTCCAGCACATACTGATGTTTATTTAATTGAACACACCCCTTGTCTGACAGAAAGGCAGATGGACAAAAGGAGCAGATTTGCATTCTTAATCAAAAGGAGACGTGAGAGAGAATAAATGGAAGCAGATGATCTTTCACATAAACAAATCGCAGGAAAAACAAATTTGCATTTCCTGTGTTACTCTTGCAAACCTTTCTCTTTACTTCTTCTTGGCAGTGACACACACGCACGTCTGCACACACACACACACACATACAGACACACACTTTTACCCTGCTTGGAGCAGGCTGAGGCACCGGGGTCTGCTTGAGTGTGTGATGGATTGAAGAAATGTCAGATGAGTTGGAACGTGACCCCATTGGCTGGGTCAGCCTGAGTGAAATCAATATGTTTGAGCTGCAGCCCTTCCGTGGCTTCAGATTTCAATTAAAGCTCCAGCTCAGGTCACGTGATCATCTCTGACTACTCTATCCTTACCATACAGTCGAGAGCTTTGTGTACTGTACGTTTTATTTATTTATTGTGTGTGTGTGTGTGTGTGAGGCTCTGTGTACTAAAAAGACCTTTCTCATTATGAATACACTTTGAACAGGGGAAGCCTCTCTACTACGACTACATCTGAAAGTATGTGTATGATAAGCAGTCTCACTGACAGGTGGATCAGAGTAATGTCTGCTCTCGGTGGGCACTAATCCCATTATCTGTATTCTGCGCGAGTACAAATGGCTCCTTTGACCCCTGACTCACTTCTCAAGGACACTCCAGCATATGAGGTTAACACCTTCACTGTGGAATGTTTGAAGGGGAATCACCAGGGAGAACTGTTGCATATAGCACACTCGTCCTGCCCCAGCCAGCTCAGAGACCCTGGACTGAGGGCACTGACCTTTACTGCTGCTGTCTGACGGGGCCACATGTGGAGTGGTCAAACTCACTCAACTCTTCTTGTGTTTTTTTTTTTTTTTTAAGGCACACGACCATCTCGGGGTTATCCAGAGAGAAATTGAAGAAGTTGGTGCAGGAAGAGTTCAAGAAGGCACTGTGAATTTCAGCCTCATTTAATAGAGACTGTCAACTTTTATTGTGGGCTTTGGCTTCGATTTATACACTGGATAGATTTCACTACTTGGAAAACCTACCACATTGTAAAATAAGAAGGATCTGTACAGTTTTAAGAACATTTCAAAATACTTTTAATTTACTTTAGTTTATGAGACATCTGCAACTCTGTAAAAAAGTTACATTTTAGGTGACAGATTCTAGATAAGGAATAAAATTCAATTATTTTACCCATTTTCACTCATTTCATTTTTTTCTTCCAATTTAAACACATTGCTCATAAGACCAGGGCTGTAAAAGGTAAAGGAAAAATCATGCCTTTACTATAACACATTAAATAGGAAATGTTAGTGTGTGTAGTGTGTGTCTGCTAAATTATTGATTATTGAATTATTAATTGATTATTGATATTAAATATTGATTGCTGTATTTTGTTATTCCTGTGAGAAGGTGCCACATTGTACCTCACAGGGGACACTGCTAGTGCAGTTACAGTGGTATTTAATAGATGCCACATTTTGAACTATTTCAAACATATTCAATTAAATTAAGTTCTTTATTTATATATGGTTAGTTATTTATTAATTTATTTATATAGTGCTTTTAGCAAGGGACATTTTCCCAAAGCAGCTTTACAGAAATATAGAATCTGGATTACACATTTACATAAATTTAATTCTTCATGAGCAAGCCAAAAACAACAGTAGCAAGTAAAAACACCCTGAGATGACAAGAGGAAGGAACCTTGAGAGGAACCAGACTTGAAAGGGAACATATCCTCATTTGCTTCATCTTAACATATAAATCTGATCTTTTTTGTGGTGCTAAAAAAACAGCAAAATCTTCACTTCTCAATGATGAACAATATCATCTTAATGAGAATTCAATTTTAGAAATAGAGGAGATAATAATGGTTCCATAGTGCAGTGTGGTTATACGATATAGATAGGCTGATGGTGGTATTAGCATGAAAGCTTTGAATCTTTATCTGTTTGAGGAGAGATGAGGAGGTGAAAGTGGACTGGAAACTACAAGTCTAAAGCATCGTTCTCTTCAGGTAGAAATGAAGCAAGGGCCGCACTATCAGCTGGCAGCCGAATGGCACTGTGGGTAATATATCAAATAGTTAACTTGTGAAAATAGTCCAACATGCCAAGGACATAAGTTTAAAGCAAAAACACAAACTAAGGAGTTTATTACAAAAATAAAACAATTGAATTGAATGTCAGATATTAATGATAAATATTAATGTGAAAGGTCTGAAGGAGTTCTCCTTTATGATCATCATCACTGGTGGAGAGTGTTTACTATAACGCATATAACCTTGATCTCTGTGCTACAATGCTTTTGGAAAAGCGGTTGTAATGTAAGAACAGTAAAGTTAAAACAGCACATACTTTAGCAGTAACAAAATACAACTACACAAACTTTTAGACCACATAAACCCTATGATCCCCTATCCTCCACACTATCACACTAGCTTTTACACAACAACCAAAAATACACAGACACACATATATAAGTTTGTGTGTGTGTGTGTGTGTGCGCGCATATAACTGCATGTGGGTATTACTCTGGTTTGACAGGCCCAGGTTTGGGGGCCTGGTGGAAAAGAGCTCAATTTGCATTTCAAATGTCACGCTCAGCAGCAGACACCTGTTTGAAGCTAGGGGAGGATGCACACAAATCAAAGGTCTGAGCCTGAGGGAGAAGCAGGATCACCCTGACCAAAGGCTAGTCCTGCTCCGGAGCCTCAGGATCCTGCTGCAGCATTGCATCTCAACGCCGCCCTCCAGACACGCACACAGAACTTTCACACACACCATTTCATAACCACATAAAGGGCTGGGAAAGCTTTGACTAGTGTGTGTCTGTGTTGTAGAAGTTGAAGATCTGTGTCTAGTACACACTGCAGTGGGAAGTAAAAAAATGCTGGCTTATCAACTGTGATGCCTGAAAACCGTCAAAGATTGATGAAGTGGATTTTTGCTTTAGTGTAGTCTACACTTTTTACATTACTTTACGTCAATGTAAACTACACAGTGTCCACAAGTTCCACAAGGGTGAGGGAACCTGTCTTGTAAGAAGCTTGCTGGTATGATCCCCTGTGCTGACAACACATGGCTGAGGTGCTCCTGAGCAAGTCACCTAACCCCCCAACTAGTCCTGGCATGCTATGGATAGGAGGTGCCCCTTGCTCCCGGCAAGCGTCTTCACTGCCATCTAGTGTGTGCGTTCAGTAGTACATGTGTTAGTGACTGAGCATAGTAGCTCAATCACTTCACTTTCACTTTCTTTATTGTCTCTGTGTCAAATTGATCCTATTATTACATCAGAGATACAAAGTACCTTGATTTAACAAAGAAAGACAATTTGGCTCAGTGTGCTATTTTGCTGTATTTTGCTTCTAACTTTGTTCTTTTGTAATCTTTCTAAGAGTTGCCATTTTAAAACCGTTGTGTGCTATTACATCTAATGAACCTAAAAGAAAACAAATACATCCATCATCTAAGAAGCAGTCTGCATAAAAGGAGTACACAGAGAATTACGCTACAGATTCAGTCAATAAGTTGCTCCTTGGTGACCCATCAGTCTGTCAACGGTAAAGGAAAATATTAAGAGAGAAAAAAAAACAAAGTTATACGCTGAAATCACATAAATAGAAATTGTAATTTCCAATCAGTTTGCTCATTTGTTATAATCATTTTTAATACATGCATCTAATTAATTCTTTCCGGATTTAAATGGATTAATGTTTTATTTGACATAAAATTTACAAACTAGGAAACTCTAGTTTTAGCCATGTCTTTATGCTTAATTAATTTGGACATGATGTCACAGGATCTGGCTGCTATCCCTGAATTCATCTTATTGTGCTGGCAGCATTCTCTTTTATTAATGTATTTACACACAAATAGCGCTGCCTTTCATCCTCATCAAAGGACTCCTGTTGACAAACATTGAAATTAGCAACTCCAAAGAAATACAGCCATATTTAATATTTACTGCTTTATTACACATGTGACATGCCCTTGAGAGAGAAGATGGAACCAGTGGGTGGTGGTGGTGGGGGGGGGGCGGGGGGGTGTCTCTGCAGTGCCAGACATTTAAACAAGACTGTTGATAACACAATTTTCCTCGCAGGTACAACCGAAGGAAAGGTGACATTGCAAAGGCAAGAGTGACATCATGAGCTGAGTGAAAGGGAGGAGGAGAGAAAAGAGCACAAGCATGTTCCCAAACAGCTGCTCATGTCCGCAATACATACTCCTCAAACTGGGATTCATTCCGAGAAACAGACAGAGATGGAGGGATTGTGAAGTGGGAATTCTTGGATGACTGTCTGTGTACACAAATAAATCTTAATGTCACAACCCCTCCTCCATTAAACACCTTCTCTCTCACCGCTGCCAAGAAATAAGTACTGTGAAGCCTTTCTATACAGATCTACACACACACACACACACACACACACCCCACCACCACCAGCAACACCAGCAGTGTGTAATATCTGATGGCAAAAAAAGCAGAGAAAAGGACAAAGCCACAAATGTGGAACTTCAATTAATTTAAAGCCCCAATCAGCAAAGAATAAATCCTTGGCATATCTAATTACTGAGGCTCTCGGAAGACCCGGGCCGAACAGCCAATCTCCCTCCTGTTTGAACAGCTTGATGAACTAAGGGACTGATGGATATCAAGTCATTTTGTTTAATTTATAAATGGATTTTCCCCTAATACTTAAATTATCATCAGTACAACACAATGAAAATGGGAACATTTGGAAGGCAAAGTCTATAACCAGCCTGAAAAGAATTCTAATGAGGAACGTCACCTCCTTTCATTTCGTCTATACAAGTCCTCTAATTAAATTCTGGGGCGGGAAAAGAAGCGGGTGTTACAGTGCAGTCACCACTGCCACAGCTTTTCTACCTAGACACGGAAGAAACACTCATCAGGCATATCATACCTCATACACACACACAGACAAACACACAATTCTGGACAAACTGTTGATCTAAATACATTTTTTCAGGAGGACTGTCTAAGGACTGTCAGTTTATTTCTTGAATCTTTCTCTTTTCATTTATTTTGACAAGTAAGAAGTAAGCCATATTAATATAGAGTCTTATAAGCAAAAAGGACTTGATGGAAAAATTGGATCTAATTTACTTAGCCAAAAAAATTAAATAAATAAAAAATCAGTAAATCAAATGACTGATTTTACAGGTTTAATTTCATCCAGGGGCTTATTTCATATCTGAATTGCATCACATAAAGTATTTTTAAGCTTAATGCTGAGTTTATGTACATTCACAGTTAGTACCTATTATTTTATAGGATGAAATGTAGTGTATAAAAAAATTTCAGGTCATCTGTAAATAATTAAGGTACACCACAAAGTTCATGACTCTGAGTATTTATATGTATTCCAATATACTTTGGAATATTAGCTGGCTATCTTTATATACAAACTCTTAAACCTATGATGTAGTGGATAATAAGATCCCTTGAATTTGTGTTTTGCAGTGGATTTCATGATAAGCATGACAGAAACTCATTAGGTGATGAGTCTGATAGTTCATCAACAACCGTCACTATGGACTGTGAAATTGGCAGATTTATTGCTAGGCTCTCAGGTTACAGTTTCTTTAGTCGAATGTGGCTGACAACAATGATGACTTACTGAGTGAGTCAATTGTCATATTTGACATTTGCACATTATCAGCTCAGTCTGACACATTTTGGTTTCACTAGTCAGGTTTTGCATGTGATTTGTGAGGTTTAGTGAGGTTAAACTGTTATGGGAGGAATTGTACTATTTTTTTTAAACCAATAATGCTACCATTACATAAACAACAAGTTTGATTCAGATGGACTTCAGATGATACAGATCACCTTAACACTAGCCAGCTTCGCTGATGTTAGCTAGACAGCTAATATAAACAAGCTGGGTAGGCTATTTCAGAAAGCATCCTACTCTTACCTGGTTCAGGCGTCTCAGAGTGTGAGGATGAGGAGGCCGAGCTTGCTCCGTCCTCAGCCCCGGCTCCCTGAGACAGCAGACTCCGGCCTGGAGGCAGCTTCATCCCCAACTGCTCGGCCATCTCCACCTGATCACCCGGGTGCACGTAATCGAACACGCTGCTGCCTGTTAACTCCACCTGCAGATACAGATTTAAAAAATTATTATAAAAATATTTTAGTTTTTGCTATTTAGATCATCCCTTCCTTCGGCATCGCTGCCAAACATGCTTTTGCTATAGACAAAAAAAGTGGAGACAAGATAACTGATGACTCACGGCAAATGTTCGGTATTGTTCATGTTTTCAAGATACAGTCCTGAACTTCGAAAACAGAGATGACCTTCCCCTGCTGTCTTTCCAGAAGCATCAAGCTATTGTGTGCTTTAAACATTATATGCTAGGAGCACAAATTTACAGATAAGAGGAAGGGGAAAGTTTACTTTAGGGAGGACAAAAAAAGAATAAATGCAGCTGCGGCACTGCCATGCTCCTGTGGGTTTGAAATATCCCGGTGTTTTGGATGGCAGTTTGTATCTGGTTTTCAGCCTGCAGGGACATTAGGATTACATGCAAATAATCCCTTTAATGTGCAATCCCTTAGAGTACGAGTTTGAAATCTACTGTTCCAAGCAGAAACAATTCATACAGATAATAATACACGATG
>JAOVVF010000002.1:13970051-13984678 GCA_028565595.1 Duopalatinus emarginatus | reverse complement strand
ACACACACACCAATGAGCGATATCTTCTGTCCTGGCATTCATGTGAATGTTACTATTGTTGCAGACTACAGAACATGCAACACGGGATGTACTGGACAAGTCAGATCTATTGGGTCCACACTTTACATATTACAGGATTTAAGGGTTTTGTGGCTATTGTCTTAGTACCAGATACCACACAACACTTGCAGAGGTCTTGTGAAGTCTCTTGGCTTGGATCAGGACCTACTATTCTGTAGGTGGTTTTAATGTTATGGCTAACTGATGTGAATATAATAAGAATTTTCTATACCTAATACTTAATCTAACCCTAACAATAACCTCAGTTACCGCAAAAGAAATAGATTTACTGCTTCAGTGTTGAAAATAGGAGCATAAAGCTTATATTAAAAAGCACTTTATGTCATCAGGACTGTCTTGCTCACATTGTAGTTACCCTCACATTGTAGGTTTGCCCTGTTTTTTCTACATAGTCTGGACATTACTGACATAAATCCTGACACACACACACACAGTCAACACTCCTTAATGTGAGTGCTCGAAATTCTTTCTCTCCTTCTCTTCCTTATTACACGTTCTACAATTCAAAGATTATACTTTTATTTCCAGATCAACCTGTTCATTGAAATTCACAACCATACAGATATTATTCTATTTAACAATATATGCTATAACTGCAGCTTGGCTTTTTTTTTAACAGCAGATGTCTGAGCACTTCTCAAATTAACCGACATATCTTCCAGTATTTAATATCTTAAAGCGGATACAGTAGTGAAAGATCACCCAGCGGACACACTCCATCCATAGTAGCCTCGATCTCCTTCTGTTGCTTAGCATGTACCAACGGCTTTTTCAGTACAAAGCGGGAGTTTGATTGGACGTTCTGTGTATGACAGGTCAAAGGAACCGTAAATGCGATGTGGCGGGGTAAGGACTGGGGATCGTCATCGACATGCTTGGAGCTGGTTTTGAACAAAACGCCCTTTGAGAAACAGGAGGGAGGTATTTTACAACTGTATTTAACCTCAAGAGACAAACAGCACCATGGATTACGAGGATGGGAGGAATGATAGCGATTCAAATGAGCAATTGGATTAAGCTTGAATAATAAGAGAGATGACAGTGTGTCGGCATGCCAGCAACAGTGCACTGAATACATTACACTGAGTGCTTTAAAAAATCTATTTCCGAATGGAGATGAAATGCCAAAGCTATCTCTCTCTCCCAGGTCTCCCTCAGACAAACCTTTTGTGTCTATTATAATTCATGAACACGGCCCTGTCGACTGTTCTAACTGTATTACAATGAGTCTACTTTTCAACACAAGTGTTTCCACAAAGCACTTGTGCAGTGTTATTCTCAGCGATGGGGAGATAGGGAGGGCTAACAATAATACCGGCTCTAATATGCATTGTGCACCAGGCGGATGTGGTAAAGTACTAGTGTTATGTGTTACAAGAGAGCAGCAGATTATTCTCTGTGATTGCAGAAAGGACACTTGGATTACTGTGTGAGCTTTTGCATAGTAGATGAGGCTGCGCTTGCTGGAGAGGGGGCATGGGCAGTGCCCTCAGCAACACATTTATTCTGTAGAAGGACACTCAATATAAACAGCCTCATCTCTCTTCCTCTGGCTTATTAAGACTGACTGGCATGGATTAATGAAAACACATGATTCTCTAAACATGAAGAGAGAGAGAAAGAGAGACGAACTTTATGTTCTGCTTTTAAAAAAAGGAAAACGTTTTAATTAGCAGGGTTTCAAGAAATGTCAGCTATCTGCTATTAACTGTTCTGCTTCATCAAAGCCATAAGCCCCACTGTCAACTTTCATCACATGATCGACGGCTTCCTTCCTGTTTGCTTTTTTTCCACCATTTCTATTTCCTCTCTCCATCATTCTCTTCTTAATGAGTGTAATGACCCCTGAACCGACACACAGACACACACACACTTGCTGTATGAAACACATAGTGGTAGCTTCTCTTTGTCACTGGTCTCTCTCTCCTGCCCTCTGAGCCTCAGGCTGCTTTGTTAAGTGTCACTGAACCCTGCTTAAGAGCCATGGGAGCATGCCAGCCCTCATCCTCCTCATTATGACACAATTACTCTCTGGCATCAACTACACACATGCTCACCTCTCGCTGAAAGCCACTTAACCTGCCTGGAGTTCGCCAACATTTGGCCTGGGCCACACGTGCAAACACACAATAAACAGCCACAGTGTGAGATGGTGAAATGCCGGTAAATAATGAAAGAAAATGCACAGTAAGTCCTGGTGGTCTCTGCAGGATCTATTCTATGGATCGGTGCCCTGTGCACTTGTTTCACCAACAGAGTAAATATATTTGTTATGAACGACATTTTTAAAATAACTGAAAATTTTATATTGAAGTGATTTTTCGAAAATTGTAACAAAACACTACACAGAATAAAAAAACTGTTAATTATCCAGCCATTATTTATTTATTTCAGTTTTCTGACAATGATCATAATCAGTCATTTTATTATCAGTTCACCTATTATATTATATTATAATTTTGGTGTCACTGCCATGTTCATGAGCTGTTCACAGAAAACTGACCTCTTCCACAGAACAATATTTAACTCAGGGAAAAAGAACATGACTTTACAGTCTGACTATCCAGACTGGCCCTGTATACAGCTGAATATCTGTTTAATATTTGTTTATTTGAGATCTGTTTGTTATTTTTAAACAGAAACATATACAAGCATTAATTTTATATAACATATAACTATATCACGTCAGCTAGCAAAGACAGAGCTACCAGCCAACTCGGCTGGAAACCTTATTAACAAAATGCATTTTCATTTGTAACGATTTCCAAATGAACTGATTAGAAATAAAACAGACCATTTAACACTAGAGGCACAGAATGTAGTTCCGTCTATCGGTCTGTCTGTCCGTCTGCTTGTCTAATGATTCTATGTAGAACACAAAATGGATACTTTATTTCAAGTAATTATGGCAATTTTGGCTAAAATGAGCAAAAATGAGAGAAATTAAATGTAACTACCTGTCAGTCAGGTATCTAGTTGTCACTGGTATAAAAAGGTACAACTTTTGCTGGCTGGCTCTAGTGGTAAAGAATCTGCTAGACTAAATGAGAAAATCCAACACAAATCTTAGTATAGTAGAAAGAATATCTATAATCTAAAATCGTAGTATTCAAACTGTTGACTGATATTGTGCACATGACCAAGAATATTTGAAATTGATTATTATTATTATTATTATTATTTCCAATACTGCTGCTGCTACTAATATTAAATGACCTAGTAGTAGGATAAGCAGCTTATAGATAGTAGTAGCATAAGCAGATGAGTTAGTGAGAATTTTTTGAATGTACATTATTATTCTGGTTTAGTACAAAAATATGAACAAAAATGTTTTTTTTTTATTTTAACCCATGGCACACTTATTGTTTCTTATTGCATCATTGGCAATTAAAAATATTCTGCATTCTGTTGTTAAGCAGCAGTCTGTTGTCCTTTAGGCATGTTATGATGTCCTTTATATGTCTCTACTTTTTGGAGAACTGACACACTTATAAATGATTTTTGGTGGCTGTGCTAAAACAGAAAACAGCGTGGAAAAAATCAACAGGAAAGAGTTAAAGTACAGAGTAGCTTTATAAAACCAACAGCAGGCAGCGGCTTAAAGGAAGGCCCTAATTAAAGGCCAATTGGAGCTGTCGTCTTTGAGTGGGGACCCGGGGGAAAACCTCGCTACCTGGCTGACCTTGGCAAATGGGAGTCCTTGGCGGAGGCGGTGACCCCCTGAACCCCGTTCACATCCAATCTCCCTCACCGCTGCGCCATGTGACCTGCTTCATGCAAATCCCTTCTCCCCTGTGAGCTGTGGATAAACTGCAGCCTAATTAAATATTTTTTAACGATGTGAGTAATTTTTGCCGAGGGGTGGATTCAGGGGGAAAAAATTAATATGAGATCACAAAAGATGTTCCCGCCGTTGATTCTGTAAATTAATGACTATCTGCCTTATGATAAAAAGCACACTGCCAAGAATAAGAATGAAGTCGGCAAAGCCTTACTTCATTTGTTTAATAACCAAATGCTTTCAGGAACAAAAAAAAGTCTAAAAAGCTTCTGGAAAGTTTCCATGAGGCAGCGGGCGGACTTTGTGGCATGAAAGTGATGGATGGCAAAGAGGCTGCCAAGCCCAGGGCTGAGGAGTAATATTTGTCAGCGAAGGCTTCTAATTTCACAATTCAAACAGCCATGCTGCACAGTGTGTATGTGTGACACCTCTCTGCTTCTCTGGCATCTCCAGAAGAGCGGGTGAGCTAAGCCGTTCTCTTCCCTCCTCTTAGCTACTCTATTGCCTGGCTGAGGCTATATCTATCACAGCTGCACTATTAACTGGTGAGAGCATTCTCCAGCCCACTCGAGTGTTACACAGCTCAGATTACAGTAACCTTTAACTGGGCAGTGACAGACAGACAGGCGAGATTTACTGGAGGAGCACTTTGCCTCTCTCTCCTTCTCTCTCTCTCTCTTTCTCTGTCCTTTTAATGCCGCATTGTGCCACTTCTCCGCACAGCCTTAATCTTCACTGCTCAACTAAAGCCTTTCACTTGAGGAGAAATGGAAGGCATCAAGGCAATGCATAGTGGTCATTATAAACACACCATCACTCACTGTAGCAGTCAATGAGTGATAAATTATATTACGCTATAAGACTAAAGTCCTGTTGCCATAATGGCACATGCAATTTTACTGTTCAAATGAGTAACAAATCATCATATCTGAAGCTAGAGGATTTACAGAAAATCTCTCAGATGGTGATTAAATTCATGCATAACATGCCCCTCTCTCTTTTTTCCCCTGGCAAAGCACATGCAACAGTGAGGGGGAAAATAACTTTAACAATTAACTTTGAAGGACAAAAAGGGAAAATTTTCTCCTGGTGCTCCTTTCTCCAGCGCGCCTGATTTTTATCGAGCCCCACAAAGCCTTCTTAGATCATCTTAATCCACTGTGGCAAAGTAGCTGAATATGAGATTCAGATTGTCTTAGAAATTCTGTGCTACCAATCAGCTTCCTGACACCGCTTTTCTCTTCAACCTTCAGAACTTGTGACAGCAAAGACCAAAAGGCAACCCACAAAGGAGAGAACAACCGGTGAACTTGGCACACTAGCTACTTAATCCACAAGAACAAAGATAGCACTTCTGACACCGCTGAGCTGCTTTACAATCAAATATTTGATAATATACAGATAGCATGTAGAGCTTTGCAAAATGATGGCTCTAAAGTATTGAGGTTTAATCAGGTGCAATTATATAAAAAAAAAATGGGATACATATATTCAGTCGATTCTTAAAGGCTCAGGATATTTAAGTTAAAGCATATTAATGTGCTGTAAGTTTAAATCAGCTAGATAGGTAGAGATGACACTTTTGACAATCCTGTAACTACAAAATTATGTACACATCATAAAATCCATACTTCTGTTCTTCTAACAGCATTACTGAAAACTAGAATGATGATCATATTTTAATACTCTAGCACACTAATGTTTTTATTGAACTAGAAGAACTAAAGGTTATATGTACAGCAGAGGGTTTACATTAAGAAAAAAAAACTACAAGTAGAACCACTTTACAAATCATTCAGGAACAAAGTTTAGTCTTTACCTGCCTAAATGCTCATTAAATGCATCCAAGTCAAGAAGAAGTACATGGGGTATACGGTCAATCTGAAAACTGTCATTTGTGAAGGATAACTATAGATGTGGTCACTGTGAGGGAGCGCGACAGAGAGGGGAGTTATATTTTCCATTGCGAGAGTGGGCTAACCTCTGTCCACTGGGCTCCTGCCCCCTCCCTCTGCCCACTGAAGGGCCTGTTACAGATCACTGGCCACTTTGAAAATCAAGAAAATGAAAATCAACTCAGGGAGAAATCTGTCCAGGCAATAACCCGTCTGTCTCTGTGGTCACATCCCAGTGCCTCTCCATGAGCGGGAAGTGTCGTGGGTGGAGGGGGTAATCTAGGATTTCAGCCTCGCTCTTTTTCCTCTTGAAGAGCGCTACCATTGTGAGAGTCCGTTCTCCATATGCCCTCCCCACAATAGCCCAGTCCAAATTAAATTACCAACAAAATAAAATGCAGCCAAACGGCCTCTATTAGAGTTCTTTGGAACAGAGATTAAACATCATCGAGTCAATGCTCTCTCTCTCTCTTTCTCTCTCTCGATCACTCACTCTGTCTCTACTCTCTCTCTCTCTCTCTGTCTCTCTCTCGATCCCTCACTCTATCTCTACTCTCTCTCTCTCTCCCTCTCTCTTTCTCTCTCTCTCTCTCATACATCATTCTTTGTCCCCTTATTGGGATCACTTATCTATCCTCCCTGCATCTGAATAGCTTTCCTTGCTAGAAACATGCATGCCTTAAACCAAATCAATAAACTCTCATTTTCTTGTAAGAGTTCCATATTAATTGGAGAGGCCGAGGCAGAGTGGGTCCCGTGGATCAGAGGATGAAGATGGGAAACACCAGGAGGTCGCCATGATCCCTTAATGAAACCTACACCCCCCCCCAACCTTCCTGAACTGTCTCTCATCCTTCCTTCTTTCCTCTTTCATCCCACCATTCCTTTTCACTCTGTATCTATCCCTCTGCCCCTCATTCTGATGAGTTCTCATACTGATCAAATACACGCAGAAGTGGCCTTTTGTAGTTGTGGTCAATTTTCTCTCTATGGTCATGATAAATCCAGACATTGCACAATCACAGGCCATAAATCTCTGTCTGTTCCCTGCTGTGCTGAACTGATGAATTATTGAACAGCAGGGAAGAGTGCACATATGGACACACATACACTCGCAAACATACACATACATAGATACATATCTTGCTGCATATTTACCCCACTACAGAATCCTTTGCATTACGAAGCTTCTACAAGTGACATGAAAGCACGCAGATCACAACGGCTGTGTGTAGAGGAGCTACTGTATCAGACAATGGCAAAATATTTTTAATGCATTTCTCTGTAATTGAACACTGAAGTGCCAGAAAAACTAGTACAGGCAAGCCTATGCAAAATACATAGCAACACCACCTATGCACCTCATTGGTCGCGTCTGGTAGTGCATATGGGTTTGTTTGGCATTCCATTGGATCCCTGATGTAAACGTTTCTAACAAGTGGATCTCCTTTCTGAGTTACAGCCGTTCATATCTTGCATTCATTGTGATGGGTTTGGCAACTGGAAAATGCACCACCACACATGTATAAGGAGACATATTATAGTAAGAGGAACACTTGGGCTGGGTTTGGCCATTCCTACCTAAGTCATCAGATCTCAGAATTGTGGACTGTTCTGCAGGAAGTATAGCGTTAATTGCCCACAAAATATTTATTTCGTATTATGCTCTTGTGGGGAACCTACTAAGTATTAGAATGTACCAGGTTTTTTTTTCTGGCACTGGAAATTTGTCCATAACATTCCTGAACAGAAAATGGACCAATCTAGTCTATACAAAACCAGATAAATAACAACTCCTGAAGCACCAAATAATCAATAAACAGAACCCCCTCGAACTACTGAATATTAGATTCATTATTACAATTTGTACTATAATGACAATTTACTGGACTTATGTACTTTTGTTCCTGAAATTTCTTCAGTGTACCTTAGAGCAAGCTGCTGTAATCATGAAGACTTACTGAACAACTTTTCAACACACTGAGTACTGTTTGAATTGATAGTATACAGTTTTAGGAGGGTAATCATTTCTAATCCCACTATCTGGCATCACCTAGAGGACAACATTTTTCCTTTTTTGTGTTTTAAGATTTTTCTTTGTCACCTCAGGCTTGTTCAATAGGGATCTAAATACACATCTACATCCAGATTACCGTACTGTGACAATGTCTACTTTTAAGATTGATACAAGTAAAAGTGAATAAGGTGCCAGCAGACAGTATTTATATTACTACTACTTTTTGATTTACTAATCTGTGGAACAGAAACTGAATAATCAATATAAAATCCTTTATAGCTGTGGGTAATAAAACACTTTAAGAACCACTAAACTACACAACCAAGCTAATATGATTACAAATATGGCATAAAGCTTGAGAATACTGAATAAAATGTTTTGTTAGCTAACACAATAGAGCAACGGGAACAAGTGATCACTTCCCGTGTCCTGCAGCATGTAGACACACTTCAACACATGCTGAGGCCTAAAGCACATTAAATAGATTTCCAGAAGTGTGTTTATCAGTAAAGATTTCACAAAATGATAACAGGATGAGTCTCTGTGGTGCAGGATAGGACAAGGCCAGAAGCACATACTAAAGTATTTCAGGTTTTTAATGCGGACTGCTTTGGTCTGCGTAAGCTTGAGTGTCTTGCTCACATCCAGTTAACTCTAAAGGTTATAGACCTAAAACTAGAAACTAACACACACACACACACACACACACACACACACACACACACACACACACACACACACAAATATGATCATATATATATATATATATAGTCAGGCTAATTTTCGCACCCACACTCAAGTGGGCACAGGGAAGCCCATCAGCCTGTTGGACCACTTTTGCTACGTACTAACCACTTTATACCGGGACACACTCCACATGAGAAAGTTTTGGAGATGCTCTGACCCAGTTGTCTAAATTTTTACAATTTGACACTTGTAAAAATCGTCCAAATCCTAACACTTGCCCATTTTTCCTTTTTTCCAATACATGAGATTTGAGAACTGATTCTCCACCTGCTGCCTAATATATCCCACTCCTTGATGGGTACCACTGAAATGGGATTTTTTTTTTCTTTATGATTGTTTTGACCCCTACAATTTAAACAGCAATAATACATTTCACTAAAACAAATGTTTTATTTACTTTGCCTTTGCTTTCTGCCTGCAGAGATAATCATATGAATGTTAGAATCCATGAATTCATTTCGAGGTAAAATGAAACATTAATAGTGAAGTCTAGATGGACAGAAGGACAGAAAAAGTGATAGAGGAGTACTTGCTGTATTATGTGGTGTTTGTATGCAGTTACCAGTAAACATATTCATTTATTCATTCCCTCAATCAATTATTTGCCAGACAGATGTTCTCACCTAAAGCTAGTCACACAGCCAGACCCGTGATGCCTGAACAATAAAACAGCTCTCGTATGGAGAAGACAGCAGCAGCCTGAGAGCAGCGGGGAAGTCGGAAGAATGTCACTACTGCTACAACATTATGACCATCATGCACACAGACACTGCGCTAATGTCACATCAGACAGCGTCATAAAGCAGAGCTCCACGCTTCACTATGCAGTCCAGCTGAGAGAAAGGTCTGTAGTTCACACTGGGGCAACAAGACGCTCTGTTTAGCATAAAGCCACACTATACGACCACTAAGCTTAGCCACGAGCGCTAAAGGCTAATGTGTGGAAAACCTTCAGGATTTGTTTGTTTGTAATATCATTGTTTTTGGCTGTTTGGCTGCATCATACTCTATGTGTCTCCAGACGTGTCTGACACCTGTGAGACCATCCTGTCTCACTTTCTGCCTCCAACCACACTGTCTCACTCTCCCTCCAACCATACTGTCTCATGCTCTGTCATCAACCATAATCACTGTCCCTCTTTATGTCCAAACATACTGTCTCATGCTCTACCTCCATCTTCCCTCACTGCTTCACTCTACATTTAACCACACACTCTCCAACCATGCTGTCTCACTCTGTTTTACACCAGTTACCGCTCTCTACCTCCAACCACACTCACTGTCTTACTCTCTAATTTCAACCACGTGGTCTGAAACTCTTTCTCTAATCACACTCACTTTTTTCCTCCAATCAAAATTTTATTCAATCTTTGTATCCAGTCACACTGTTTCATTCTCTGTATCCAGTCACACATTGTCTTACTCTCTTTCTCCCGTCATGTTATTTCACTCATTGTCCCCAGTCATGCTGTTTTCACTGTCTCCAGCTGTCCTGCCCCGCTCTTTGTGTCTGGCCACGCTGCCTGTCTTTCTTTCTTTCGTTCTTTCTTTCTTTCTCCAGCTATGCCGTCTCACTCTCTGTCTCTAGTCATGCCGTCTTGCTCTTTTTTTTGTGCCTGTCTGCTGATCTGCATCCTGAGTTTCCCAGCGCAGAGGCTCAGGCAGAAGGACGCTGCTGTTGCTGGCTGAGTGAGTTTTCTGATTTATGCTGGGAGACTGCTGCTGGCACCAGGGCACCTTGAGGGAAATTATAAAGATCCTGATATACAAGGGCTCCAATGCAGGGGATGATACAGTTACTGAACTTTCTATAATGTTCATGCTCTCACACACACACACATTCCTGGACACACAGAGCTGTGATTGCAGTTCAACTGTTCCACGGCTTAAAGGTTAATGTCTACAGTGCAGATGGGTGAACGTTCTGGCCTGCTTCCACAAACCTAGCTCTGTCAGAACAGCAATCTCCTCTCCTGTTGCTCACTGAGCCATAGCTGCATATCTACAGCGGACCGGGACAAAATATGAGACCTAAAGAGCTACACATAAACGTTAGTATTAACAAGGGCTCCAATATATTATATATTGTTTATCTATCATTTTTATCCACTATTTTTTCCAGTATGTTTATATTAACATTAAATATGTTTATTAGGATGTTGGGTCAGACCCTGTATTTTTTCCCCTGTACATCTTGTTATACGTGTGTGGAAGTGAGTGCTCCTGTTGTGTTTCTTACATCCTTATGGCCTGTCAGGGGAAGTGTATATGAGCAACTTCATTTCCAGCAGCTGATTCCAGCAGTGCGTGAGTAGAGACACGGCTGTCTGAGAACTGGGCTGTGTGCCAAATTTCTTTCTCTTTTCCTCCCTCTAAGACTCCACACCCAGCAACCAAACCCACACGCTCTCACGAGTACCCATTGATCCACCCAGTCATCCTTCCATCCATCTATCATTTTACTTGTCTGTGTTCACCTGGGAGGAGCTGATGCTAATCTTCATATTCTTTGTAAAGCTTTCTCTAACAGTCTGATATCTGATATTAGGTGAAAATAGGTTGATTGTAGGAGGTCACACGTGCACATGCCAAAATAAATAAATAAATAAATAAAAAAACAACGGTTCTGACACTGATAATTACAATAAAGTCTCTGCAGCATTTTTTGTAGATTTGAGTGAGTATATTCTGGACCAGCAGTGGCTTAGCCTTGGTTTAAAGGCTAAACACTACTAATGAAGACAGTGGGAGCATCTCTCTCTCTCTCTCTCTCTCTCTCTCTCTCTCTCTCTCTCTCTCTCTTCAGTACACACGGGATCTGTCACCATGCCCGAGAGTCTGCAGTCTGCCTCTAAATAACTGACATGGACCCCTGAGAGTTGCATACATCCACATCGTCAGCCTCCACTCCTCAGCAGAGGATCAATCCATACACTTAGTCTTTGTTTGAGTCCATTGGTCCAAACACAATTTCTGAAGAGGAAGTGGGCCACACTTTGAGAGGGACGCTGTATTAAAAAAAAGGAGGAAACAATGCAGATTGTGCCCTGATGCATAAAAGAACTTCACTATATTGTACACGCTAACCCACTGAGATTAGAGGCAGTGCGCTGACAGGTTTGTTGACAATGACCTTGATGCGCTCATTAAGTAAAGATTTTCCTTAGTGTCAAAAAACTTAGCTTAAGGCATTAATCACTAAATTAATAATTACATTAGGTATATTTCATTAGGTGCTCACAAGACAGTAAAATGTAAATTGTATATGACAATAACGAAGGAGTGATTGGTTAGTAATATCTCCCCAAAAACAATATATTTTTTTCCAACATAATTTATTTAAATTAGTCTAGCAGTATGAGCATTAGTTCTAATTAAAGAGAGTGTGACTGTTTTTGTCAGAAAACACACCACCAGTTTTTTTTATTCTGAAAGAGCCGCAATTGATGACTAATTCTGAGCTTGGGAACACACTGCATGCATGATGAATCAACAGAGGACAAATAAAGAAGGAAAGCGGTGCCTTTCTGTCAGCAGAAGAGATCATTCTTTTTCTGCACCACAAATGCACAATCAATTCATTATGAGCGTGCTTGCTTTTGTAAAGCTGGGATTTATACTAGCATGCCATGACTCAGTTTGGCTCCAGAGGAGAGTCTGATTTACTGAGGCTGAACATCAGAATACACTGCATAATAATCAGACTGGAAGAGCAAGTCATATGAGGAAAGACAGACGGATGTGATTAAAAAAAAAAGCCACTAATACTGCTGATAGAAACAGACTTTCCGATTGTGGATAGTGGATGTGGCTTTGTAAACTGACTGAAATGAAGTGGATGTGCAACTGATGTGGAACTGCTCTCTGGATCAAGACATGGATTTGATAGCACTGGCCACTGCGGAGGAAGAAGAGCAACTCAAAGAAGTGTTAACCTCAGCAAGCCTGTGGGTTCATTAGAACATCCAACTGGGTACCAGAAGGCCCAGATCATCACTTGCTTTTATCAGCGAAACACATAAAGGAGGAAGAAGAGATGGTCTTCTTCAGGTGGTCTTTGTCATGGTTAGATGAATAAGACATTGATTTATCAAAAATGAGAAATGTGGGCTAAAGGTGGAGGGTGTGCTTATACATGGCATTGACAGGCTCTGAATACTGCGCATTACTGAAGCCTATGGGATCACTAGACCTTTTCAAAGCCCTCATAAATCGGGCTGAAAAACAAGCATAGTGGCCTGTGATAAGCTCTGGACAGACAGTTTTACTGCACGTGGACATCACAGCAAAAGAGAGACATCTGTAATTGGATCAATGTCCGGTTTGAGGTATAAAAAGTCATCTTTCCAGTCGGTCATTGCTTATGATGCCACTGGTGGCAAAGCCCCCTTTACAGCCCAAGGTGTCAAATTGGTATGCTTTAAACAGCTCAGGATGAGAGCGTTCTGCACCGGTGCTTTAGGTGGAGTGGAATCAAAGGAAGACCAACGGATCCCTCCCGACTTCAGGGACGCGCTGCAGATCTTGTCAAAAGGGGCCTGTTACATGTCTGAAATCTCAAGGCAGAGACACCCTACTCTAACATTTTTAAAGCTTCTTTTTAAAGACCTTCTCAGGTAATATCTCGCAGGAATGCCCAGCCAATAAAATTAAATGCCAAAGGGATAAGATTACCATGATACAATCTGCAAATGTGATGAATAGTGGAGCCGGATCAGATACACAGGGTTGTGCGCTCCCCAAATTTATTACAGATGTGTCTCTCGGAGATAGAGCTCCCTTCAAATAGACTTCAATACCCGGCCTATGCTTCCTCTCTGAAACAGGAAATGAGTGCCGGAGAGAGGAGAACACTATCACCAGATGCCAGTCAACAGAGCTCTCCTCAGTGAGCTGTTCTCGTCCACACCAACAAGCCTGTGGTTAGGATGCTGCCGCAGTGGCTTTAAATAAATCCTTGGTCTGTATTTGAAAAAAAAAGCTGAAAAAATTACTCGCTCTATTGCATGCAAAAACATATTACTGGCTGAAAGTGAATTAATTACCTCTAGTTAACCCTTAAGTCTGTGACTATGGGCTACGGTGCATCTTCTGGCTTGTGTACACTTTTTTGTCAACAATGTGCAAAATGATGTAGGCTGCAATCTGATTGGCTCTTTGCACTTTAATGCACTGGAGGACTGGCTTGTGAGACTAATTAACCTCTCCTGATCCTTTACACTTCCAACCCTAAGGCTTGTTTCTGTGTATGCGATAACTACATGAAAAAAAAAATGATTAAGGAAATATTCCATTAGAAGAGTGAGCATTGGAAGGGTGAAACTATCTACAATCTATCTTCCTGGGATTTAGGAAGTTGTCGTGGCATGTTGCTTCAGGGACCTTTTAATGAATTTAACACATATGTATCTTTAATAAACCCATGTCTCACATGCTACAAATATAATAACATTCCTTAATGTGTAGTCCTGGTGGAAATGACAACTATATTGTTTTAGGGTTGAAATTATATATTCCGTATTAACAGTATCCTATAAAATAGGTCTTCTTCATAATCTTTAGAATAAAAGACATTTCTGAACTATTTACTGGAGGTAAAAAAAAATCATACTTTTTGGAGGTGATTGAAATTATCAGCATTGACCAAGACTTTAGGTTTAAATGTGACAATTTTATTGTGGCACTTATATAGCTAGTTTTACTATGAAAAAATGTGCTTAACTGTGCTGTCGGTTTTATCTCTGTACCAATGTTATTGTGAAGCGGTCATGATACTCTACACACAGAAACCCAACAGCGTCCTTACTAATCTTGCAACAGACTTGCATTGCTAAAATAATTCATTAATTTATACTGATTGTAAATATTCAATAAGTCGATTTTTATTCCTGCGAGTGTACTGTGAGGGTTTAATAAACACAAGTGAAGAAATCCTCATAACTCACATATCTGCTACATTAAGTACATTTACAGTATTTGGCAGACGTTCTTATCCAGAGCGACTTACAAGGTTGCATGTGACAGACCTTGGTTCGATTCCCGATCTGGGCAGCCAGTCTGTGCTACACCAATAAGGGTCCTTGGGCAAGACTCCTAACACTACGTT
>JAOVVF010000002.1:13958148-13968746 GCA_028565595.1 Duopalatinus emarginatus | reverse complement strand
AGACTCCTAACACTACGTTGGCCTACCTGTAATACCAGTAACCTTGTAAGTTGCTCTGGATAAGAGCGTCTGCCAAACGCTGTAAATGTAAATGTCTCTCACATGGGAACCCAATGATGTTACCACTGTACCACACCAACCACACAAACCGCACTAAACATTGTGCTTTGAAAGCAACCGCTACATAATGTGTAATTATGTTGAATGTTAAATTGAGTCTAGGTGCGAATGTGTGAGTGCATGTGTGTATGGTGATCTGTGATTGACAGCCATTCTATATAGGATGTATTCTCCTACCCTGTGCTAAGTGTTCTGAGGGTGTTTATAAAGTACCCACTAATCTGAGCCAGGAACCTTTATCAGATGTCCTGACTTAAATTGACCCGTTGGCCTTTTAACACTCACAGTATGCAGCAGAGGTGCTGGTTAATATTCTGAAATATACAAAGTGGTGCAGACCTGGTTAATGCTGTTTAGGGATGTTTGGAGTCTGTGTGCCCCTGTCTACTACACAGAGATACACACTTCTGATATAAGAAGGTTGCTTTTGTGTTATTTGGCTCTAGTGCTCATGGCCATTTTTTATGATTGGTTATATAGTTTGAGCCATAGTTCATTTATTGGATAAGCACAGATGAATCATAAATATAAAAGGGAAACATACCTGGGTTTAAGCCATACAGAATCTTGGGTTTTGCCCGAAAGCAATTGAACCACAGTGGATGCTTAAGATGGCGCTGCATACACATTTACAATTTAGATACCCATATTTACAAACTTTAACTAACAGAGTGACAGACAGAAAAATGCTCACACCCACTCACACACACACACACACACACACACCCACCCACACATACACACACCCACACACACACACACAACCTCTCAGTCTCCCTAGTCAGACAAATGCGTCTGTCAAACTGAGGCCTGGCTGACATTTCATTCTTGTTGTGTAAGCAGAATTTATGGCTCGACTGCAAACAGGGCTTATGATCCAGACACCAGGAGGCTCAGTGCCTGTACAACTAGCAGCACTAAGCAGAGTAGCGCAGACCTTGGAGCAAAGCCCAGAACAAAGCTCCACATCTCACCTCCATCCTCCCATCCAGTGCACATCTCCAATTCTAAGAGCCTGTACTGAACTGTAGGAGCAGGCGATACTCATGCTCAAAACGATAAGGTAGGACAGAATCTATTTGGCCAGCACAGCTGTCTAACCTTGTCTCTGGTGTGATTCAGGGCCTGAAAACATTATTAGACACCAAGCAGTTCTGAATTCAGCTGCTGTATATTCTTGTGCTTGTTAGGATTACAGATCTAACTTGCTGGCATTCCGTGTCTGAAGGAAAGAGGCTTACGGAAAGAAAAGGTTATAAAACAGTATTTACGCAGAACTGGCTTTTTTTCCTGCCAAATCTTTCCTCAGAGTTGCCAGTTCCTACCTGTGGTTTGGTTCGTCTCTATCATAAAGCTCAAACCAATCCCGAAATAAAAAACACTTTTTGAGTTTGGGGATAATGAGTACACGTGTTGCTGTAAACCAACCGGGAGAAACTACCATAACTTCTAAATTCAAATATCAGGGTACATTTTTCTCTTTTACTTCACCTACTGTAGATGGTTTGAATATCCTATAGTATCTTATACTACTCTAAAGATTTGCACTTCCCAAAAGCAGGTTATGCCCAAGACCTATCCTTGCTTCATGTATAAAACCACTTTAAAGACCACATTATCCCCAAAAACATAAATGAATTCTATGTTTCAGACCTGTAATCCAAGGCTACACAGTTTAATGACTTGGTATTTTGAGCATGCTAATGCTAATCGATTCACTGTTGTCTTTGTGAAAGTCCTGTCTCTGTGGGTTTCTTTTGGCAAGGTGTCAAGTCCGTGGCAGCTCGGTGCCAAAGGTGTTCAGAGAGTTTCATATTGCACAAAGCCAGTCGTTTGCCTCTGGGCCTCTGCTTCCCCACACACCTAAATATGTGTCAGAGGCCCAATAGCCTTTCATGTCTAATACCGTGATATCAGCCTCAAAGGGAAGCTAAACTTTCCCAGCACAACACATAATCCTGCCTTTGTGAAGAGTGTAGCCGTTTTTCACACAGGTGAGGAGGAAAAGTTGCTCTGAAGTTGTGTGCTTTTATTTATACAAGTTTTACACCTTTTTTAAAATTAATTTCCAAATCTACCTTTTTCATACGACTGTAGACTTTATAAGTTATATGAATTCCATTAAGATGGATAGCAGCCTGATATGATAGAGAACTCTGGATCATCACTTCAACCACAGGGCGTGACTGTGTATCAAAACTATCTAACCATTCAACCCTGTGCTTACTATAATATTCATGGTACATGCCCTTTACAGCAACATTCACCATTGCCAAGGACACCAAGTAAACAACCAACCGGATTTACGGCATGTAACAATTCTCTAATTCCACATGTGAGTGATTTAATTTGCCCCAGTTCCTAATGACTGTGTGCACATCTTCAAGGGATGGTAATAGAGCCTCATTTATCATTTGCAGCTATCCAGTATTCATTCTTCCTTCTCTCTCTCTCTCACTCCCCTAGGTAAAGAAGCTGCTAGTCCCTCCCCATTCCTGCTGCTAAGCTCCTAGGGGAGGCATAGAGCTGAGGAGGTGCTGGAGGAAGTGCTACAGGAACAGTGTGATGAATGCTACATAAGATAATATTATTGGCACAGCTGGCTAAGCCTGACAAGACATTTCTCACTCGGCCCAACCACGGTCACATCATTCCTCTGCCCCTCCTTCCTTTAAACTTTGCCTCCATTTTTTTGGGGGGGTGACAGAAGATTTGCGCAGGACAAACTAGCTTGTCACTAACGGACAAGCCGGCCAGCTGTTAAGGTATCAGGAACATGACAGATTGCTATGTTTTACCTCTGATTAATTCACTTATTAGAGCTAGACCTAAATCAACTGTCACTGTCATATCAGATGTCATAGCTAGGAAAATGTGTCAGGTGTGTTTGTACCAGGCAGTCAGTTCCAACATAGACACACACACACACACACATACACACACTATTATGTGTCAGTGCTGGTGTCAAACAGTCCGTGGAGAGTCAGACTGACTCCTGTTCTACCCTAAAGCCGAGATTTAAGGCAATGTAGAACAGCAGACAATGAGAAAGTAAAGCAGGATGAGATAAAGAGAGATGAAAAAACCCCACACACACCTTACTGCAGTGGCCCTACTGCAAGAATGTACTTTGGTAAGTATACGTTCATATCATGAACTGCAATCAGAATATCATTCATTTAACCAGAGTAGCTCTAAACTTAGAGCTGAGCATTATCCACGACTTACACTTACACTCATTTATACAACTGAGCAGCTGAGGGTCTCGCTCAGAGGCCCAGCAGTGGCAGCTTGGTGGTTTGGGACTTAAACTTATGACCTTCAAATCCAAAGTCCAACATCTTAATCACTGATCTACCACTACATGCAATCTGTCCATGGCATTTACTTTCATTAGGGCCCTTCTACAAGTCATACACTCAAATTTTAAACACAACAACAAAAACACTCGAAGGAATCCTGTACATATACATATATATGAACACAGATGACACATATACAGACTGCACGTTAATAAGGGATTCAGGAGGCAGGAAAGCTTTCAAGAGTACGTTCATGAAAACTGTGATTGCGATATAATGAATATGTATCTATTTCTGTGTTAAGATCTTAATCATACTAACTATAGCTATGTGGCTGAACCTTAAATTTCTAGTACCTGTGGTCAGTTTTGGCATAAAAAATATCCTGCAACTAGTATAGGAATTAGTCATCAGACAACTAAAATCTGATCCTCTGAACACTGTTGTGGGGTGGAACAATAAATCTCAGGCCAGTACTCCTGTATGTAACCATAAGTAATGAGTCTAAAATGTATTCTGCAGTTGTCAATGATACACGCTAAACTCTTCATGTCTGTCAGGTCTAATTGGTTTTAACTGAATGTGTGAGACACAATGAGTCTCAGTTCAGATGTCTGCTAATAAAGACAGTGTGTGCGTATCGGGTGTGTGGCTGCACGGTTTTTGTATGCAGTGGCCCTGCCACCCGCTGCCAGTCCTCCTAACTGTAAGGCAATACAAATCTTTATTCAGTCTTGAGATGTTGACAGGTCAATTGAAGAGAATGAGTCTAGTTTATGATGCAGTTGTCAGAGGTGGTTAGGCCGGGAGTCTGTTTATCTGACTAGCTGAGATATTCCGACAATCTCTCTCGCAAACCCCCGGCACCTCGAGGTTAATTACTTCACCAATTTGAGTAAATGGCATGCCATAGTCCCATCTGTCTCCATTAGTTCCCCACTATTTCTCAATTTACGAGGACGGGGGTCAAGGCGCTGGGTGCAGGAGGGATGTAATAAAGCATGGGATTTTATGTTTACACAAATGCAGGAGCCAGGGCATAAATAACTGAAATGCATCCCTCAAATGGCAAGAGCGTTCATAATAACGCTGCTCTTTAAAAAGTCGTTTTTGAGCCATTCTCCACTGCCCATAGAGAATAAAAAACATGGTGCACTAAAAACTAACAAGCCAGAGAACAGTGGCAATAAATATAAAGCTCACGCTTCCCCTCTCTGCCCTGTGCTCACTTACAAGGGCAGTGCAATTACAGGTCTCTGTCAGTGAAACCACAGCAGCAGACGTCCTCTCAGCACTGCTGTGTGCGACCGGACCAGCTGTTAGAATAAGATTCGCTCCGTTGTGTGTTTTAGTCACGGAACCTACAATGCAAGATAAACTTAGTCTACATTTAAGGCATCAAGCAGTTATAGACCGATTCACATCCACTATATGGTGAAAGCTTCGATCAAGGATCTAATGTGTGTGTCCATGAGTGGAGGACACAGCTGTCTGAGTGTCACACACCTGCCTGTAGCTGCATTCCCTCTCCACTTGTGATTGGAGGGTCACCAGGAGGGACTGCTGGGGCAATTAATTTCATAGCAAGGTAAATCCAGTCTGTGGCTTGACTGCAGCCCCACCCCCACCCCCTTCTCTCTTGTTATTAGTCTGGCTCTGCCTGCTTCTGCCTTTGTCCCAAAGGATCCATACATTCAGCTGTTAAAGATGACCTTGCCAAGTACACAAAACTGCTAACTTTCTATCTCCTGTACTGTCACATTCTCTCTCTCTATCTCTCGTTGTCCCACAGCTACACTCTTCAAACCCGCCCGAATAAAAGAGACTCTTTTAACAGGGGGTTTTATTTATTCTGAAAAAATACTATCAAGGAAAAGGCAAAAACAGTAAAAGTTAAGTTTCACTCACATCCAACCACTTTTACTTCACATTTAGAGGTTGCTGCAGTTTTTTTTTTTTTTTTTGCGTGTGTCTCTCTCTCTCTCTCTCTCGCACATACACACACACACACACACACACACACACACACACACACACACACACACACACTAATCTCTTTCTTTATGTGTGTGTCGGGGTGTGTGGGAGTGGCGAGCATGGGCTGGATGAGGCCTCCTTGTGCAAAGAAAGTGGCTGTCACTTAATCATAGTCTTCTTTAAAGAGCACGAGAGCGATGCTGAGGTGAGATACTGACACTTTTGCTTTTCAAGGACAATTGTTCTTTACGCCCTCCATTAAAGGGAAACTTCACTTTTCACGTAAACAACCCACCATGGGGGAAAACACAAAGTAGTCGCTTCGCTGCCGTCTTTAAAACAACTTTAGTTTTAAACTCTTCAGTTTGTGAATTATAAATCTATATCCAGACAGAGTTTGCCAAGCGTTTCTACTTAGTCTGCACTCCCCCCCTCTCTAACGTACTTTGACGTGTTTGAAACTTGAAAGGGCACACTTCATCCAGAGACAGATTTTGAGAAAACACATAAAAATGAGAAAGACGCAATGTCGCACAGCACTGTGGAACAAATCCCCCCACGAACCCAGTGTGAAAGGAACACTTCGGCTAAAAAGAGTCTGGGAAATTACTATTTGTTTTCAATTTGAGATCATCCAGATTACTCTACAGGATACGGCCCTGATTATTAATGTGGATGAGCTAACAACACTTCCTCAATGGAGCAGACAGACCATTAGTCTCCCCTGACAAGCCCCCCCAGCCTGCCACACACTGCAAAAGTAATGAATTCGGGGCGAAGATAAGAAAATAAAATCATCCTTAATTTCTCAGCCTGCCTTTGTGTAAACTAATATTTTTCCACCCTACTGGGCTTGATGTGCATGGTACTGTGGTTGCCAAACTGAACTTCCATGAAGGATGATGGCAAACACTCTCAGAATAAAAGAGCTGAAATATGACTATCAAGCCCGCTGACGCTCAGCTCTCGTCCATGTCAAACAACGGAGACAGACTGGAGATCTCGTCCCATCCTCCAGTGAACACGGCCATAAATAACACGCTAGTTTAAGTCTAGCGTGGCTGCTAGCTTAACTGCACACGGATTGCATGTAAACAGGGGCTCAGTAGCTTCAGCTCACAGAATTGTTGTTTACTTGTTTTCCAAAAGCTTTGAAGTAAATGGGTAGAAAAAAAAGACTGGATTTCAGTTACTGGTAAACAAGACGTAGTTACCCAGAGCAGCTGCAATTTGCAGAAACTGTGACTACCTGGACAAGATCAAACTGCATTAATGAGGACTCTGTGTGCAAATACTCCCAATGCTCCCTCTCTCTTACTCTGTCTTCTACACGCACACACACACACACACACACACACACACACACGCACACACACACACACACAATTAATACCACCAGGCAGAAGAGAAAACACTATCTAGCACAGCTTAATTTAAAAACAAGTTAAGTGAGCAGCCTGGGGATTGGTGTTTTGGTATTGAAAAATCATATAGTTGTAGGTAATGGACTGTTTGCATTCAGGGGCAGGAAGGCAATTACTTAGCGACTCATTAAGGTGGCAAATTTGTTAATGCACTGCTAAACACGCTCTAACCAACTGCCGATTTATGTTAATCTCACTACAGCTGTTTCTCTAGCAGCAGAAATGGGCTTGTCCATGGCGAACCATGGATTTTATGCACACAACGCAGACCAGATCATGAATTTTGTATGGATGAGTACTGTGAAGAATTCACCCAGGGACAATCTGAATATGAAAGTGTGTAAGTGTGCATGTTTCCACCCCACAACCACCAGCTGTGCTCCATGCCAGTCTGAGCAGACTTTTGTGCCCTAACCCAATGGGGCTGAAACCTTTCACTCCATGTCACTAGGGTACATCTTTGAAGGTTACATGTAAAGCAGTAATTTTGCATAAGTTTAAGTGTTATGGTGTCTGTTTAGCAACAACTGAAGCATAACCTGTATCTCAACCTAACATTGAGCCTCCTCAAGCCTCATGATCCACTTAGCATCAAACAATGCCACTGTTTCTACTACTAAGCAATAGCAAGTAGTATAAATCATAAATACCTGTGACCCATTAGTCTTAGTGTCAGATGCTCCAGCCACTGCCCACAGACATTTATTGTACACTTTTCTTAAACCCAGTGAGCTTGTTGGATCACGGAGATCACTGGATTTACAGCAAAATGTCTTTAAATGTTGAAGAAGCTAAGTAAAGGTAGAATTAAGAAGTTTAAACCTGATCTTGTGTACAGGGAAAATTGAAAGATGAAAGTGAACTATTTGCCTTACTGTGTTTGCACACAGAGGAATGTGACCTCCGCATTTAACCCATCCGTGCAGTAAAAAACACACACACACCAGTGAACACTAGGAGGCAGTGAACACACTTGCCCGGAGCGGGGGGCAGCCCCAAACCATGGCGCCCGGGGAGCAGTTGGGGGAGTTAGATGCCTTGCTCAAGGGCACCTCAGTCGTGTCTTGCCCTGGGCAGGGATAGAACCCGGGACCTTTCAGTCACAAGACCAGTTCCCTAACCACTAGGCCACGGCTGTCCTATTCAATGTCAGATGTGATTGGTCAGTTGAATGTCAGTCAACCTGCTTTCTCGCTGAAAGTAAGAAGCTTTCGGCAATGTTTAGTGGTCAGTAACTAGGCTTGTGAGTGTAGTGATGCATCAACAAAATGCAAAGGCTTGCTGCTGTGTTCAACCTCCACGGCTTCTCTTCTTTTATATTCTCGTTTACTGTGGTACTGAGTATTTTACACCACACTGAGCATGACTAGATTCACCCACTGAGAGGTTCCCCACAGCCTATGTGCTCTTTTCTGTCTCTGTGAATGTTTGTGCATGGATTTTATAGCGAACACGGGCAGGCGTAGGGAAGAGATGTGTGAACGGATGATCATCTGGAAGAAAGCAGTGCGGGGGCTCTGGAGGGGCTGCAAGGGTCTCATGGCACATTGGGAACGGCTCCATGCTCATGTCTCAATTAGCAAATAATTAATGGCTGTGTCGAAGCAAATTGCTGGGCTCTACAGCTGCACTGATTATTAACTTTCACCAAATGAGTGTGTACTGAAGAGTACAACAAACAGACCAAAAAAAGGGGAGGTTTTCTCAGCGTCACACGTCCTTCATAGGGCTTAGAGTAATATAATGTATAGAAATACTTGCTGGCTAGAACAGATATGCATATAAAATGTATGAAATAAAAGAGTCAGAGTAATGTAATGAACATGTTCTTTGATATTACCTTGAATGCTATAAGGCTGCTGGATTAAATGAAGTCACAGTGGTCCCCCTCTCCAAGTCTAGTACTGGACCAGGAGATATAATAGACATATAGCAGGGGGAGATATCACAGAGGGGTTTATATTACGGAGCAGGACGGAGTAAGGTAAGAAGGGGTTTCAGGAAGAGACAGAAGGAGGACTGAGGCCCCAAGAACAACAGAAATGAGTAATGAATAACAGTACCAATCTGATTAACCATGCCTGCTTGCCGGCTTTACCACCACTTTTAATAGCATGTCAATGTAAATTCAGCAATGAAATAAAAAAAGGCAGATATGGGCCACACAAACTCGGGGAGCTAGTTAAATGATTCACAGGGAAAGTACGGCTTTCATTTAAGTTTGTGCCCTCCGGTCTGTTTATACTGGTCGATACACTTGTCTGAGGAATATAATGGATTAGCACATCATTCAACAAAGCAGCGATGAGGCAGACTGGAGGCGATGGAGAGAAAAAAAGTAAATTACAGTTAGCAGCCAAGGTAAGTCAAGGAACCATCATATCAGGTCACAACTCCTCGCCTGCTAGCCAGCCAGCCACAGTGGAGCGGGTAAAACAGAAGACCAGGATAGAGTATGAACGTTCCTGTAGCACTGGAATAAAACAACGTAACACCCTAAAATCAAAACCTCTCTCTTTTTAGTCCTACATTTATCTACTCTTACCTGAGCTCCTATGTGTATACTCAAACCTTTACCCTGCCCCTCCTCCTACATTCAAAAATCACAGGAAATATAAATTGTAGCTCTACCACACACTGGTATTACTTCAAACAGATAGAGCCATTGGTTTCCCATATGTGGCATTCAAATCTATTCTCAATTACCCAACTGTGCAGTATAAGGACAGAGGCAATGTAAATGAGTCCTCCATCTTATCGTAGCAACGAGCTGGGTTTTCCTGCTGGAAACAAATGAGAAACATGGCTAAGGGTCCTGGAATCTCTCTCTCTCTCTCTCTCTCTCTCTCTCTCTCTCTCTCTGTTCCATTAAAAGGGTATCGATCGGCATGCCTGCCGCTCTCTGCTCTAAAATGCCATGATAATCAGAGAACTTAATACAGCCATTCATTTTCATGGGAAGAAAAGCCAGGCCACTCCTATACACAGGGCTGTCTCTTATGAGGAAACGGAAGTAAGACATTATGGATAGGAATTAAACGTTAGTATATACATATCCATGAATATGATGCTATTTTGAACAATGCTGGATGAGATGCCAGGTGGAGTGCTAGGGATTCGATCTGCCAGTACAGCTCTTTACCTGACTATAACATTAAGATGGATTAGTGCATTGCTGTTTCTTTACAATTCCAGACAATTAACCATTGTAAAGTGAAAACATCTGACAAAGAATTTTGTTGCAGAAACTGGGACTGTGAGGTTTGCTGCCTGGCCTGCAGTAAGGAACAGTGTGTGTGTTTTTACTGTTACTTTTCTGGGGTTTGTTTTTTGACAAAAACAAAGATAGGTTTCAAATAATTTTGCGACCATTCACAAACCTTATTGAATCTTTTATTTACTGATTAATAATCATATGTAAATTATTAATCCATATGGCTAAATGTTCTTCAACATTATTCCTTCTACTTTCTTTAAAACGTGTTCATTTAAAGTTTTAATTAAATAATTAATTCTAATACATCTGTGAATGGTCTCCAGGGCCAAGGTTTGATCTGAAGCTGGGGATACTGTCTGTTACTGTCTGATACATATGGGTTTCCCTCAGGTTCTCCAGTTTCCTCCTATCTTCCAAAAAGATACCAGTAGATGGATTGGCTATGCTAAATTGCCTCTGGGTGTGAGTGAGTGACTGCACACCATCCAGGGTGTATTTTCACTACATGTCTGGTGTTCCTGAGATAGGCTCTAAAGCTAGCACTGAAGATAAATTTAT
>JAOVVF010000002.1:13942391-13956209 GCA_028565595.1 Duopalatinus emarginatus | reverse complement strand
GTGGGGTGGGGGGGGGGTGTGTGCTTAAATTTAAAAAAGAGCATATGAATCAGGTGGAATGTTATGTCAGTAAAAACATGCTTTACAAACTAGCAAAACAAATCAGAGAACTAACAAGTCTAAAATTTGACCTTCAGAATCAAACCCACTATACTGATGACAGACTGTGAAGCTGCTGCACAATTTCCAGATGAAATGTTATATTACAAGGTTGCAAATAACAGTAGAACAAGCAGTAAGCAGCTGAGGGACAACCACTGTAACTCACTGTTTCTCTGTACGAAGTGTGTAAATAGCTCACCTCTTGTGTCACATCGGATATTAGAACGATTCTGATTTTATATTATATTAAACAAAATATTACGTACTTTCCTGTTAGCCAGTGTCACTGGTTGCTTCTTTCTTGAAATGTATAGGTATGTGTGAGCTGGATTAATTTCTATTGGCTCTGGGTGCATAATTCAAAGAGCCACCTTTTTATAATGTAAGTCTAAGCAAACTGCAACTTCATCCTTCGTAACTTAGCTTCATTCAGCTTATGGATGACAATCAAATCAGCATTTTAAACTTGTATAGTTTACATATTATTCATTGTTAAAATGCTTCTTGATATAAGGACCACGGGCAGGAAAATAACAACAACCAAAAACCAAACAAACAAAAAAATTGAGGAGAAAAGAGGCAGGTACTTCAGCAACCACCACCACCACCACCCTTCTGCATGTGCATGCATACTATATCCATTATTAGAGCTGAGGGTTACAAAGAGTAATAGGAGCAGAAAATATAATGCATTTGCTGTGGTTATTAAATGTAATGACTTAGCACCGGGACTGCTGCTGGCTGCAAATAAAATCCCAAATATGATATTTGTATTGTGTGGCTAAACATAATATGGCAAAGAAAATGTTAAAAAAGAACAACAGCAGCACCATTACTTTATAGAAGTCCTACTATTTTAAAATTCTGCCCTCTTCACGTTTGAGAATGGCAAGAACAAAATAAAAGTCTTAGCATAGGGTTAGGCTGACATTGGCAGGCATCTGCTCAGGCTTCCCAAAATGACAGCCATTTGCACTTAAATGAGAGGATTTGTGCTGGGGCGAGCCATTACCAATACGCCATATGTGAAACCATGTCTTTATCCCACATTATTGAGGACGGAATGAGATCTCCTTATACTACGCTTTCTGTTTCTCTCTTCCTCTCCGTCTCGTTCGCTCGCTTCAAATGGGATTCCCTCTCCTCCATCACAACAATGGCCGACATGCATCACGCACCACTCTGCTTGTATCTAGGTGTTCGGGTTTAAAACTGAGCTGGAATCTTAGGATGCACATTTCTCACACGCGTATTGAGCATGTCTTACCTGCTGGAGTCAAATTTGCTGCACTAATGATCATCAAAGCTGAACTAATACTCACTATCACTCATACGCTCGTCATTATCCCGCAAACTGTTTCTCACTTGTTATGAGGCAAATGACGAGAACCCTTTTCCCATTCACATGTCGTGTCTGATGGATGTAAAGGGATTAGAAAGTGCCTCTGGCCCAGCAGCAGATACCAAGCCTGACATTCCTCTTTCTGAATGCAGTCCTATCAGAACAGAGCCAAAAGGATGAAGAACAGATATTATACGTGCCCCAAAAACAGAGATGCGACTCGGAGGCAGAATGAGAGAATGCGCTCATCCCTCATCGCCGTCCCTGATGCTCTTTGCCTGTTTATTTTACTCCTTTATCAGTTTCAAGGTGTGCCGTACTTCTTTCTTCATCCGCTCCCAACTCGAAGTATTGATTCATTACTAATTATCTATCATAGAAACCAGAGCGCTGTGCATCACTGCAGGTGCTCCTCCTGATAATGGATGGATGAAGTTATCATGCTTGTACACAAAGTGGCAGTGACATTTGAAAAAACCTCCAACTAAATTCTTTCCCTTATCTGCTCACAGTTGTGGTACAGGGGTGTCTGCTCACAGCACCCTCATTAAATAACCATAATTAAGTCTCATTTGTAAAAGTGCATGTACATAAGTACAGACAAATGTATTAGTCATATTAATGGAACGAAAACAATATGTGCTTTTGGAGAAACTAACAGTGTCCTACTAATAGTATCCAAGCTGCAATTTCTATAAAGCTACAGCAAATAAATGAATGCAATTTTACAAATACTGCAGTTTATTTCATTGCTTTATTTGGCTAATTATTATTATTAAGTATTAAACACAATTTCATAATCATCAAACACCTACAGAAAGATTGTCTGTTTACTCGAAAAGAGCAAATCGTCCTCATGCATCCTTCTATCCATATATCTTTTTCCCTATTTCTGCTCTCGCTGCTTCCTAACTCCCGGTAATGCTCTTATATTTTTTTCCGTATAATAGGTAATAGGTGGTACATATGGTGTTCACGTCTGTGCTCCTCTTTTAGAGAAGGGTCAAATCTCATCTATTATTCTCCATGGCAAGAGTCACAAGGCCTCATTGGGCTTTTTATACCCATATATGATGGGTTTCCTGCTCCAGCCTTTAATACACAGAGTGATTACAAACACAGTTTGCACCATCTAACAGGATCTGCCATGGTAATGTGTCAAGCTGAAAAAAATGGGGGCCAGATGTAATACATATCATTTTAATACATGTAATACATATGGTCATGGTCTGCTTAATTACAAATCTGGCTCATCCTTTGTTTTTCCTTATTACAGTAAACACACACACACACACACACTGCTACTATTACCATGCAATCTGGATGCACAGCACATTTCCATTTCTCTGTCGGCACGTGGTGCAGGACGTGCTGAACTTTTCACTGTGGCAGACATTCTATAGCATCGTGTATGGTCAATAGCGTCTACTGTAATGTGCCAGGAAGGTGCTGGAGTTAACATAGCTCACCTTTAACATGACACACCTGCGAGCAGACACTGAGTCCCGCCAGCGCCGTGAAATATGAGCACTCTCATGGCCACCACTCACCTATCCATCTGTTCACTCGGCTCTTTCTCTCTCTCCCCCACTCCAAAAAAAAAGAGTAATCCATTTCCAGCGGCACACAAGTCTAATCTCTTTACGAGTCCAATATTCCAACATGAAATTACAACACTGCTCAGCACTGATTCAGCAGTACTGAACACTAGATACATTTAACACACAGAAACATCATTTTCACCATTTCACCAGAAGTAAATCTTACAATCACTGTTGTTTACTCTGAAGATGTTGTATGTTTATTGTGTAACTAGTTCCATTCTTAGCTCAGATAGAAAGAATGTGAATCTTGTCAAAGATTTTAAAGCAAAGACATCTGCCTGAAATAAAATGTAAAAATTCTGAAATGAAACGTTATCCACCCCTGATCACAAAATAGCTCAGAAATTGTGTTTGTCATATTCCTTATTCCAGATTCCTCCATTTCAGATCACCGTTCAGATCAAAGGCAGGTAAAAAAAATCCCTGTGTCAGCACGCTGGAGATGTGATCGGACAGATTCAGAGTCAGATATTAATAAGTGGCAGGAGACATCTAAAATGAGAGTGACCGTATCAGGCATGTGCTGGAGGACAGGCAGAAATCTGGCCACTGTGCTTATCAAAGAGCCATTTAGATACAGGTGATAGCAGCCAGGCTAACACACATCCAGCTCCACAGTGCTCCACACAGACGACAGAAAACACATCCAATGCAACTCACTAGATATGGCTAAGCCTAGATATAGGAAATACCCAGATAATATAACTCAAATGCCTGCCTTAATCCATTACAAATAGATTTCTGGAATTATATATCAATTACCGCGACGTGATAAAGTTCATAAATCATTTACACACACTGATTGTGTGTCTGTCAGTAGTAGTGACTCAGGATGGAATCTATTCAAGAAAGAATTTTGTATAAAAGCCAAAAACAGACAATTATCTCAAAAAGTTTGGTGACCTTGACAACGTACTGCCACCCCATCTGCTCACGAGTTTCAGCAGTCGCCTTGTTTCTCCCAGACGGCTTTCCTTTCTTCCATTCTTCTCAATCTACCCGTCTTTCCTCTTTCACTCTTTTGAGACACAGGGCTGACCTTGAATCAGTGTCTCCTTGTCCATATTATAGAATTATCTGGAAAGTATCTGAAAACCAGAAGCTGATCATAATTCAGAACGTCGCATCAGAGAAGGTTAATAAACATCACCTCTGTATCTTTGCTTGGAATTCACTCCCAAATCATTTAAGCATGACTACAGCACCGTCTAGACTTACACAATAAGCGTGGCAGGCTCTCCACTGCGCTGCTGTCCTGCCTCTAATTTACATTCATCCAATTATTACCAGCCCTTGTTGACTTTGAGATTCTTCCTGATTCTTTTGTACATATTTTTTTTGGTATGATAACAAAATGAAGAAACTGGGAACTTCAGCTCTCAAAAGAACGCTGCCCTCTGAAACCTTGACATGCACAAAGACGGGCGCGCAGACAGGCCTGCAATGCCAGGAACGATAAGGTCACCCGAGGGATTGCCGAGATTATCTCTGTCAAGCACTTGGACACAGCACAGTCAAATGATGCATCATGCAGCCATTTTGAGGAAAAAAAAAATCAATTTCTTCGCCAGATCGCTATTTGCTTTTCAAAGTGCCCTTGTAGTCTTTGGGTTGGAGCATTTATCAATTTAAATGTTGTGAACTGATAATGTTTTTTAGCCATGCGCCTTGTAAAGACAGTGACTGGTGAAGGCTAGGAAACCTTTCCGCCTCCCTTTTTCTGCTGCTCTCCTGTCTTCTCACCTGGGACACTGGATTACACATACAGAGTGTGTATTTATTCCTAGAGAAACGCCATGAAAATAAAATTACTCCACCAGCCTTCAACATTGACCATTAATGACAAGTCAGTATAATAATAGTATTTTTCTTTTCTTTATAGCTTTTACTGATATTTTCTATTGTCCTGCTGGGAATTTAATCCTGCATTCCTACATAAAACGTAATGGGCTATAAATCACGTATCTGGACCAGATTTATGCATTTTGACCCTCCAGCATTGTGGAGATTTTTCACTGTCAGCAATAATCATTAATGTAGATGTCAGTTACAGATGGCATTTTGGTGTAACAAAGCATTTCTTTACAGTACAGTGAAATGGAAATGAGTCTGACTGTAAAGATTCGCTTTCAGATTCATTGTAGCTTTTTCCATTCAATTCCACATCCAATATCACATTCCTAGGGCATTATCTTTATAACAAAAACACCACATTACATTAAAATAGCTGCATGATTCCTATAGCTCTCACACAGCATGCACACTTGTACATTTACCCTCCCATCACACAACTAAACTCTTCTCTGTTCTTTTGCTTCCCTCTCGCCATAGACGCTAACCTTGTTATAAACTCAAGCTCATGTGAAGTTAAGGGCTGTGGGGTTGGTGTGTGTGTGTGTGTATGTGTGTGTATGTGTGTGTGTAAGGGAAAGCAGGAAGAAATTCAAGGTGGCTCAATTAAACATGACCCCGATCTGCCCTTTTTCCCTGCATACTTCTCCAAATCTGTATGCGGATACTGACCCTCGGCTGCCACAGTGTCATTAATAAAAGAGAACTTATTATCCATTTAGTACTGGTCGGCTATTCTGCCTTGATGAACTGTTAGGATAGCCAGCAGGAGTATCCCAGAGTGCTTCGAAAAGGTTCAGAGCAGTAAAACAAACGAAACAAATATTTTTATCATAATTGTATCTAGATAACATGCATAAACAGGTTTCATCAGCGGAAAATTTGAATTATATTGCAATGTCCATATTCGTACTGAAAAACACCACCGGGACTATTTTAAATAATAAAAGTTGAGTCAATTGATTAATGTGGGGCGTCTTAAATGTACATCTTCGGATATTACTTTTATCAATAAACACAGATTCGCAGCGTTTCCACGACTGCTCTCCGTTTTGCTTTTTCACGGAAAGAAAATACAATTAACAAATATACAAACAATAAAATAGCCACAACTGATTCAATTATTTGATTACGGCCAAAAAGTACTTTGCAAAATGGCTTGGTGTCAGACAGATAGCAGAAGAGGCTAATGCAGGAGACAGAGCAGGGTGTAAAGTGTGGAAGAATGAGGAATGGGATAAAAGAGGATGCAGAGCTGATCTCCCGACTAAGATGTGATCAGACAGTGAGGCAGATGGTTATGCTAATATATTCAATATTCCTCCTCTATGTGTAGGGGTTGCAGCATGGGGGGCAGTGAGGGCGGAGATGGGAGGGGAATAGAGAGGAGGGGCAGAGGTGGGTGTGGAATAAAGTGGGGGGGGGGTCTGGATGGATCTCAGGTGGCAAACCCTATGCTTTATCTCAGTAGACTCCACAGCAGGCCTACTCTTTTTTTGCCCCCCAGAAACTGTGGTCTTCAGTCATGAAGGAGAGTCTCTGCCAATGCAGATAGGAGGGGCTGGCTGCGGGTGCTCCAAACCCATCACCATCGCCAAACACGACTGACAACTGAGAGAGAACAAATTCCTCTACCATATGGTGGATTACACATGGCCTTCACATGTCGCCGAGTGTACAGTGATGCTGAGCTTCCAGCTACACGCGAGGGGTTAAATCGAAAGCCTCCATGGCAGATGAGGACTCAGATGCTGTGTGTATTCCAGATGTATCAATTTCCTTGGATATCCAGTCCATGCGAGTGCATATGCTGTACTGGCAGGGGTGCAGGCTGAATAATGGCCACCTTCCAAAAGCTAATATTCTTTTGGCTGGAATAATGCAATTATTATTTTCCTAGCCATCAGCCTTGGCACACAATGCCATCTGTTACACGAAACAAACATACACATCTCCATTTAGAAAACAGACAGCTGCCCAGTCACAAGCTGTACCTCCACATTAGCCGGGCAGAGGGACTGCAGGGATTCCACTGACCCTGCAACAAGGTCGTACAAACCCCTCGTCCAGTCTGTGACCAGGCTCTCTGCTTATTACTTTACAAACCACGTAAAAAAGGCCCGAGTGGCATGATTATATTCCTGCCACTCAATTTGTGCTGTGGGATGGCTTATTGAATGGCATCACTGCAAATCTGGTGATTAATCTAGAAAGACGGCAACCCATCCATCACATATTAATTATTGGAAATGAACTAATCACCCTGCTCATAAGCCAAATAGTAGCGGAGGACAAAATAACTAAGATACGAGACGAATTTGGCAGCATATGCCTATTTACATGCAGAAGTGAAATGATCGTGGCTATTAGCACAACAAAAATGGCTAAATGGCCATCTGGTGGAGTGAATAATAGGGGTAGGATTCGCCGTGATTCACCTACTGTCAAACACGGGCCTCATTATCAGAGGAATCTGGAAGTGGAGTCACAAACAGCGGTGATAAGAGCGCAAGAACACATCCACTCCCTTCAGTTCGACCACGCCGTGTGCATTATCAAATAGCTAAGGGCATCTGCTGAGGTTGTACAGCATCACAATAGTGTCTGCAATACAAGAGGAGAAGCTTGTTCGTGCTGTAAAAACCTGTTAGGTGCTCCAGTCTGCACACATTAATGTAACACAAGGTGGTCAATAGCCACAGAGGGAAAAGCAATTTCACATCACTCTTTCATTCAGCTCAGGGCAGGTACACGGGAAAAAGAGGTGAGGAAAGGCTGTGAAAATGTTCTCCTGGGTGCAAGACCCAAAAAGAAAGTCTCTGGAGAGAGAGAGAGAGAGAGAGAGAGAGAGATAGAGAGAGATCAATTTTTCAAAGGCATGTCTATGAAAACGTCTTTTCTTGCATCACAAGGAAATGAAATTTTTACCTTTTTTTAAACACACACACACACACACACGCTTGCAGGTAAAAACCTTTTCCATTTTAACATTTTATTCTTGATCACATAACTGACGTTAACCAAGGCTTTAAATCTCAGCAAGGCACTGTGAAGTTTATCAGATATAATTGTGGAACTATCCAGCATCACTGTCTCTCTGCTGCTGTAGACAGGAGAGGATACTTTATATCTACTATCAAAGACCTGAGGATGGGTGCGATTGAGAGATTAGCCCTCCTTTACCGCTGCTGGAATCCCCAGTCTCTCTAACTCTCTGCGAATAAACCTTGGATCTGGACGTCTGAACACCCGTAAGATTAAGCAGTGGTGCTAAAAGGTCATGCTATCAACTGCGGCCCAGCGTAATAGCTGGATGATGATTCAAATCTTGAATGTCTAATGACGTCCATCATTAGCTCTTAAAATCGCAGGGCCAGTGCGTCGGTGATAAAAGATATCGGTGACCTTCACTTTGCCATGTGTGTTGTCACATAGTATGTCAAGAACCTGTTCGCCGCATACATTATCAAACACATATATTCTCTGATCTGTTTGTGGCAATATGACAATATAGATCTTACAGCCAGAAAACACACACAAGAAAATGCATTTTTGGAAGAAAGTGCCTCTGTTTTAGAGGTGATAAAAATGCATAGGTTCATTGATATTTTGTAATCAAAGAATAAAAATAAGTCTAGCTTAAAGAAATCGCAACCTCGTCAAAGAAGAACTTAAACCGCTAACTTTAATTATCATTAAAAATAATTAACTAGGATGCACAAGTTCTTGCGCTCCAAGACAGATTAACAAGCTATAAAGTTACCAGCAATTAAGATGAGGAGAATCACAGGATCAGCTTAGCCATGTAAGATAATAAACTCTACTCCTACTAAAGACTTAACAAGCCCTTTATCAGCAGGCCAAGCTCCCGACTGCAGATAAAACCCACATTAAAGATAAGTGCAATAAATTCCACAAACTTTGGGACAAGTAATCAATTATTTGATAAAAATCATCAATCAATTAATGCTGAATTAAATTAGAATTTGCCTTAGACTACTTCAGCCGCAAATAACTCATCGATTTAATCTTTTAATCGGCTAGAAAGGACGCTGTTTTCATTATATCCATATGCACAATTTTCTTCCATTTTTTTTAATTAATGGTATTTTGACCACCTGAATGGAAATCGAAAAAATTCTATACAACACCTACTAGAAACGTGAGAAATTATTTTTCATCAGTCTGTTGCCAATGACCTCCTGTGGTATATTACAGACAGACAGTTGGAACAGACTTATTTACTAACTACATGACCTGAACCAGTTCTCAAGATGGACCTAAACCATACAGAGCTGTGGAAACTCAAGGTCACACACACACACACACACACACACACACACACACACACACACACACACACACACCTACCTTCCCAGTAACTTGCATTATTCATTACTAGACTCTAGCCAATAGGTGCAGACTGTAATAAACAGCTTGCCACAGAAAATATGTAGCACTGAACGGTGCAAATTAAACACTCAGCCAACTGACATGCAAGGTAAATTACACTACACTAATTCGTCAAGATTGGCTTTTGCGTACGTAGAAGGAGAAGAAATTTAAGACACACTTACCTGTGAAAGGCCGAGGTATATGGACACGGTTTCTGAAATGTACAAAAACCTCCCCTCCTTGTTTAGTGCAAATACGAATCCATCTAGGGACTGTGGAAAGAGGGAGAAAAAGAGAGAGAAAGGAAAAAGAAGTGAGTGAGACGATACACACATCGGGCTTGTTTTTAAGACCTCACAGTTTCCATCTACAACCACAATCAAGGCCTAGTGGGGGGCTTTAAACAAAAAGCAGCAACATGAATCATTTCACATACAAATAAAGAACAAACCATGATGAGCAACAAATACATGAAGCCGTCACTACAAAACGACACATTCATGTTAATAAACAGGACTTTCAAAGACTTCTGTACTGCTTCCCAGTTTACATGCATATAATTAGGCATTTTGGACTATGAAAAGTCTTGGACTGTGAAGATCACTGCTGGAGATTTAGAGACTAGGCGTCCAACAGGCATCAATTAAGGTACTGAGGTCAGCAAGGTTAATTACATATTGTCCCCTACTGATTCAGATAATCTGCAGGGCCTCCTAAGCACAGGCATGAGGCAGAAGAGAAAGAGAGAGAGATGGGTAAGTAACACATGAAAAAAAAGAGGCTTGCTCACAAGAAAAGAAAGAGCTGGGAAAAAAACAAAGCGTTGCACACAATGCCCCAGTCGATCTGATCACCTTTTTATGAAAATGAGGTTTACACAGATGGGGCAGAGGAGCGTCTCTCTTTTTCTTTCTCGCTCTCGTTTATTTCCAGCTCTAAAAAGAGCAGCGGCAGCTGGCGAGAGGAGCGCATGGTCTCTACCCGCCTATAAAACAGCATAGCCCCGGGCTATTTACAGCACGCTGATATGCAGCTGACAACAGGAGCTCCCATAGCGCTCCGCCGGAGCCCGACAGCATCCCCAAACACACATCTGCTAGCACCAGTGCTTAGCTTACACTTTACATTACACTGCCTTAATGTTGCCGCTAACGCTTGCTATGACAATTCACAGTACACAGCGCAGGATTTAGTTCAATTTGCTACAATTTATATGAACTGTGTTTATGCTAGCAGTGACACTTTTTTCCACACTCTGCATCATTATATGCTAATCTAATGTGCTTTGATTACATTATGTCTGTACTAAACTGTAATTATATCATCTCTGGTGCATGAGAATAAATATTAGCCCAGACAATATTAAGCTAACTGCACTACACTAGCTAGCAGTAAGACGAACAATAGAAAAGGTTGTAGCAGATAATGTAGTAAGGCTAGTTTATGTAAGAAATGTTAGTATGTAAGATAGTAAAGAGTGCTTTATTATTTGCAAAGGGAAATTAGTGTGTTCCAATAGCAAACATAACAAAAATGAATAATAAAAAAATAAAACTGTTTTAGGTTTAAGTAACTAGCTATAAAAATCAGTGTGTTACTGGGTATGTAGAGTGTGTATATGAGGGCACAATAAGGAAAAAAAACAATATAAATTGTGTTAATAAGGTACTGGGCTGCCACGTTCCACTGGAACTGCTTCAATGTGTCTTACAAAGAGTCAAGTGTCTGATGTACACTGTTCCTCCTCAAGATTTACAGTTGGTCAGTTGGTGTTATGATGATGATGATGATGGTGAAGATGCTGTCTAACACATGGCTTTAAAATCTCCGCTAGGTGTTCAACTGTGTTGAGATATGACGAGTGTAAAAGCCACAGCCACATCATTTATATTTTTATCAAACTACTCAGTGAGCCTGTGGATGTATGCAGAGTCTTGGAAGAGACCATGTCGATTAGGATAGAAATGTTTCATTATAGGATAAAATTGATCAGTCAGAAGAATGTTGTATTGATCTGCAGTGATGCTTCGTTCTAAGGAAACGAGTGGAGGCAAATCTTGCCAGCATAATGAATTAAAACCCCTGATGCATAATAGAGTGGCTAGATTTTCTTTTCATTTGTCCCCATTTGTAAATATGTATGTATAGTGCAAACACACTTATTATGAACAGGTAAAAATCTAAGCCTAATCATGTGTCTTTTTTAAATCTATCACATTTCCTACCCTTCATGTCAGTTGATAGTACTCTGCTTGTGTTAGGACTGTATCCTCCCCATCAGTGGAGGATCCTCTGAACCTTGTTACTGCTGAAGTCAGATCTGGCACTGCCACACGATTCCTGCATCCCCATAGAGCCAACCCTGGCAGTCAGAGAGGATTGCCAGCAGTGGCCTTCAGCCACTCTCCAATCATCTACTGGCTGCTCGTCTCTGAAAGTGCGGGGCAGCAGAGCCAGGTCTCTGGAGGAGCGCCTAGTCGCCTCCGTCAGCCTCCCTGCTGTGATAAACGGCCTCTGTTTACAGGCTAACCACTGGGTAAAATGCCCTATAAATCACCCGGCAGACAAACTTCTGGGGGAGAAATGTGTTACATTAGGATGGGCCTTTTATGTCATTTGTTTAAAACAGTCATGCCTCACGAGCCACCTTGCACTTTCTTTCTCTCCCTCTCTCTCCCTGCAGAGCTGAAGAGGGGAAGAGGAATATCCTGAATAAGCTGCAGTGGTTCTGTGGAGAGCTCGGAGATGGCTGGGGAGTGGATCCCAGGTGATATGTCTGACCTTTGGTGCTGGGCTGTAAGCTCATTGAGGCTAAATTGAGTTAGGACAGATGGGTCGGGGCTTCCCAGCAAACACATGAGGAAATTTCTGAACTAGGAACACATTGTGTTTTTGTACATATTCAGCTGAATCTCTTTAGTCAGGGAATCAAAGCTTTGGTGCTCTGATCTACAGCTGTCGCTGACAACATTATATTGTCCCTTATTCAAGGTTCAACATTTTGAACAAGGATGTTAAAGTGAATCAATATTTTTCATCACTTCTGGTTTAATACTTGAGGCTAAGATGTAAAATGAATAAGACATATGAACACCATGATTTTGAGCAATAACACCATCCAGACGTGCTGCCCTAGAGGAGCAAATGCTGCCTCTAACCAAAGTGTCTTGTGTTTTCCTAACAGAGGACAAATATGCTAGAGGTGAAGGACATGCTCTGACAAACATCAATCTACTCCCAGTGCTCTGTGCAAAGGCACGTCACCATGCTGCTGTATTTACGGAGACGCCGGCCTTGTTGACCATTAACGGAACATAAATTATTAAGCCAGGAAAAAATAGAGAGGAGAGAGAAGAAGGGCAGCTGGCAACAGCGGCATGTCACATGTTCAGACACTACTAGGGTCCCCTTGTTCCTCCAACCCTTCACCCACCAAACCCCTTAAAAACAATCACCACAATCAAAACAAGCAGGGCTGATGAACTCTGCACGTGTATCTATGTGAGAGGGGGACAGGGAGACAAAGAGAATCTCATTGTGGATGGATGGATCTCATTATTAGCCCCTCTCTCTTATACAGAGGCACTTAAAAACACACCAACCCACAGGAGATATGCAAAGAGACCTCTTATTCAATACACAAATCACAGAAAATCACATAACAGCCTTGAGATAAGCTAGCATTTGGGTTACCGTGTAAGATGTGCATGCGTTCCATGTGTATGTGTGTTTATAATAGAGCAACATATGGACAGGCAGAAAAATCAGGTATATTTATATTATAGAGACAGACAGACAGAGTGAGGGAATGATTAGGGGCTTTAAAAGACATCTTATCAGAACTAGTCCATTGCCATGGGAGCTGGGAAAAATATATTTTTCACTCAAGTCAATTTCGAAGCTGACAAGCCATGTAGAAATGTGCAAATATGGATGCAGAGTATTGATTTATTTATTGAAGGCCTTAGCTCGGGGGATGCTCAAATCACTCATCTTACCCCACACTGGGAGCTCCTTCGAATAAAAGCATCATTATAACATTTATTTCAGATGGAGCTTAGCAGTGGAGAAAAGATCTCAGCTCCTACTCAACATGACATATTTATTGGCCCACTTTATAGGCAGAGTGACCCACTGCAGACATCTGTTATAAAAAGACACTGGACTACATGTAACAAAGCTCCCTTTTAAACACAGCATTTCTCCATTATCACCTCTGTGTCACACTTCACTTTCATTTAGTGTAAAAAAAAACAGCGTGCACAATGTGGATTAATTGACAATAATCCAGTGGTTTGCAAAGATTTGTTTGCAATCTGGTAGATATATAAATCAGAGCAAGAGACTATGTGTGTGTGAGGGTGTATGGGGTTCGGGGTCTGTGTCAGTGCTGAATAGTACCATTAAGAGAAATTATATTGCACTGGGATGATATAAACTGAATGAATACAATGACTACACACACACACCCACACACACACACACACACACACACACACACACACACACATACATATATATATA
>JAOVVF010000002.1:13931319-13941940 GCA_028565595.1 Duopalatinus emarginatus | reverse complement strand
TTAGTCAATTTCCCCCCACCACCCCCCAAACCCCCATCTAGAAGCACAAAAGGAACGCAGTGCGGCATGTCTGATTAGTGGATCATCCAAAATGTCCGTAAAACAGGCAAAACTGTGTGGATGGCTGATATACGAAATCTAAATTAGCATACGGCAGAGGACGAAAAAGAGGGAAAAAAAACAACTAAATATGATCAGCACACTTAAAAAGCAGAAAGTGAACATGAATTTTTCCCTGTCCGTGCTGTGGAAAAGTTCCTCCGGGTGATGAGACAACAATATTGTTTCTACCTCCCTGCGTGTCTGGATTTAATTAAGTGATAACAGTCACCTTCGGGTGGTGGCACAAGACAATAATATCAGACTTAAGAGAAAGTGCTGAGGAGACTGGGCTCTCCCTGTTATCGGGCAGGAGAGAGAGAGAGCAAGAGAGCGCGAGCAAGACAGAGAGAGAGAGAAAGAGGGAGAGAGAGAGAGAGAGAGAGAGAGACATGTGATACAAACTCCATCCTAGCTTTAGCCAGGTTAGTTTCTGGAAATTGGGGTGTGTGTGTGTGGGGAAGGGGGGGGGGGGGTTTAAGCGGATTGATTTTAACTCTAAGAGGATTAATTCTAATTTGAATGCTTATGTGTTTAAACACAGGCTTAATAAAATGATATGACGCCCGTACAAACAAATGCAAGGCCTGGCTTAGTCAGGAGGTGACTGCCCGCAAGGAGCTGACACTAAAGCAACACTAAGGTTAAAATACATGTGCACCCTGTACACACTCATATACGCTCCAAAGAGAATAACTAACCAAAGAGAAACAACAATTTGAGGTCCTGAGTGACCCTTAAAAGATAGTAGAATAGATAATATAACGAGAAAGCCAGAATGTTTGCCAGGCCATTAAGATGATTACAAAAAGTATAGTATCTGAGAGTCGACAAAAATGCCCCTCCACATCCAGACTCAAGTTGCTCAATGGTATAACATAACATTCATTTCAGAAAGCTTGTGTTCTACACGAGTGGCTTATTGAAAGCAGTGCAGTATTGTAACTGGAAGACCCTGGTATAAGAGACAGGATGTAAAAAGCACTGAGGGTCAGTTTCCTTACAGCTCTCCAGCACCCGACAGAGACCCATCATCAAAAGGTTCCATTACAGCAGCAGGCTGCCATCATAATTACACCATAATCAGCTCGGCAGTGAGGGCCTGTGGAGTGGCCCGGGGCTCACAAAGGTACGCTCAGGGTGTATGAATCACAGCGAGGTCAGCGCAACCAGACGGTGGCCTTCTCTTCAGCACACTCAGGCCTGCACAGAGGGGTCTAGTGCTGGCTGAAGTGGCTATTGAATCATAGCGTTTTTGGAAAATGGATCCTCTTTTGATGATGAGCTCACACTATTGAATCATTTTCGAACGGCGCTGCTCAGCAGATCTGTTTTATTACAAGTTGATGTTTGATGTGCTTACTCATTCAAAAAAGCGATATCAGCTAAAAGCAAAGTAATGTCAGATATTTGTTTTAATGTAGAGGTTTGTTGATGGGGTCCAAGGCTAGCTGAGCTCCTGAAGTCCTACAGGCAATGAGGACCTTCAAGCTGCCAAGCGTAATTGCCTTCTCTGCAGCTTTCACCACTCAGAACCAGACTCGAACAAGGACCACACGCACACGCACACACACACACACACACACGCAAACCGTAGCGATGCATCTTAAGAAATCACATAGGGTCTGACCACCACAGTCTAATTATGCTAATTGCTGCAATGCCCTTGCTTTATTTATGCATGGTGGCTAAGATAAATAAAAGGAAATTGCTTTGGATCTAACTGTATTCATTTCAGAATGCAAACTAGCTTGTGTTTGTTATGAGATTGCTGATCTGTTTACCCCTGAAATTTTGCAGGTAATTGCAATTTTGATTGTACATTTATTTTTCCCAGTGACAGTCCCAGGACTGCGTCTGTCTTCAGTTTTTATAATTAAATGCTTTGTAATATTTAAAGCACATCAAATGGAAGGAAGGCAGCACACGTTAGACTATTTCATTCAGCAGACTGAATAGCTCACTCAGGGGGATGGGGATAAGCTCGTAGAATGGAGATGCTCGAGCTGAATGCTTTTCAAGTTCTGTGGCGTTGTTGAAGTAAATATTGAAATGTTGAAGAAGTGTGTCAGGGGACGTGGGGGTGAATTGGTGTTGCGAAAAGAATAAAACATAAGGTGTGAGGAATAGTTTCCTTCTTGACGCTTTCACAGTTTTTACAATTAGTCTTGATGGTTTATACTTCATAGGAATTTGAAGCATTGGACAAGGGGCTGGAATAGAAATAGACCTTTCATACATGCTTTGCAGATAAATGTGTCTATAGGAAAAAAAATTCTAACATATACTTGGAAAGCAGATGAAAAACAACGTATACCTAAAATACAGCATGAATACACTGCTTGTTAATTACTAGTTGTCTAACTGATAAACTATGATTTAGAACGTGCGGGACTGTACAGCAACATTTGATAGAATTTACTGACTCATCACTAGTCATGAATGAGTCATTTAGAACAATTCACACTACTAGGTAATAAACTAATAGTAGAAACAATAAACATGGTTAAACTATAATAAATATTGTGGTACATATTACAGTAAAAATATATTATACTACAATGACTATACATATTTTATACTATTATAGTGTATTGTGCTTGCACACAGAGAAATTTTAACCTCTGCATTTAACCCACTAGATGATAGTGAGCCATCTCACTATCGGTGCCTGGGGAGTAATTGAAGGGTTAGGTGCCTTGGTCAAGGGCACTTCAGTTGTGTCAAACCAGAAAGCATGGCCCAAGGTTAGAGCTGGTTCCTTATAGTATACACTATTATACACTAGTATACACAGTTCAGTTATAATATACGCTATTATCTATATATGTTCTTCTATATATTACTAATATGTAGTACTCTAATAATACTAGTACTAACTATGCAAATGATGGAAGGTCTATTTTAACACTCTTTAAATATTAATTCATATAAAAGTGGAATATTAGATGAGTTTCTGGTCTTGTATATACAGACACTGGAAGGTTCTTGGTGAAAATTAATAATATATGTTTATATGCAGCCATACTTCCCATGTTCAGAAGAATCGTAAATGAAATATATATCCTCTTTTCATTTTCTATATCATTATAAATAAATAGAAACTCAGGTACAACTTATTAGAGTTAAAAGTTGCTAGCAGGATTTGATTGTTTGCTTTTGATGTGTGTTAAATTCAGTTATAATGTTATGAATCGGGGATTATTAGACTCATAATGCATTGCCATTTATATTCTGAGGAAATGATCAGAATGGCACTTCATGCTGTGTCTCCCAGATCGTTTTTTTTTTTTTTTGCCGTAAACTTTAATGGTCCTGCTCTAGCGTTTAAAGAAAGGAGGAGTAAAAACCATATCTATCTTGGGGAAGATGAATATTATATTAAAACCAAGAATGTTTGGCAGAAAACCAAAATGCACTGTTAACAACACAGCTGTTTTTCCATTATGACTGAAAGTTAAATCTAGAAGAGCTTTTTGTTAGACTGACAGAGATGGAGAGAAAACCTGCTGCTTACAATATAGTACTAAAAAAATGAAATAAAAAGCATACAATAGAATATTTTTGCAGAATTTACCACAACAGACAGAACAGAATTTATCTCACAAGCATGGGATAAATCACTGAAGTGTTTTTTTTCTATTATATTCTCTATTATACTCCAGACAGGAAAAAAAAAGTTAAAGAAAGCTGTCCATTGTATTATATCAAAATAAGACATAAATAATTGTGTTTTGTTGTTTCTTTCATTTATTCACTAAGCACAAACAGCACAAACAAACCCAAAGCCAGAACAAAAGTTAAAATCATTTACTATTTGATTCTGCTTTGCTATGAAGGAGATAGGCGGTGTGGGGGCGATGAATTCATTCATACTTATCTCATTAACTTTACAATCCAATGGCATTACCATTTAAACAAACAAATAAATAAATAAATAAAACACAGAAAAGGGAAGGGGAAAGGTCTTTTGTTGCTGCCTCTGTTCCCCAGCAGACAGGTGTGTTGATTTATTTATTGTATTTGTGCATTCCTGTCTTACGTGGAGGAACAAATGTGCCGACTGCAGGAGAGTTCATTGACAGGCCCTTTGTATAGCACAGTAAAAAATGAGCCACTTACTTACAGCCCATCCATAGGAAATCGGATGCAATGAGAATCAGAATGGAAGTGCTCCCAGTGCCGACGCCTCTTCAGACAGGGGCTACACCAGAGTGCAGGGGAGGAAAATCAATAAAGGATAACTCCTTTTCTCTCGCACACAACTTAAGATTCAGCAAAAGTTTTGTTTGGGGAACTTCACCTGATATGGGGCTCGGGAACCAAACCGACATTAATCACTCCAGCGAGTGCTACGTTGCTTTAGTACAATAACTTGTCGTTGGAGCCGCTGGCCCACCTCGCTCCTGCACATAAAGCCTATCACTCAGTGTGCCCTTAAGGGCCAGATAAACAATCACCAGAGCCCTGTATTCTGTTAAATCACTGTAGCCACATTAGTCTGAATGGAGAGAGGGGATCTGAGGAAGAAAAGGAATCATTTTGTGCCGGCCGGGGCCCAGATGCTTATCAGCTTCCTAAAGAAGACATTCGTCTTTTGTCTGGATTGCCCTTGACACATCCTTAAGGGAGAGCAAGTCTTGAACTTGTCTTTGTTTTGAAGAACTCTCGGACCTTGGCAGTTTAATCCGGGTTAAACACCGCAGGATCTCACGGGTATTTAAGCATTCCCTCCATCTTTGATATTCATCTCCTTTTATATATAAATATCTATTCAAAGGTCTTCCTCTGAGCAGGAGGGATAAGTGCACCATTGTGATCACAATGCAGAGGCTCTGATCAGAGGATAGCACACACCAAAGCCTTCAGGACAGCTAGAGAATACTCATACTTAACCCAAACTCACCACAGCCTCACTGCCGTACAATTAACAAAAAATTAACATTAGCATGTCAGCGCAAACAACGTTTTTTTTTTTTTGATGATGCTTCCAAATAAACAAACAAGTAAACATGTCAAAGAATAAATTATACCATGTGAATAATACCCCCAAAGCTCCAGTAGAAGTGCAGGCAGTAGAGTTAAGGCAGTTTGGGAAGCATATGGTTATTTATAGTATAGTACGGTACCTCAGAGAAAACATTTAAACCCACAGTAACTGCACCCAAAGCCACATTATGAGCCAATACAAACCCCAGTAAAAGCTGCCTGGTGTTACCCACATGAGCCGTTACGGACAATACAAGACTCACGTATGGTAGAATGCATAAACATGTGGTGTCTTATAATCAACTGATGCTCATTCCTGAGAAAAAAACATTCAGCTTCTTTCACAATCAATCCCTGAGGCTGGGATTCAGACTATAGGGTGGTTATTGGTTGCAATATGTATAAAAGTGGTGGACAGCCCACTAGCTTGGTGTTATTCAAGTAGTATCATCAAGTAAACTGTCTACAAAAATCTTTTGCAAATCAATGTTTTTATCTGGAACGTAGCTGTGTTTTTAATGCCATGTGCTTCATGGTGACGTGATGCACCGATGGTAGTGCGTTTATTACTACATGGAGAAATTTGTGTGCACAGAAGCAGAATGTGGAAACACTGGTTTTCACCCTATAAACACTATACACTACAAACTGGTTATAATGAAAATTAGCAGAAAGACAAGCACAACACACAAAGACATAAAACTTTTCTGCCAGCGTAATGTGCATCCTGTGAAAAAAAAAAAAAAAAAACATTACGTAGATTCATGAACACCTTTTACGTAACAGGTCACATTAGCTGACAACTTGTGCAAACATGATGTGTTACATTTTAAACACTAGAAAGAATATTTGTTTGTTTCCTTTAGCCTTTATTAACGCACTTAATTAACTCACTATATTTACGTTAGCAACTTTTATGGTAGTTTATTTTAGCTAGCTTTATATTAGGTCCTGGGCATTGCATAGGCTAGTCCATTGTGTTTAAGCAACAACAACAACAAAAAAAATGGATTGGAAACACATCGGGATTTATTTTCTAACGAATTTATGCTTCGCTTCTATGTATATGTACAACACTTTCTAATCATTTGCAGGTATAATGAATTTATTCTTAATACTAATATGTTCTGTCATGAACAGAATTGTATTTGAAGGAATACACAGTTTAAAATCTATATCTGAGTGACAGTAGAGGCCTGTTAAAGCAAGCCAGGGTTAAGAAGAGAAGCACATGTACAGGCCTCTCCTGGGAAGAGTGTGCAGGCTCTGTGATAATGAGAGACTCCGGTGAGACACCTGAATTCGAAGGGACGTGTTAACATCTGCATTACTCTGATATGAAGATTATTGCAGCGCCCAATTCAGAATTAGTATTCTCAAGAACATCTTTATCTTTAGCTCTCGTTTTTTTTTCTCACTCCTCAGATAAAGAGTACAATAATGAATGTTAATAATATGTCCTTTCCTCTTTTGTCGCCTATTGCTTTCATCGCATGTCCCTATTTTTATTTCTGTGCATGGAATTGCATGGTTGTACTAGCTGTTCAATTGTTATAATACGTCATAATGAATAACTTCTATCATTTATGTACTAATTTACCATACTATGAGATAAGATTCAGAGATTATACTGGATCTCCATTATCAATTAAAAACATGATCATTATGACTATTTGCTACATAGTTAGACACAGTTAACAAGTAAGCGTGCCAGTGTTTCGTTACACATTTAAACGTGTTAAATGTAGAATGCTTTTGGAGGTGTCGACCTGGCTGTCAAGGGCGTGGGTGACTCCTACTTATAACAAATGTAGTGACAGGCTAAGATCAAGGGCTGCACTGACATTCTCACTGCAAAGGTCAATGTATGGCGAGGCTGGCGATGAAGAAATGAGCACTCTGCCATCATTGCCAAGGCAAAAGGTCAGAAACAAGCTGATTGGTGATAGAACTATCAAATTAACCAATCAATACACGGCTGGGATAGGAGGAAGCAGGCCCTCAAGGGAGAGGAGACAGGCTGGACCAAATGCCAAGATGTCAATAGCTCTGCACCGATACAGCCTGGAGGAGAGGGAGCCTCTCTCACTTCACTACACTACACACCACACACACACACACACACACACACACACACACACACGCACACACACACACACACACACGCACACACACACACACGCACACACACACACACACACACACGCACACACACACACGCACACACGCACACACACACACACACACACACACGCACACACACACATATGCACAAACACACACACACACACACGCACACACACACACACACACACACACACACACGCACACACACACACAACTCGCACTTCAGAGAAAAGCAGAACGAGAACAAATGATACGAGGGAGCGAGGGAAGGAGCGAAAGAGGGCAGAAAAGCGAGTGCTTTTATGCCAGAGCCAGTAAAGGCGTGCTGTAACCTGATCGGCCTGAGAACGCGAGAGGGAGGAGGGGGCTGAGCGAAGAAAAGGGCTGAGAGGTAAAAACGAGGTAACAAGAGAGCACGAGAGAGAGAGAGAGAGAGAGAGAGAGAGAGAGAAGGAAAGCAGGTAGGAGATGAAGGACACAAAGGAGCTAAAGAAGCTGAAGCCTGTATTAACACTATCTGGCCGAGGGGTGTGTTCATCTGTATCGTTAACAAACCTGTCAATCATCAGACTGTGGGTTCAGAGAAAATATATATGCTTTATGATTCATGGCCAAAGATGTGTTCAGGTATACAGTGGTGTACTTGTGGTATAAAAGTGATAAGAGTGTACCTATATTTTAAAACGAGCACATTTTTTGAGATATTAGATGCTATTATACAGACCACTGTAGATCCAGGAGCGGGAAAAAGGGGTGTGGTCTGGTTATAATGGATTAATTAACAGTAATTAATGACATGAATGGTATTTGCTGATACCTGATTTAAAATCACATTTAAAATCATCTAAAGGTAAATACTGCAGCATGTTGAATATTTTCCCCAAATTATAACTATTACAAAAATACAATAGTAATTAATATAAAATAATTTATAATAAAATAAAATATAAACATTTTTACATGTGTAAAAGACACATAATAAAATATTATAAATTTTTATATATTATAAAAAAAATATTTGCCGTCTGATTACTGATTACTGACCATGATATCGGATGGTCTTGCGTGGTACTGGGTTCCAGTTCACACAGTTGACATTTCCCAGACCCATCACCAGCATCATGAGAAGGACTTTAGCCCCACCCATTGTTCCAGGTGTCCTTTTGATCACTGGATAGAAATCTCTAAAAATTCAAAAACTATTCTGCTCCCAGTTTCACAGCGACGTTCCTGATTAGATGGCTGGTAGCTCCAGATGTTGGCTCTGATTGGACAAACGGTACTTCTTGGTGTACAGCAATGTTTCTGGTTGGTTGAGGTTCAGATTGGAGAACTGGTCCTCTGAGGTGGGTAGAAATGATTCTGATTGCCACAACAGCAGTCCTGTTCGGTTCTCTATGGTTCTGATTGGACCACTGACGGTTCTCTGTGGACAGAACCTTCCAGATGGGGGACTGATGGCTCAGACAGATGTAGACTCCAGTGGATTTGGTTGGGTCGCAGTTTCTTACTTGATGACTATTACGACTATTACTTACAGAAGGGGCTGCAACTAGATATTTGTTGGTTCTTGTTCCAGAGAGATGGTTCAAACTGGATAACGAGTCATGGGAGACGTTGATAATGACCTCTGTCAGCCTGTAGGGGGAAAAAAAACAGAAAATAAATGTAAGTACAAGTAATTTTAGGAAGTGTTTGTACCTTCTCACGGCACGTTGTTGCCTCCGGGGCATGCAACAAAACCCAGCATTAAATCAACAGCTCCATTTGAGAACTACATTGTTTTGAAAAGTGTGCTCTGTGTGTTAATTTAACACCGGTGATTTAGCCGCGCACCGGACTGGAACCTTGTTTAGTAAAGATGGGATGGGGAAGGACGGGGGTGGTGTGGGGGGGGGGGTGGTTCGCGGGGTTTCGGGCGACGGAGGTGTCGAGACAATTTAATGACAGTGTGTGCGGCTAAAAAAAAAAAAAAAGAAAAAAACCCTATTGAAATGTTTTGGCAGGGTTCCAGCTAAACCGTGAATGCCTGTCAGAGCACGGCAGCATCAACACGGCCCACTTCAGCATCGTTTATAGGAGAAATACATCAAACATCGCTGACAACCAGTGAAGAAATGAGAGATGGGCTCGTAATTATAACGGGACGGCGGCGCACCGTGAAAACGTCTTATTAGGCCGGGACATTGTAAAAGACGTCGAGATCGTAACACACACAGTCGGTGTGCCGTAATGATTCAGCCTTAATCACCGCCTCTCACCTGTTTGTTTCTGTAAAAAAAAAAAAACAACGAAGGAAATTAACTGAGCGATAACATTTGCTGGAGTGTAGAATACACAGAGTAAACCTGCTGACTTTTAAACATGCCTTAAATGTCACACTGCATTACTGTTACACAGCCGGATTAAAAAAATAAATAAATACAACAACAACAAAGAGGAAGAAAAAAAGGACATTTCTTCCATCACCCGTAAAGCAGGTTTTTTTATCAGTGTGTTTTTTTTAATTTTAATTATAATTATAATTTTTTTAGAAAGGTCTGGCTGAGCGATAAACGTTCCTTCTGCCATTTACCGTAATTGAGATTCAGGCCTCAGTGACAATAAAGTCACAGCATCGATTTCTGTTTGTGTTTCTTTTTATTGTACAAACAAATAAGGTCAAAGCAGAAAGGAGTAAAAAAAAAAATCAGTACGTATCAGAGTGATTTTCTGAAAAACGCTCAGCGATAATAGACGTGTCGTCTGAGCGGGAATTTATTTCAGCTTCAGTGAGTAATGAGGTCAATGTTGAACATAGGAACGTAGGGGAATATATATATATATATACAATAAACACTGATTTTTTATAACTGACATTGTTACAATTTACAGAAACTGGATTTAGATTTACATCCCTAATAAACAAAACCAGTTTTTAAAAAGATGAAGTATATTTTTATATACTTTTATACTTATAATCTATATTTTATTCTTATCTTTATTCAGTTATTGTCACTTGTTTTCTTACTTTTTTATGATTCTGTTGTTTTTATTATTGTAATGCTCCGGTAACATTGTTCTGTTTACATTTATGCTAATAAAGCTACTTTAAATCTGGAGAGTATGAAATATGTGAGTCAAATACAACTATATTTTATATGTTTATATGTTTTTATATATTCATATATTTTAAAATGTGCAGATTGTCACTGACCTTTTTATTTATGTATATATTTATACACTATATACAACTGTAGAGAAAATCAAACACTACAAAACTGACCAAATATACACCATATCATATTCCATTATTATTAATATTATTATTATTATTATTATTATTATTATTATTATTATTATTATTAATAATAATAATATTCCTTTATTATTTACAGCAGTGCATCTGAATTTAGTTTCCTGATAC
>JAOVVF010000002.1:13895885-13926641 GCA_028565595.1 Duopalatinus emarginatus | reverse complement strand
ACACACACACACACACACACACACACATATATATATATATATATATATATGTGTGTGTGTGTGTGTGTGTGTGTGTGCGTGTGTGTGTGTGTGTGTGTGTGTAATAAATGTTCATTCACTGCATCATTAGAGTTCTCTGTGTCACAGCGTAACATCAGACTGTATTACAGCAATCCACTAATCATCATTTTCTCAACATGTTTATTTTTTCACACGAACTATTCAACAAATTTAGTTTGATATAAAATAATAATTTAAATAATTACATATTAAGTAAGATTAATTGCACATATCTTTATAGAATCGGTTTATACTAGTGTAGGAAAATATGATTGTACGGTATCTAAATATCACATTAGACTATTTTCATGGAGATTTTATAAAGTAAAACACTGGCTTCATAATGTCTCTTTGTCTCATGTGAGCATGTTTAGAGGTCTCCAGACTTGGCACTTTGGGCATGTATAGTAGACACACACATAAACACATCAGGGTACGTCATTCAAACAGCGTTTTCATATGTTTCTTCTCTGTGTAATTTTCTTCACCACAATACCACTGCAAATCAAATGCAAAGTAAAAAACTTTAAACATTACAACTTTGAACTAAATGGCTAGTCTCGCTTTTTTTACACCCACCTCATGTTTGCTGCTTCTGTCCTGTTAATAAATCTTTTAAATGCAATCCAGACGGAATCCTCAGCAGACTACTTTAACCCTCCTAAACCCGGCTCAAAAATTCCTCCCACCTCCGGCACCGACCTATTCATCTGTGTTTGATTGAAAACACACCAATAAGCTCTAACAATGAGTGGAACAGCATTGCCACTGGAGGGAGGTTCTGTAAGTTTCTGGTTGTTAAATAACCACTACGAGCTCCTTTGTTTTTTTCTGGTATTGCACCAGAGTTAAGCATCTGTTCTGTAATATATATATAAAGACAGCGGCAGTTTGCGGTAAACCGATTGCTACTGCTGACATCCAGGGTGTGGCCTAGATCACATCCTGCTCTGCACATTTTAAAGGGAGTCTGTTTGAAAGTCCAGGTTTTATTTGCTGGCGTGTCGATTACAGAACGGCAGAGACAATAAAGATCTTCATGCTTCCTGCCAGTAGAGGGCCCCTTGTCAACAGACAGAGAATCAGGAAGAAAACACTGACTCTGTGGCAGCAATTGCACCTCTGCCTGAATACTGGAGAATCAATACGTGAGAGATTTTCACTGAAACAGTTTCTTATTTGCAGTGAATTTTAGGCGGATAGCTGGATAGGATATGAAAATGTGATATTGATATTGTAATAAATGGACTTCAATACCGTTTAAGATGATGTCACTCTATACATCAAATGTATGCTTCTGAAAATGTCATCACGGCCAACTTTCTGTTACATCCCTCTACAGAACTAACATATGCCCCAAGTATGATGTAATGCTATTTAATACCATAATGCATCAAGCTATTTTATTAGACTATTTAAGTCAGCCTTTTATTGCATTTCATTACAAAATCAAAATTGGCTGAAAACCTGGAGGTGTCTGTAGAGCTGTCTGTTTCTACCAGGATGTGAATCTGTTGTTTACAGGTTTAGAAGTCAAGGCTTGGCATTGTACTAGCATATCAAAACACTGCAAAGTAAAGTACAGTAAAGAATCAGACACCTGGTAGGTTGTTTAATAGTGCATGACATGTTAGAGTGTTTGTTAAAGGAAAAGAATTAACAACAGGGCTTTGTGATGCAGTCCACCATGATGCAGAGTTTCTGCTACCACTCTCCAAAATAATGAAGTTCATTATTTTCCTGTAATAGCGCACCATGTAGTGTGTTATTCCTCTTGGTCAATGTTGTGGAAAAAAAAAACTGTTTCTGTTATCACTTGTTATGAATGTTAATCCATTACAAACACCTCATTGACTCATTTAAAGACAAAAAAAGCTTGTTGCAGATTGCAGGTTGTCAAAGTGGAAAAACTGCTCTGTCCAAAAAAGTCATCAAACAACTGCCTAATGTCTAACTGCTATAAAGCGCTGACACTGGAGACTCCTTCCAAAAAGTGCCACACAAATATCTCCATGTGAACCATGAGTCACTATATCCACAGTTTTTTTTGTATTATATTTACAATTGTATTTTTTGATGCTATTTATTTAGTTGATATATTATTATTATTATTATTATTATTATTATTATTTGTAGTAGTAGTGGTAGTAGTAGTAGTAGTAGTAATAGTATTCCTCATCTCTCATATCTTTTATTAAAAACTGCTCATAGTCTTGTTCTGGTTATCTTTATCTTTTCTTTCTTATATCTTTTTATTAAGACAAACTGTGTTCAGGCATTAAATTTAATTGTACAGGGAAAATTATTTCTTAATGTACATATGATAATAAAGATTTTGACTTTATACTTAATATCTGGCTAAAAAACTAGAAAAATGAAATATCCTGATGTGTCTTGCACACTGTAAAAATGCCTTGTCTTGTACTATCAAATAGCGAGTCAGAAAACAGAGGACGCTTGCATCTATTCCAGTCCAAGAAACACCTTCACGCATGAAGGAATAATAGAAGAGAATGAGAAAGTTACAGATGAGTAAAAATTACAGTGGTTAAACTGTAGGAAAATAGAACCTTGTCTGTTAGCTAGAAGCTGGCGGTGTGTTCAGGATAGCTTGGCGGTGTAATGCAGTGACGGTTTATGGGTCATGTTAGCAAGGCCATGTACAGTAAGCGAGTGTTTCCCCAGACACGGCGCAGATACCACAGTGCAGATATACACACTATACCCAGTGTCTGTAGCCATTTTCTTCACCTTCATTCTCCCACACTGCAGCTCCAACCTCCACCTCAGATGTTCCACACTCTTCATGAATCTTTAACGATACCCATCTGCACGCACGCCCTGACTTGTGCACATACACACACTTACACACACATACACACACATGCACACCTGCACTCTTCTGAATGTCCAACACGCTCCATATGTTTCTCGCTCTGACCTCTGAGGAGGAAGGAGCATGCTCAAGATGCTGTAAGAGGTAAGGGCGTTGGCTCTGTGCATGTGTCCATGCGTGCGCGTGTGTGTGTGTTATGTGTGTATGCAGGTCACAGGAGGAGCTATAAAGAACATCCGCAAACAGTTAGGACATCTCTTTCACTGAGGTCTTCCAGAGATTATGATTCCGGGGCGGCAAGCTGCATTTGTCTTCATTTTGTCTGACTGTCTTCATGCGTTATTATTAGCGGCTGTCAGAGCACAGGGAGGGGGGTGGGAGTTAGGGGCTGCACTCGGCTGCACGCTTACACACACACACAAACACACACACACACACACACACACACACAAATAAACAAGAGAGAGGGATGAAATCTTCACAGCTTTCCTGGACTCCCATCCCAGATGCCCCCTTCAGATATACATCCAAGTCTCACTGATGAAGGTCAATGAGCTCTTGTGCTAGGATGACGATGCGTGATCAAAAGTGCTCACTCCCTAAAGCCATCAATTTTTTATGGCCTGAATGAAATACATCCGGCTCCTGACTCGCTGATGCGATTGAGACTAACACCCTCGTGCACCACAGACATGGAATATTAACTTGCATCATTCTTGCTCGGTGTAAAGGCTGCTGCTGACTTGTAGGGTTACTTATGTAGGCAGGCGCAGGATAAATAATAACTACATGACTGAGGCACGTAACCTTAATTCGAGGGAGCTGCAGAGAGCAAGTACAGGTGTTACATAAGGAAAGCTATTGACTCTGTGCCTTCGGTGAATGTGCTACAGTAATCACGGCAGCTGAATGGGGACAGAGCTGCATGCTGGATGTGAGAGAAGATGACCGGTGTGAGGAATGCTCACTGGTATAAATATCAAATCTTTTCATATTGCATTATGTATTCATGAAAAAATAATTAAATAATATGCTTTAAATAGCTTAACCACTTTTTTTTTGCTTTTTCGCAGTATTTATTCATTTATTATCTGTTATATAAGATATTTGTATATAGAGACAGACAGACAGTAAAGTAGATGACAGATTAAAGAAAAAGCCTATGGTTCTGTCAGGGAATTTTGTTCCAATTTAGGGGTTCACTTCTCACATTATCAGGAAAATACTAAACTAAACTCAACATCTACTGGAGGTTTTGGGTTCATGTGTTAGACAGCCATCATCAAACCACCAGTAGAGAGAATATCTTTTGGAAGAATGGTGTTAATCTCTGCTCTTCTGGTAGCTCGTCACGGCCCAACACCATTAAAATCGTGTGTATGTTTGCATAATGAGAAGGGCGTCTCTACATCAGGGGCCAATGGGGCCCAGCCCCACCAGAGGTCACTGTGGAGCAGTGCATGACATGATCAATAATTCAGTGTAACATAATATATATGTATTTTCTCATAACTTATATTGTTTTTTTCATATTTATTACATCTGACAGCAGTCTCGCTGTCTGAAACATTCTAAACATCTTCCTGTACCTGTTACGTTCAGACCAGTAATTCTTCTAGCAGTCTTTCTATAGTGACTACGGGGCCAGACCCATCAGCATCCATCTAAACATGTAAGCAGCTGAAAACAGCTGTTCAATGAGCCTTCAATAATGAACAGTGGGGCACAATCTCAATGGCTACATGCTGAGATCAGCCAATAAAAAAGAATAGATTATCATAGGCCTAGGTCGTGACGTTTAGTAAACATAGTGTATTGGCGTTACTACACAGCTAGCTATAGTCATCACAGTTCTCTTAGTTGCTACTAATAGCAATGCAATATAATAAAGTCGACAATTTAAAAAAAATGAATTCATACATGCATTAATGGACTTTGGCTGTCGTGCATCTTTTCTTTTCAAGTAGTGACAAGTGTCTCTGTTTTGTATTATTATTAGCCATTTTATTTTGGTTGTAGGTAAAGGAACAGAAAGCAAAAGTTTCTATGGGTTATTACAGTTGCAGAACACAATGATGGTACATTGCTTAGACGTTGCTCATATTCTGGTCCTGCTTTATGTGTGCATTCGTTACTTCATTAATGAGGTGTGTTCAGTGAGCGAGTAAGTGCATGCATTTTCACTGACAAGTCAGATGCTGCCCATACAGGCTTTATTGTGCCCCATCAGGCTTTCTGTGTCCGAGATGCCCCTGACAGCAAGGTATTTAAATTAAAAGATGCAAGCCATGATTTTTAATTAATAAAAGACTTTGTGTTGCAAACCTTTTTCTCACACTCAGTGCAGTATCTCCAGAGAGGAAAATTTGATCATAGCACAGAGTTGTGTTCGGTAATGGGGGCAGGCGTGGCCTTGTGGTCAGGGAACCGTTCTTGTGACCAAAATGTCCGAGGTTCAACTGAACATGACTGAAGTGCCCTAGAGCAAGGCATCTAACCCCTCAACTGCTCCCCGGGCACTGTGTTTTGAGGCCTCCTGCTCCAGGCAAGTGTTTCACTGCATGAATAGGGGTTAAATGCACATTCCCTTTGTGTGCATGCACAGTAGGCAAATAGGTCACTATCTTTTACTTTCAATAAACAGGAGAAAAAAAAAACAAATGTGAACCAACAACACTGAATATGCAACATATCATAGTAAGGACACATCTCTATTTAGCTTTGAAAAAAAACATTAATGCAAGGATCATAAACTCCAGATGTAACTAAAATCACTGATTCTACCTAAATAGTTCAATAAGTAGTTACTTATATATTATGGCTAAAACTATCATCTAGCTAAATTGTGATGAGAATCATTTGAGGGCTAAGATCTACAGAAGTGCATTAATGAATACTGCTTTGTAAAGAGATTCATTCACTTGATTTAAACGTCTCAAAGTATGTGGACTGAGTGTTAATTAGTGATTTGTGAATGTTTGAAACAGTCTTTTGGTTCAAAATATTAAACCTGCTCTTTAGTGTAATAATCTTAACCACTATCATAAATATATCAACTGATTCCTAATGTTAAAACAATGAGTCCCCAATGTTAAACTGGATGTTGAGCGCCAGTGAAAAAGCATCACAAGTCCATTTCTCCACTTTCTGATGGTGTGGAAAGTCTTTATCATAGTTAAAGCAAAAAGCTGCTTCTTCTTCCCAAACCAACAGAGCCTTCGCTTTCAGCTCCAACACTACAGAGCTACTTACCCTTTACAACTCCTGGCTGACAAATTCAGCCTGCAATAAAATAGCACGCAGGGGGAGAAAAAAAAGCCTGTGCAAGTCTCAACGACGCCATGACAAACAGTCTGGAAGCCAGATGCTATCTGCCTGATGCTTGACAGTGCACAGATGCAGCTTGCTTTCCTCTGCCCTTGTTTTCCTACGCTTTATTTCTCGCTCATTTTCTTCATTGATGGATCAGAGGAGTGACCCGTTAGCTGGTAAAACACACAGATTCACCGTATATTTGCATTTTACAGCTTGCGTACTTATACTGCATTCTTTTTTATACACAAAGCAGGTTGTTAATAACTCTGACTCGTATGTAAGAAGAGATATATATTAAATTGAGGCAGATTCAAAAACTGTACTATTTCTGAAACATGGCAGTAAAAGTATTGTTGATGAATAATAATAATATACTATAATAAAGCTGCTTCTTTAATACGCCTACAGAGCTCACAGTCAGACATAAGAACATTAACCCGAGATAGACACAGCCTGATAATCAATACACATTTACCATATGACACAAGGCGTCTCTCTTAATGTCCATGAACCTGCTTTTACACATACAGCAGATAATTTCCCTCTTGTCAACATTCCCTCCTAACACAGAACACTGTGCACATACTTATTGAACTGAAATGTCTAACAATGGATTACCAAAATGTCCCTTTGGAGAATAGGTCTAGATTTCATTACAGTACTATTTGTGCACATTAGTAAGGTGATGCAATAAAACCTGCAATAAGACCTCAGCCGGTGTCGCTGACTTATAATAAAAATCTCATTTTCATATCAAACCATGTGATCTCTGTATACAAGTGTTCTATTGACACCTTTTAATATAGTACATTGAACACTAATCTGTACAAACTGGGCACATCGACTGGGTTATGAACTTTGTTTGACAACAGGAGCTCGAAATAGAAAAAGGAATGGGGGAAATGGAGAGAGAGAGAGAGAGAGAGAAAGAGAGAGAGAGTGGGTGAGAGCGAGAGAAATAAAAAAAAGAGTGTGCTTCTATCTTCTTTATAGTGAAGCCACTTATTAATCCACATGTTCACAAGTTATAATGAAATTATTCAATGGGATCAAATTCCTTTGGCGCGACACAATAAAGAACAGAGAAATGAGAGGATTAATTTCCACAGTTGGATTTGTGCTCACTATTTGGAGACGGAGGGTTTACATTTCTCCCCCCGTCATTAGGAAGTCGGGAGCGGAGTTGACGTGTCTGACGCTTCCTCCATTCCAGCAGAGTTCAGACAATATCAGTGCACGTCTCTGATCATGCTGGAATTTTGCTATTCCAGGTAATGTTTCTAACACCTGGCTACTTTCGGGTGCTCAGCAGTCGCAGTGAGGTGAAAAGCAGAAGAGCTGCTTGTCCTGCGAAAGTATTCAACCTCATTTTATATAGCTTTGCAGAGGAAAAAAGGAAGCAGAACTAGTTAGTGATTGTTTAATAACAGAGTAATTAAGGATGACATCTGTGGGCAAAGCTATAATATAATGTAACGCTAGCTCAAAGCAAGCATATAATATAAATCGTTTAGCTAGAATGTGTCCTGATGGCTTAGAGTTCGAGTATGAAAGCCAACATGTTACCAAAGGTATTCTGTTGTAGTCTACATGATGTATCTGATTGGGAGCCTGATACACAGTTAAACTCTTTCAGAGAGATAAATGCATAAAGGTAACATAATGACAAAAAAATATATAGAAAACAAATGCCATAAGAGATTATAAAGATCATACATATTGTAAATTCCCTAAAATGAGCTCAATGTAACAAAATGTAAATATGGGGGCAGCTCAAAACACTGCATCTGAAATTACACCAGAAGACACATCACAGAGACACACCAACTCCTGGTCTGTCCCAGTTACATCACTTAAACACCCACGCTCCTGCACCGAGTTGACACTGAGAAAATCCTCACCGTGCTAAAGGCTGGGTATCCAAAGTAAATGATGCACTAAAAGCTTTGTGTATAAAGAAGAGATGTGGAGAGCGAATAAAAAAAACTACTACGAAACCAATGTGGGTGACATACTGCACAAAAAAGATCACCTTCGTGTGGATTGAGGCTTTAATTTGTGTGTGTTTTCTTAGAAACTCTGCAGAAGGGAGACAGGAAGCGAGAAAGAGAAAGAGGGACAGGAAGATGAGACAGGGAGAAAGTAAAGTGGCTCTTTTGGGAAGTTGGCCCTGCTCTGGTCTCTTGGCCAGTTGAAATTCTGCCGTTATTTCAAGGTTGTTATCTATTTGAGATCAACAGCGCAGGTCAGGGTTCACGGCTGCCCCGTTCCACAATCCTCCCAAGACTCCTGATTGACAGCAATCAGCATCTCGGCGGCATCGCTCGGGAAACAAAGTGAGGGTCAAGACAGCGGGCGATTTGGTCTGTCATTTTTAATTATCCAAATGATATTCACAGACAAAACCTTTCCCATCCATCAGGGCAGCACATTACCATAGACAATGTTTGTTTAAAGACTGGCCTATAAAATCAAACAATTATGAATGCAGACAAGCCTTGCTATTGACTGCATAAATAATAAGGCCGTATTTTTTTCCCCTCCCCTTCTCCCCATCCGAATTCCCATTGCTAATGAATTGCTGGCCCTGCACAGAAAATAGAGGCAAGGATCATCAAAATGCCTGGCTTCACACTGCCCATTGACCTTTTTTCCCCAGGATTCTTTAGTGGCGTCCGGTCAGGCTTCCACTGGAGTGTTATTGACAGGGAGCCGTGAATAAAGGCTGCAGAATATACAGTAGAAAATAGATCCGGCACATTAGCATGCAGGCTAACGTACCTAAAGCAACATGCCAAAGGTCAGCAAGGGCTTATACATCAACAGCCAACGCCGAGCGCTAAGGAGTACGGCGTGAATACATATCTGCATGCTGCCGAGTCCTTAAGCATGCTTCATGTCCTGCATTCAGCCGTTCCACTGGAGCTGTGTGTGTAACCGGAGCAGCTGCCGCACACCCTCTGTTAATACCTGTGGCCAGTTAACACCTGCAGCCCAGTGACAGGAGAGCTCACAGCACACCTGCCTACACCAGCCACCTGGACTCTCTCTCTCTGTCTGTCTCTCTGTCTCTCTCTCTCTCTCTGTCTCTCTCTCTCACACACACACACACACACACACACACACACACACAGTACAATGGCTGCTCAAACATGCATGAAATAAGACATACATGCATATCTGGATACACAAACAGAACAGTTTTTGCTCATACATGCATGAACTCAGACATGCCTGCATGTGTGGATACACACACTACAAATTTGCTCATACATGAACAAATCAAAGCATGCATGTGTGGATACACACCACACCACACCACACCACCCACTCAGACCGACTTGATTCACACTAGACACTCTAGACTGCTGTTGTAACACATAATCATACACATACTCGATCATGGTTTTCACCCCAAATACAGCCATTTAGCATTTTATACTATCACGACAGATCTGACTGTTAGACCCTGCACAGTGTTTTTTAATAACGCACTGGTGATACAGTGGTAAAGGCTCTGGACTACTGATCAGGAGGCTGTGAGTTTGTATCCTGCTACCAATCAGCTGTCAGGTTAACTATAAGTAGCTTTGGGTAAACGTATCTGCCAAATGAGCCATTGTTAACTAGTACTACGTCTATTACCTACTATTAAACAATGGCTGTTTTTTTTCCTGTGGTTGCAGGTTCAACACTGTGCATACATCAGGTAAACAATATCTTTACATGAAACTATTACAACACACAGTGAGGTGCAATAAACTTTTATTTATCCTCAAATCCAACACAAAACTGACCACGAAATCCTCAATATCACAAAATGTTATGAAACGTCTCGCCATCCTCATGTCTCATACATATATGTATGTAATAATACAATACAATTGGAGGGTATAAGTGAAAGAAAAGATCTATTACGTGATCTATCTAGCTGTTACAATACAAATACAGTAGTCCTGATATACTCCAAGGGGGATGATCCTGATAAAAAAAGAACGCATTCGTAGATGTAACAGGTTCGTTTCCCATTCCGTGATCAGCTTCGTTTCTCAAACTATACATGTAAAGTGTGGCTACAGCTGCAGAAAGTTTGATCTCCTTGCATTAGTCTCATCTGCATGAGTGCTGGAGAAAAGTATCTGCTCAATGTGCACCCTGTCCTGAGCGCTGCTGTCTTTTCTACAAGAAGGACATGTGTTGAATGCCACAGAGGCGTGACAGATCCGAATATAGAGTGAGGAAAGCGCGAGAGGGAGAGGATGTGTGTAAGAGATGGGTGGAGGTTCATCGCTTGGGCTGGACAGCATCATAAATGATGGTCTGTCAGGAACCTATCCAACCCAGAGATGAGATCAAGTGAATTCTGGCGTGCGTGTGTGTGTGCTGTAGTTTGTGTCTGTGTGTGTCTGTGTGTGTGTGTGTGTGTGTGTGTGTGCGTGTTTATGGATATGTAAATTCTGCTCCCATTATGTTATGCAAGCTAGTGAACCACGGCAGGAAGAGCGCTGACATGTTTGCTTTCAACAGCAAATTAGTCAACAAAGGAGAAACTCCGGCACGACTTCGACAGCTGATCTAAATAGCGGGGCTAAAAGCGCAGTGTGCTGACCTTCAGCCTACTCAAATGGACTCTTCTCTGCACTTCTGTGATGGACATGTTAGAAAACATATTTTTCTCCACGTCCACACGTCCCAATATTTGATGAAAATGTATGTAGCACAACGCAGGAGACAAAACAAGACTAAAGCTGACAGAGTGGACAGGGGAGTTTACACTACAGTATGATAGAATACTCATTAGCAATTTAAATGCCATTTTAGACCTGATTTGAGTCACACTTCACTTAGATAGTCTGTCTAAAGAGAGTTTATGTAATATTTGTGGCATTTCAATTTAATTCGACTCAATTAAATTTGATTTATACAGTGCTTTTAACAATGTCCCAAAGCATCAGCATATTACACTTCTATACCCTTTATCCATTATCTGTAACATTTAACAGCTTATTAGGATTAAAACACAGGTGAATGAAATACTTTCTAATTGTATGTTGAATATTTGTATATACATTGTTGAACATTTTATAGCAAGGTTGCTGTTGTTACAAATATTTTATAAACCCTCACAATAGATGTATTATCCAAAAGTTCTACCCTAACTTGCAGTGGTATTTTAACCAAATATAAATCATTTTCACCTAAGTCTGAATGAAACAGACTGTTTATGTCTATTTTACAGCAAGAAAACAACATTCATGGTCCACAAAAGTCACACCATTGAAACACATTCGGATATTTCATGCTATGATGCACACTTTAACCAGCGAGATGTCTTGTTTTTGTTTCAATTGACACTATTTCATATGGGTGTTTCTGTATGTAGAAAGCACCCAACACTATCCAGAGTGTTAAACACACTTCAGTCTCATGTGAGTGAGTTATGTTATTGAGTGTGGCATCAGGTGACATTTATGAGATAAGAAAACCCAATAACTCCAAAAGCCTAAAAATCGATAAACATGTAATACAATTATTATGTCAATATTTTATTAACGTTTTCATCTACCCAAGTCAGAGCTTCATGTTGACTCTGTAACATAAATTCATCTAATACTTAATTAAAGGACTAATGACAGACTGCTGATAAAATGTACAGCTGAAATCCTTTTAACCACTTGTTTGGTTATTTACATTGTTTTCAATTCGTATTGGTATTTTTATCGACTTATATTAATCAATTTATTGACTATAGTTACTGCTGATTCTGCAAATGAAGCATTTTTAGTTTATTAATACATTACCCTTTAATGCCTGATCTGATTATACAGATGCAAAAGGATGTAACTGATGACTAAGTGCAACCTATGAAGACTCATTTCATTTATCTTCAGATGTTATCAGATTTAACCAGATTTAACTTCTGATTATAGTACAATTCTGAATATATAGTAACTTTGCGTCCATATCTACTGATGTATCATTTGTAAAACAACACGTACCCTAAGTCGCTAATTAGTACCAACAACTGTCTTGATGCGTGACGTACAATCCCAAACTAAAGCATGCATAACAGCCTTCTGTGATCAATTAACACACTAATGGGGCGAGTGTAGTGGACGAATGTTAGAAATCGTAGGAAATTCCACTGAATTCCAGCAGGTTCTGTGTAACTGTCTGAAAAACGCTGTAACAATACAAGCTCCAGTACAGCGGCTTTCTGTGTGGAATGAGTACAGAGCAGGAGAGATTGCACAGGGCGGCAGTTACAGAGATTGAACTTTGTAAGAATAGACATCTATACATGTAGGCATGAAGGCGCACACACAAACAGATACACAAACACAATACTCTCTTTTTCTCAATCTGACATACATATAAATCCCACATATGAATACACACTCATACGCACACTTTGAGAGTGGCAGGTGGGTGGGGCAGACGTCTAAGATTTGCTGCATGTTATCCATTCAACACAAAGCCTATTTCCAACATTTCCTCAATTAACCCCCACTATTAAGAGGTCTGAACAAATCCAGCAAAAGCAATGTGACCTGAAGTCAATAGAGCGACTGACTGACGTGGATGATGTGTGTGAGCGGGGGTGGGACAGCACCTCTTCCTCTTAGACACTACCAGGTGAAAAATGCCTTGACTCTGTGCTTTATTCTCTACATAGGCTTGGCGTGCTGTCAGCACTGAGAGGAACGGTGGAGTGGCGATGGCGATTGGTTCGAACCACAAATCAACCTGTGATTACAGACTGTGACAGCTGCACACGCACGGCCTCAAAGACACTGCCTCTCTCATCCTTGATGTTATGCAAATGTAAACAGCTGTCATTTCTGAAGCCGTCGTCACTGAGCTTTCCGCCGATGTGGAGATCGAAGGCTTCTGAAAGCCACTGTGCATGTGTGTGTTTTTAATCTGAGCCCCATTATCACACACAACACCGAGTCGGGAACAACAAAGATGGCAGGAACAACAAACAAGGAGGGGCCAAAAACATGAACACACACACACACACACACACACACACACACACAGAGGGAACAGGAGTTGATAAAAGATCAGGCCTTAAGATGGAGAGATGTGAGGTGTATTAGGAAGTGTTTGGAGTTCTCTCACCTCTACTTTCTACAAGTGTGGAAAGAAGCTCACATGCATGCATGCACATGCACGCCAACTGTAATTAAGCTTCTGCATCCACAAAAGCTACCCTTCATCCTCAGAAAACAACACTCTTTTTTCATCCTTTATCATTAAAACACATCAAAAGGCAACGCTGCTTTTTTAAGCAACAAACAGCATGAGAACTAATCCCTCCTTTGCACAGAGACTCGAGTTCTAGCGATTTGTTTATGGTGTCTCTTAATAAGATCAGATTTGCCAAAGCGCTGAACATCCATACGAAGGCAAAGGATGTGTATTTAAATTAATTTCTCCTAGGGACATCTTTTTTTGGGAAAAGGCAAAGTAATGAAAGAGGAAGGCAATGAGACGAGGAAGCATCCTGGATCATCACCTGCGCTCTAATCAGGACCACCTGCTTTTCTAACATGCTGGAAGATTAAGGACAGGCTTGTGTTTTTAATTATGCTGACAATCTTTTCACTGCCATCAAGAGCAGGCTGAAGCACGCAATACTATCTTTTTCCTTTCCTTATCTCTCTCTCTCTCTCTCTCTCTCTCTCTCTCTTTCTCTCTTATTTTTCCTAGACCATACATTTAAACATCTGTTTACGTTACGTTTTAGTACAAAACTGGTGTGTGTCCCATAGTTCCTGGGTTGCAAAAATAAAAGTAGTTTACATATTGCTGCATTGGTCAGGCGAATGCAAATCTTTGTCCAAGCAGTATATCATGACGTCCATGATATCACAGAAAAGATAGGCAAACTGTGATCACTATATAGACTATATAGATATAGATAACATATTACATCATCAATTTGTGATTGTTGGGTATAAGAGGAACACTTTGGGCTTAAGTAATATAGACACATCTCCCTATCATTCACTGTTTTTCTATAATAGCATTACTTAAGACTTTTTTGTCTTAAGGTTAATGTCTGGTTCAGACTATACATTATTTTTGTCTTTCAGGATGCTCACTGTGACGGATTAGACATCGTGGCATCCTTATCAAGAGCTACTTAAACTGTTGGGCCCAACAGTGGCATTTTGGTGGTGGCGGGATTTGAACTCATGACCTTCAAGTAAAGGCAAGTTCAACAATTTAACCACTGAACTACCACTTTCTTAGGCATGAATAGTGTCATAAACTCGTGCCACGGAGACTGGCAGCACTACACATTTGATGCAGACCAATCAGTGTTCATGTACTTATGCGAGGTTGTAGGTCATCAACGAGAGCACTGTTGGTCAATGTCAAAGGAACATGTCGTAAAAGATATCAAACTACGATACACACAATTCTGAAATGGTAGACTTTGTGTCAGGGTGTTGTGGTGACACCCCATCGCTGTCCACTGATATGTCACATTAAACTCTCCTTGTTTCTGACATTCTTATTCATATCTGACAATGGAAATTTGTCAGATACAACAATTTTACATATTGCAATTTTGCTATGATTTACCTTGGATTAATTATGATCTGGACAATATAAATGTTGTAGTTTACACATCTGAAAACAACACACGAACCACTCCGTGCTCTGTTTATAACCGCTGTCACAGCTGTACACACCTAGGTAGTGATGGAGGATGAATAGGTTGGGCGGAGACAGATGAAGCTGGCTTTGGGAGAAAGGCTGTCTAGATGCGGACCACACACGTGTGTGTGTGTGTGCCTGAAACAAAACCACAGATCTGTACCATGCAATCCTATCAGCAGCAACTCAAGGCAAATACAGCACTCCATGTTGGGCAACATGCCATTTACAAGCAGCTCTATAGAAGAAATAGCATTGTGTATATATTGCAGCCATGACATTAAACACAACACTGTGTATAGGTGAGCAGGAGAGAGTGCAAGGGGGACGGGGGGGTTGGGGGGATTGTTGTGGGGTTTAGAGAGGGATGGGGGATGGGGGGCAGAGCACCAGAGAGTGAGAGGGGGTGAGAGAGAGAGAGAGAGAGAGAGAGAGAGAGAAAGAGAGAGCAGCTGCATCCACACAGCTTGCATATTAAATCAGCTAATTGATTATCTGGGATGACAAAACTGGGTGGTTTTCGGTGTTCAGTGTATCTGTGGGTAAACAGAGAGAGCTTTCTGCAGCAATCCTGTTCCCCAAGTCAACCTGCACATCCCAGTCTCAGCACAACAGAGGACAAAGAGCAAGAAAAAATAATAATTCAATATGCATTATCTGTATAATAAATAATATCTAAAGGCATAAAATATGCATAAGAGACTTTGGGTTTAATACCTATTTGGAATCAACCCTTAGGCAGTCATAACGCGTGTGTGAGTGTGTGTGTGTGTGTGTGTGTGAGTGTGTGTGTGTGTAAGTGTGTGTGAGTGTGTGTGTCTTCTATTCTCACTACAGGTAAGAACCCACAGTGCAACTCATCACCTTTCTCTTTATTAAGCTCTATCAAACACGTACTAATCTGTCTAAAATTAGAGGCACGCTCAACAGTTAATGACTGCTTCGCATCTATTATTAGTTCATTTTCCCCAAATCAATCACTAGCCGAGCATGCTTTTTTTAAAATGTCATCCTAAAACTTTTTGCAATCAATTAAGCTGAAGATTAATGGGGACAATTTGCCAGGAACAAGTCCTTCCTTGAAAAGGCCACGCCTCGACAGACTTCCAGGGCTGGTATTGATGTTAATTATAAATTTCCGCTTTCCTGTCAGACACTTAACCTGTCGAAGAGGGAAGAGCAGCGCCTGTGCAGGGACCACAGCGTGCTATTTAAATATTCCTAATCCGCTTTCCTGGACACAGGTGACTGGTGTAAATTGCACTTTCTGTTCTGTGTCATTTAAAGGAATCTGACAGGACACTGGTGCTCTGGTTCAACACGACGGGAGGAAAAACCTTTTCTGTAGTGGAGGGATGAAAATCCCTCCCTCGACTCCCCTGAGCACTTCTGTCTACTTGCACATCGCAGGTGAACGCACTGAGGTGTCACTTCTAATTTACCTCACGTTTAATAGCACACAACGATGCTACATATGTCTGTCTCCTCTGTCCCCTGTCACCTGGTATCTGTTCTACACCGTGATTTCATAAAAAAAAAATTTCCCAGAATGAAATCATAGTGCTTAAATGGAAATCAGACCAATATGTGGGATTAATAGGTGTTTGACCTCAATGATGTCCCAAAATAAAGTAACAGCCTGCCAGGGCTTCAACATGAGGTCCACTATTAATCTGAAAATCCAACTGAAATTTTGAGCAGTAATCAAATTTCATTTAAACCACATCGAATCCCGAGTAATAATAAAATAATAAACAGTATTTCTGTCATGCTAACACATTACCTGCATCGATCTATCTGATCTGTTCAGTTTAGTTTAATCACCTGTCAGAAAAAAGGAACAAGCCACACAGTGGCAGAGAACCAATTTCAACAATGAAGCTAAAGAAATATCCAGAAAAAACATAACCAGCCTTGCAGAAGAGAATTTCAGCAAACTTTCTGAGTTAGAAAGTAGATGAGCAATACAGACTGCACTGGAGCGAGAGCAAGTTATTTAAAGATGCAATATTTGTGTAATAGCAAAAAAAGCAAGACTGCAGTTTTAACAGGATGTGGGTTTTAAAATTGTCCACATACACCATGTGCTGTATATATAAAGCTGTTCCCTAAAGATACTTACTTCAAAATATATTTAGGACGACACTGAATTTACTCTGATTTAACCCATTCATTTTGTGCATCTGGTGTACAGTCAACACCAGAATTATTGGCACAAATCACACAAAACATATGGTGTAACATTTCCACTTTCCTTTAACTATCATTCTTACATGAATGTCTTTTTTTAAACAACACTATGTTATGGAGTGGAATATATGGTAATAGTGTAGTACATTTTTAATATCCATGTCTAAAAAAAAGTGATATTTGCCATAATAGAAAAGCAATAATAATAATAATAATAATAATAATAATAATAATAATAATAATAATAATAATAAATGTTTATCTTAAAAAATAAAATTAGTTTTTAACAAAGACTACCTTCTCCCAGGAAAAGGACACAATAATATTGACTCACTGATTTTACAGACTCTAGGTCAATATTGATCAGATATTAACTTTTGCAGATATTTTTGTAAAGTAAAGCATGACCTTGTTATGTTATGAAACTAAATGTACGCTTTTACATTTCTCACAGTGCCAATAATTTTAGACATTAAATACTGTAGATTCAGTCACCTGGTGAATACTGTAAATACTTCAGTACAGACAGGCTTCATAAATGTATTATGGTTTATGGCAGGGAAGAATAGAAAAAGCTCAGGTCTGGTCAAGTCCATGTGCATGTGAACTCGGAAGTACATTACTTGAAGCACTTACCTGTAGGATGTGGCTGCCCAGGTGAGGCTCAAAGATCTCTGTGGCGACTGCACTGGGGCTCCTCCTTCTCTGAGAGCCAATAGCTGAGGAAAGGAAAAAACACAAATCAATATTAATGTGCAGCCTCTCTTTCTCTCTCTCCCTCTCTTTCTGTCGCTGTGTATGTGTGTGTGTGTGTGTGTAGGCGTGCAGATGAATGCATGTCCCTACTTTAGTTCCTCCAAATGAACTTGGAAATGGAATTTGCCAGTCTGATTTAAACAGATATGGTAAACTGCTGAACAAACACTTCTGCCCCAATAATACTAAGCCCCTGCTACTGTAAATAGACAGATGCAAATCACAGCTTACTTATGGCTTGTGTCCATGCTCGTGTTGCATATTCATCTAAACGGAGCTCCGTAAAGCCTGCTGTTTATATGAGGGATAACATCGGCACAGTTATTCAACAGTGCATCACCTGGAGTACGACACCCTTAGGGCATTTTTTCTCCATGTCTCCACTTTAAAGTAGACTCGGGCACTGAGAGTGGTGTAGCTAAAAAAATGGCCTGGGGTGATTTCAAACTTAACAGACCTTGACCCACCAGAGCTCATTATTGAGAATTTTATAACAAAGCTCTGTGTACTTAATTTTCCAAGCTTAGCCAGGCGTTTGGGTAATGTTGCTGAATTAAGTGCAATTAATGATGTAATAAAAGTGCTGAATGGCTATTAAGGACGCTGAAGGACCAGAGGCAAACAGGGCTGTGCTGTGGGGAATGCAAGAAGGGGCGTGTGGGGCAAGGGGGCAGAAGGCAGTGCCCCGGAGAAGGCAGAAGAGCTGAGGACAGACTGTGGAATGAGAGGATCCTGTCCTTCAGCGCGGCTCTGGGAAAACATTGCTATCCCCTCCGGTTACGCTCTCAGCACTTCACCCTGAGTCAGACCCAGAGGACATGCAAGGCCAGAACAGCAGGAAGCATGAGCAGGGGAACGAGACAGAGGCACACAGAGCAGGTGGGTCAGTGGTGGCACTGCAGGACAGAGAACAAACAAAGCACTGTCGGCAGGACAGAGTGCTAACTCACAGCAGAGGGAGCTGTTACACCCCAGGAGAGCAACCCAGCTCAGGCAAAGAGCACACACAGCTCAGATATATATATATACACACACACACACACACACACACACATATATGAATCTGTGTAGCTTTTTGGTGCTTATGTATATACTGACAATAAAATCGACGATATGTTTTCTCACACAATTGAATACGTATGCTTGTTTATGAGGTAAAAGACTTTCTTCCTACTCCTGATCCCCCATGTGTACTTTTTAAGGAAAGCACGATATATCTCACTTTAGAGATTTATCTAGTTACAGATCCCAGATCTGCTCTGTCAATGAAAGAATTATTCAGCATTGAATTTTATATTTTTTTACAGCTTTAAAAATGTATGATGAAGAGTTATTTGATCCTTAGATAATCTTCATTTTTCATTTGCAAGTGAGCTTGAATGTAAGCAAAAAGGCAAAGCGATTGGGGGAGAAAAAAAATGACTCACAATTCAAGGATGAACCCGCCAAGCGTAAAGTGCACACATATAAACATAAACCTGATTACTGAATCTAATTCTTTTAATTTACTTCACTTTACTTCACAAGTGTTTGCTATTGAAACAGCAGGGATTTTGAGTATTCTGTATGTACTACATTGATCATTATTACAGTAATATAATATTATATAATATGGTTTAACTGATCTCACATTCTATATATTAATTAGATATCTTCAATTCATTGGATCATTGAATTCTGGTGTTTTTGGAGTTCAAAAATCAAAGATGCAAAAATAAAATAACATTAATGCTAAAAAGGTTTATGCTGGCTTTGACAAAATGTTGTCAGGACAAACAATGAATCACATCTTGCTGTATATGGGGAAACTTTCATAATTGCAATGGCCTCTAAGGATAATGTGCCTTGTCACACTGCAAAACTGTTCAGGAATGGTTTGTGGAGCATGTCAAAGAGATGAAGGTGCTGACTTGGCCTCCCAGATCTCAAACTGATCAAGCATCTGAGATGTGCTGAACAAACAAGTCTGATCCACGGAGACCCCACCTCACAACTTACAGGACTTAAAGGATGTGCTGCTTACAGAGAGGTGTCAGATACCACAGCACACCTTCAGAGATTCTGTGAAGTCCATGCATTAAAGAGTCAGAGCTATTCTGGTGGAACAAGGGGGGCCTATACAATATTAGGCAGGTAGTTTTAATGTCATGATAGATCTGTTTATATACAAATGTGCACTGTGCTTAAATAAATAATTAATAATAACAATAATATCAATAATAATAATAATGATGATAATGATGATGATGATGATTATTATTATTATTATCATTATTATTATATACTTTCTGTATATATTATTATGATATTATTATATACTTTTTGTATATAATAGTTTGTGCACAGTGTATATGTTCTACTTCAGGATACATATGGATACGCAATATTTTCATACGCATATAAGTAAGATATTTTACATCTCTCTTACATCCTCCAGCTTTTTATTCATTACTTTTAGTGCTTTAAAATTTTATTATTATTATTTTCTATATTCAGGTGTTTTTTTTTTTTTACTTTTTTCTTAAAGTAATACCTGTTAAACTTCTGTGTGCTTATTACATGTCATTCATGTGTGCTCACCTCAAGTCAAATTCCTAGTATGATTCTGATTCCAAATAAACACACTGGTGTGTGAGAACACTCACAGAGAGAGAGAGAGAGAGAGAGAGAGAGAGAGAGAGAGAGAGAGAGAGAGAGAGAGACAGCACATAGCAACATAATTTTTGCCCTCAGGCTGCGGAAGGTGAAAAGTGTAAAGTAAGTAAATGCGTAACCTATAGCTTTCTTGTGTCATTGTTGTGATTTAGTACATACATTTACATTCTCATAATCACTGCTGCGTGCACACACACACACACACACACACACACACACACACACACACACACACACACACACACACACACACACACACACAAACAAATTAAAACAGGCAGCTCATATACAACGACTGAAGAAAATATCAAAGATGAAAGCACACTTGACCAACTTCAATTATTATCCTCTCTATCGTCATGCAGACTCAGAGGAGGAAATGATTCTTCTTCGCCCGTACAATAGCCCTCATCACAAGGATCCTTGCCTTTGAATGAGCACTGCATAGAAATCAGGCACAGATTGCTCTGAGTGCTGCACATTCTTTGACCTTGGGGATCTTTTCAAACTCCAAACTAGATAGTGGTTAATATTTTATAATAAAGAAGTTAAAATGTTAAACCGGGCCTCGATGAGGATGAAGGCCAGAAACGAGCCCTTCCACTAACAGAGGAGCGCTGCTCTTAATGATGCTGGCATTAGTCATTCGGAGCAGCGCTTAAGCTACAGATGGTCCATCGGCCTCATGCTGTCTCACATCATCGCAGACCCCCTGTGACATCCACATCCATGTGCCAGATACAGTACCTTAGAAAAAAAATGTACAAAGGCTAAATTAGTCTGATAAAGCTAAAGATGATGAATGTGACATTCAGAGGTGGTGAGCAGGTCATTCTGTTGTAATCACCTGCTAAGCAAAGATTTTTACGCGTTTTTACACATTATGCAATGTATGAATCTCATAGCAATGACCTTCATATGACCTTCAAAGTTTTTTTTTTTTGTTTTTTTTTTTAATATTTGCCTAAAGCGGGACGCTAAAGGAAATGTGATAAAGACGTAATGGAACAAACCGTGAGAGCCAAAAGAACCCTTTTTCCCATCATCATCTTTCGAGTCCTCTGGAGTCTGGGAAATTCCTCCTCTTTTCTTTTTGCTTACAGAGCACAAACAGGGGAGGGGCGCTCAAGCCTAATCTCTGCCTCCATCACAATATCCAATCCCCGCCTACATATACACTATATCTAGCACTGTGTGACCTGGAGGCAGTCTAGAGCAGGCGTATGACAGGTCTGTGTGAAGAGAACACGGCTGGAGATTCAGTGCTCCTCTACAGGTGCCTGAGCAGCCATGGAGATGAATATAATTACATATCGATCCCGGGCATTATGCTCTATTAATCTGCTTCATTTCTGCTCAGGCCACAAATGATACACAAAGAGCAAGCTGGCAGAAGTTCAGGGGCTACACAGAGCCTGCTCTGTCACTGTCCCACGTCGTACGTCTTCTGAGCTTTAGTGCCGTCACACGGCAGATTGAGCAGAAATAAAACAAAAAACAGGAAGGAAGCACAAGCGAATGAATCAAATCCGGCACGACGCGAGCATGGTGAGAAATATGACTCTGTGTGGGGGTTTTATTTATGTAAAAGACTTTTATTATTCAGTTATTTATCTCAAAGCATAGTTCACTCCTCAACTATAAAAGCATCTATAGTGAAAAAGCATCGGTTGTAAAACAGGAATAGGAGTTAAAGGGGTTAAATTTTTGCATTGTGTTGCACTGTGCTATATAATTAGAACATTATGAGACTTCATAGGTATTAAGCAGTAATTTGTTGAATACAGGTGCACTCGGGGCACTCTTCAGTTCTCAGGCTGAAATTATTCCGTTTAAAGTATCGCCATTTCTCCCCTGCGGGATGGCAAAGGTGCATTATTCAGAAGTCCTTGACTCAAATTCATGTAGATGCAAATGGCGTAAGGACTACCCTGATACAGAATAATGCCATTTTATTATGAGAAAATATCCGTTTCCATTTAACATTTTCAATATTTAATGCCGGTGCTTAATACTGCCATGCTACAAACAGCATTCGGTGCAAGAAAGCAATATATGCAATTTGATTCTTGGTACCGTGGCAATTTCAGATCGCAGCACTATTTGAAAGTCAATTTAACTTTCGGTTTTATAAGTCAACATTATTGCTATTGTTAATTTATTTCTCATTTAATGGGAAATTGGCAACATGGCCCCTGACTGTCATTTTAAATCTGCAATAATTTCGTCTGAAGCTTAGCGTTCTTATTCCCTGGTCTTGGATTAGCGGAGCTAAATGGCAGCCCCTTGCTTTACCAAAGCTCAGGGGCAGGTACTGTTACACAAATTGCCAATTCAATTAACAGAGTGTAAATGCTCAACTGGCAGCTGGCACAGGCGACAGCTATTTTGGCAAGTGTCAGCCTTAATTCATCAAGCTGTCAAAGTGCTCACGGTCGGGAGCCGGTGGACACTGTCAGTGCCGACAACACCACAATGGTGAAGTTGTATAATCCGGCTACACGCACGCACACACAGACGTGTACACAAACACACTCAACACACACACACAGGAAAAGTATTCACTGAGGGGCTGCACCAATTGACCAGGCCCTCGCCCGGATTTAACAGCACTGCGGATGTGTTTTCATCAGCTTGGGAAGATCATTCGCACACATCAAGAGCTGTTGTGAGGGCCACAACAAAAGAGCGAGATTTGGATCTTAGATCCACTGTGGTAACTGAATCAGCGCTACGAGCTCAGAATACTAATCTACCTCTAGATAAAGCACTCGGACTCCAGCCCCTCGATGATTCCCAAGACCACAACTAACTTATTCGGCGTTTTACGGAGAGAACATTTGCTGTCTTTTCAGCTCTTAGAAGAAAACATGGATTTGAAAACATTAAGAATGATGCTGCTTAGAGAAGGCCAGTTTGTCTGCCAACACAGGAATCTGTGCCCATTTATTGGCTGATGGAAACCTGAAATGATGTTTACGAGTTGAAACGATTTTTTTCCCCTTTCTGATTCTAATTACTTTGATTTAGTGCTTAACAGCGCAACAATGTCAGATTTCTCCCCTGTTCTCCCTGTTCATTTGCCTCCATCTTTCCTTCATGTCTCCTCTCATTAGACAGGCTAGCTTCCTCACAGAGTGAGACACAACAGGGCTTAATTGATAGGCCTCTAGACACACACCAATTAGTGCTGAACGCAACACCGTTCACATACACGACTACACGCGCACACACACACACACACACGCACACCTACGTGCACGCATGTCCCCACCATGAAAAAGTGCATTATATTTTATGAATTAGTTTTATGCCTACTTCTCTATTATTACATAAGGAAATGTAGGACTTTTATAATTCTTTTATTCATTCGTTATACACGGTAATGAAAAGCACATGCGCTTACACAAACACTCAACTAAACCAAGCCTGTTTCTTTTCTGTCTAAGCATTAACACACACCACACCACTGGAGAAAAAGTTTCCTTCAACATACAGGATATTACAACAGCAGAAACTAATCCGTTTCTACTGAAAATCCAGCGGCAGCTTAGGCTAGGGGTCAATAAAATTACTTATTCTTCCCACAGTGGCTGCTTCTCCAAGGTTACTCTTGACTTGCAAATATGAGAAGCCAAAATCTTCCGAGGTTTACCCATCCAAAAAGAATGGCTGGAGTGAAACGTGCAGCTCGGAGGAAAATTACAACCTGACTTTTATTTGCAATCAGACGTTCCATTGTTTTGAGATAAAGGAGTGAAATATTAATCAATATTTTCTATTTGGAAAAATTCGTTTTTTGGAAAATAACAACAACGACAATAAAAATGTAAAAGGCCACAAAAAGCCACTGAGTAGAAAATTCAAAGGTATAATATATAACCGTTATATTTGTGTTAATGGCAACAGCAGTGTATTCGTGGCAGCAAGAAATGAAAAACAATAATAATTGATCATTATTAATTTATTAATGTGGAATGCAATTTCTAAATGTTCAGACCCTGTTTGTTCTGCATTACATGCTTTGATTGGATTGCTGCATTTGTTCTTAACAAGTTATTTACCCACTAAAATGACTGTAAGAAGAAGCCAATCAGATCTGTATTTACTATACCCCCCTACTCCCCCACACTCAGTCCTATTCAAAATGTACATTTTCCCCTGTAACCCATCCCTAATATTTTCTCAGAGTAAAATGTGTTAAATAATTCAGTGACTGATAATAATGATGGTTCCTGATCACACACTACTCACATGATCCTGAATAAGTCATGGGCCATGATGATGGAGGTTGAAGCATTTGTTTTAATTAGTTTCTTTTAATGTCTTTGACTGGTTTAAGTTTTCATGATGAGTTTAATAATCCATGTTCATCTTTCTCCTCATTTATATCATTAAAATTTTAAGCAGCTTCGTTCAGCATTAATGACAGCGCTTACAGATATGCCCTACACACTTTTTCATCCTCACTTTGTGCCACCACTGGCTGTCTGCTTTCGGCTTATTATTATGATATGAGTGGATTTTTTGGCCCTGACAAGAATGTTGTATAGAAGTGGCAGAAAGTTTAGTAAAGTGAAAATCAGGCAATAGTGACTAACAAATGACTTGGAATATTGATGGTTTGCCTTTGTATCATTTGTGACCTATCATTTATCAATGTTTACCAATAAATAAAAAAAGTGAAGAAAACAAAAACCCTAAACTCCCTCTAGATTCCAAGCTCGAATCCCAAAGATGCCATAGGCACATGCATGGATGGTAGTCCAAGAAAACAAAACTGGCCTCAGAGAAAAAGGGAGGAGCAGCATATTCTCTCTCCCAGCAACCAATCATGGGTGTCTGTAGGCTCATGCCTGCAGAAAGCGAGCAAATGGTGCTTTCCGCTGAGTGTATTACGTCGCCCCTGCAGTCATTTGGCTTACCGTTTCTCAGAGAAAGCATGCGATAGCCTTCACCCCTTCCTGATTGGTAGCTGTTATGTGGTAGTGAAGACCTAACTGGAATTTGCTAAGAATTATTTAGCTAGAAAATATTTGTTAAAAATGCTTAAAGATGTTTAACTGTGAATAAATTCATAACAATAGCAATTGTTGTACCACATTTTGCAAGAATTATATGCAATGAGATGGACTTTGAAATTAAAGAAAAATGTAAGTACATATATATATATATATATATAGTACTAGTAATCTTACTTATGTAATTTAAATAAATAAAATGTAATAAAATTACTTTTCCACATACAGTTTATACATATTTACTAATGCTTGACAATAGTCCTTATGTAAAAAAATTATTACACACTATTAATTATTATTTATGATTAAATACTATTCTCAGAAACTGTATTAGTAGAAAATTTAAAGGTATTTAACGCTAACACTGGTGTTAACAGTTACCTGTATGTACACTTGAGACATACTGTGATTCTGTCCAGTTATAATATAATTACTTATAGTAAAGATGGCAGACTATTTCGTAAGAGGTTTAGCTATGGGTAAGCTTTTTAACATGTTTTGCTGAAGAAATGACGGGAGCAACTAAATATTTAATTGAAAATTCAAAGTGCATGCAGATCATCATTAAAGTTCAAGTACACAGAATAAAACAAAACATTTTTGACAATTAAAACCAGTCTATGAAATTCGCTAATACGGGTGCTCTGTGTGCTGTATTGCCATGTATTATTCCTACATATAATACATATAAATGTGGAAATAAGTGAAAATCTGCAGACATGAGATCACACCTTAAAGAAATGCTCAGTGGAAATAATTGTCAATGCAAAGCTATCAGTGGCGCTGACATCCTCACTCAAGTGATTTGGTATTTATCTACCTGCCATTTCCTCTTTATCACAGGCCGAAATCCCTGTATCAGATAGTGATAGAAGAGGTGCAGAACAGAGACACGCTGCATGACAAGTACTGTCCACTTGTGATTCATAAAAACGATCAAAACACAATGTGTATGAGAGAGAGAGCACAACAGAGAGAACCATTATCCAGAGAATCAGGAATCATTTAATAACAATGCTTTTGAGACACAGTCACCTCCATGCAAACAGATCTGAAAGGCTAAAGCAAAAGGGAATGAAATTCAGAGTGTGAGAATAAACAAAGCAGCACAAATCACTTTACTAAGAAACCCTCAGGTTACATTAGTCACTATTAATATCATGGGGCTTTCAAATGTAAATAAATTCATTCTCAACTGTTCTCAAACTATATCTGCTAAAACTGAGATTTCAAAAATGTTATATGTATTGCTGTTTACATGTCCAGCCAAAAGATAATGAAACTAAAGCCACTTCTGATGGTATGAAGCCACTGGCTCATCTTCGTGTGATGACAGAACCTGTGATATTGAGGGGTATGGTAATAAATTGACACATGCTACACGTTGCAGTTGTTTAACAGTTAATAATAAATAAAACACATTGGAGCTTTTATAGAAAAATAATCAATGATGGGGTAGTGTGACCCTGATACCACACCAGAAAAGAAAATATTATTTTCCCATAACAGCAGAAATACGTCTTGTTCCTTGTGTACTACATCAATTTGCCAATCATTTATATATTTAAAAATATTAATTAAAATGTATTAATTATTAATTAAAATTTTATTATGAAATTCTTTTAAAGATGTATTTAATGTTCTGTAATGCCCAGAAGCTATAAATAGGCGTTCCCTAATCAGTCAAGATCTCCTGACCAATCAGATCTGAGAATTCAATAACCCTTTGGTAAAAATATATTTATACTGCAGCACTGACATTGTTTCAAAGGTTGCTTAGAACAGCTTGTGTACTACATTGTAATTCTTACTTCCATAACTATAAGCATAATGGTCTGAATAAAGATAATTTCACGCTAGGGAATCTAGTTTAAAGTATTCTAAGAAATTCTGGCTTGCACCACCTTCCTGTGTTGAATTTTAAGGTCACCTCCACCCTGTCACCTTTCTAACGGAAATGTTACAGTGCTAACAAGAAGTTACGAACTCTGACTGCTCTGAAATGCATATGGATCGTTGAATCCTGGGAGTCCTCCATGCTAAATGCATCTATCGATATCTCCCTCCATGAAGGACAGGCGGAAGAGGACAAGATTATTGACATTGAGCAACATGAGTGAGGTCAAGTTCAAGGGGCACCGCAGACAAATCGATACGGTGGGATGTGCAAAAGAAAATAATGAAAAAAAAAAAAGAACCTCATTTAATTTGGAAATGCATTCATTATGGCTAACTGCATTAGGGGGAGAGACAGGCCACCCACACTGGCCTAGAGCAGAGCCGTTTACATAGACTCAAAATCCATTACTGAAGTGCACTACTAGGCGTGTCCTAATACACTCATGTGGGCTCAGCCTACAGAACACACACTAGATCCTATATATATATTAGGGGTTAATTAAAAATTAACGATTAATCTCAGAATTTCATATAGTTAATCGCGATTAATCGGATTTTTTTATCTATGTAAATGAATACGCCTTTAAAGTGAAATGTTACAATTAAAATGTTGAACACATGTTATGCTAAAAGTACTTAAAAACTGCCGGGACAAGAGAAAATGGTAAGGGAGTTAATTCACTCACATACTAGGCAGTACTGAACATACAAAACACAAATGAAATGAAACTTCACGTTTAACAGATCTTTCACCATCACTCAAACTTATTCTTACTGAAGCAGCGCTCGACAAGCCTCAACATGAACTACGGGTGAATCGCAGGACCAAATTAGAATTTGCGTTAACGGCGTTGTTTTTTTAAATCGCGATCGTTTGAGATCGCGTTAATGCGTTATTATCGCGTTCAGTCTAATACAGTGCATTAACATTTAGCTTAAAATAAAACACAGACTATAATAATGCTTTTAAAGACATGTAATGCGATATGCAGTAGACTTATGAGTAGGTGTGGCAAAATTTTTTTACTTAAAATCGATTTTGACATTTTGAAACAATTCAGTATCACCACGGTTAGGAATCCATTAGGAATTCCTTAAAAAATCCATTTTTTTCAGCACCCCCACCCTTGACCCTGTTGCATGTTCCCCGCTTGCCTCTCCTAGGAACACCTTTGGTGTAGGTACTGACCACTGTATACCGGAAACACTCCAAAACATGACATGCCATTTTGGAGATGTCCTGACCCAGTCTTCTAGCCATCACAACTTGTGACTCAGTCATTCATCCTTATGTTTGCCCATTTTTCCTGCTTTCGGCATATCAGCTTTGAGAACTGACTGTTAACTTGCTACTAATATACCCCACCCCTTAGTCAATGCCACTGTAATGAGATGTTTTATCCATTTAATATTATGGCTGATCGGTGTATCGTTTCATTTAATGAAGTGGAACAAGTTAGTTCTTGGTATCACTGACATTATGGCAGATAAAGCGGTTGTTCCCTCATCAACATCTCTGTTTTTGTTTCTCTTAAAGACGCAGCTAGCCGTGTTACCGAGTAACGCAAACTCTGTACATACATGTTTCACATGCCTTTATCTCTAATGCCTACAAAGTCTTTAAATTGGGGACTTCTTCAAAAAAAGAGAAAACAGAAAATAGTCATATAAACAATAGTGAATGGTTACTGTGGAAAGTATAATGCATTATAATTAGCATAATCAGACCAATCAAAATCGAGCCTTTAAAAGTATTGCATTATACAGTGAAGTGCCAGAAAAACTGGTACACCAGTCTAATACTTGGTAGGTCCCTGATGTGGGATGGACTCCATAAGCTTCCAGAAATATTCTGCATTCAATGAACACCGTACTTCCTGCAGAACGGTCCACAATTCTGTTGTATTCTGAGGTTGTTGTATTCACAGCAACATCAGGTTTCGATAATGTTGAGATCTGGTGACTTACATGGGAATGGCAGAACCCCGAACTCAGATGAGTGTTCCTCTAACCATAATTTGTCTCTAGACGCACACACAGCGTTCACCTGACAGAGATGTTCGTAGATGTACCAGGGGTCCCATGGAATGGCAGCTAAACAAACCCCATACCATTATGGAGCCACCACCAGCCTAATGCATCTTGTACCAGCGTCTATACCAGACTTTCTGGCCCAGTGTATGTTGTGTGTATATCTCTTAATAATTATTCTTTTAATATTTTAGTGAGGAGGTTTCGTCCCGGGAGTTTTCCTAACTAACGTCATTTTATAGGTGTGTGCATAGGGGGGGAAAAAAAAAGAACAAAAAAAAAAAAACACACTACAACATATACAAGCATGTGTATCAGAAAAGCAACATTAAGAAACACTGCACTCATGTAACCTCTCTCATTCTGTGTGTGTGTGTGTGTGTGTGTGTGTAAGTGCCACACCTTGCAGAGAGGTGCGGCAGGTATGATAGAGAGGAAAAGGAAGTCTGGGATCATTGACAGTTTGCACAACTCAAACACTCCTGGCTGTTTTACGAACTCTAACACCTACAACATGACGTAATTAAACAAACACATGAGTGTGTGTATGGGATATGTCCCAGGTTCTGGTGCCGGATTAGTGGAATAACAAGTGTGAAGCAATAACGGGAGTGAGTCAGGGCGTGAGGTATGACTAGGACACGAGAAAAGAGCTTGGGGAAATAATCAGTCATTTCATATCACGTTATGAACGTTAACATTTCTATTAAATTTCACTCCAGCCTCGATCAAATCCACTCTGAGGCTCATTACAGAGAAACCCACGCTGACACATGACTGAGGACACCTGAATACAGATGTCATGCTACGAAGCATCCTGCCAAAGCTTGACGCTACGCTAAGCCATGCTGAGAAACAGATATCGTGACTTGTTATGCAGGTTTTTGACAATGCCACCACATGCAGCACAGACAGGAGAACACACACTTCACGCCGTACTGCACCTGACCTGAATACAGCCAATAGCCAACATGGTTAATAAACTTAACATTTAATTAGGTTTTAGATGAGTACATGGACTCCATGAAGTGTACGACTACATTCAACACAAGACAATTAAACACAACGTAAAAATGTTATTAATGCGACTATATGATTTTAATATGATTTAACTATTTAAAAATCAGCATTACTATTTTTTTTATTAAATTATATTTTTATTATTAGTGTTATTATTGTTACAATTATTACTACTATTATTAATAATAATTGAATATTTATTGTTGTAACATCTACTCTTATATAACTTCCTAACCTGAAGCACAATAATGCCTTGCGTCTGGTGATTGCGAGGGGGCTCCGGATAAATCCTGCCCTGAC
>JAOVVF010000002.1:13875733-13895785 GCA_028565595.1 Duopalatinus emarginatus | reverse complement strand
TAAACAGGGGGAGCTGACTACTATAAAGTATATATGATAACTATAATTAATTATAATTAAAGATTTCATAACTACTTTTATAGAATGTAAAGCTGTTTAATGACACTGGCCTCACTGAGGCAGCTTTGACAACTTCTATTCATAGTATGATGAGGGGAAAGTCTCTGTTATTACCCTTAGCACATTCCAGAGGACTGACATGCTCAATGTAGAGGATCCAAGATCACCGCTGGAGATTTGTAAATCTTCATGCTCACAGTTTACATTTGACTGTTCACTGCTTAGCAACAATGAGTGGAAAAAAGTTCTGTGCAGAATTTTAACACTATACTACTTCTCCTGTGTCTGGTTTTCAAACAATCCTCTCTCTCTTCTTTTGGACTGAAACAAATGATGCTCAATGTCACGCTTGAGCGTGTGTCTGTGAGAGGCTAAAAAGCATCAAGGCCAGTCAATGTAGCATGAAGTCTGTGCCTTACGGAAGGCTTCCTCTCCTAGAGTTCAACTGCACCTTAACCTGTATATAACAGACAGGATACTACCACCTCGTTACCTCACACACTTTTCTCCTTTTTTACTATAGATATTTACACATGTACACACACACACACACTTCTATTTCTCTAGCTAAGTGATGCTGCACTCGACTAAAGGTCACAATTTGTCATTTTCAGGTTTTCGTTTTAGAGTAATATACATATTAGCTTGTGAATTATTGAAATATACAACACTGACAATACAGTTTTTTTAAGGTAAATATATCATTTATTACAGTTAGCTGGCTAGTTGTTGCTAACAAAAGATGTTTAGGGTGGTTTCTCATTTTGTAGCGTGAACACAAGGAGGGCAAAAATGACATCATTCCAACTTTCCACATCTAAGGTAACTCAAATGCAGCATATTGCTAGGATTTTTAATCCAATCATACCTGTAACATTTTTTTTTTTTTGTAAAAGGTGCTTTATTCATAAAGACGAGTCAAATTTTTAAGATCATTTGTTTCCTTATTTGTTAAGGAACTGCTAAATATTGACCTTATAACTAAGGCTAACAGGTTAGCTAGCTAGTGAATCTTTCTTAATGGACAGTAAAGGCAGAATAACTGTTGGGAATATAAACATTTCCCTGAGACATACATTACAAATCCTGATCAATTATGACTAAAATCAAACACCTATTGATGCTAGCTGACTGAACATTCCTAACTGCCATATTGAGATACTTTAACACTGTATTACTGTATAACATCTGAACGTAACTTGTGAATGCAACAACAGTGAAATCTTTATTTCGACCCCTCTTCTCTATCATATGGCAACTACAACCAGTGAGGGCGGGATAATAACATTTCCACTAAGACATGCGAGGTCAACCATGTTGTCAAACTACTGCTCCTGCTGCATCACAGGGCAGAGTAACAGTCAGGGGTAAGTGTTATCTCTCCTCTTCTCATACATAAGCTCAGACGCACCCGCATTTGGATAGCGTTACTCTGACTAACAGGCCACCTCTACCACTTAGGGTTTTCTGACTCCCAGTCTCCCAGTCTTCCAAAGACAGGCCTTGGACAACAATTACACTTCAATTCACACAGACACAAAAGGTATTCATGAACAATATTCATTCACACACAAGCACACACACTGTCCTTTATTACTGTCCTTGAATCACAAAACTTATCAACTTATAGTAAAGCTCACTGTGTGTGTGTGTGTGTGTGTGTGTGTGTGTGTGTGTGTGTGTGTGTAATAGATGAAAGGATGGAAGGAGAGGTACATGACAGTAAAATGTCTTGTGAATGGTTAGTGAAGGATGTGCAGCTAAACAGAAGAGAACGGAGGATCTCTTCTATGGTTGGATGAATCAGTGGTTTAAAGAAAAGAGTGAAGGTGACTGGAAGAAGCTTCGATGTAACATCGTCGCAGAAACAGATGAGCAGTAAAGAGAAAAAGACAGACACACACACACACACACACACACACATACACACAGAGAGAGAGAGAGAGAGAGAGAGATGAGGGGAGGAGTATAGAGGCTGGAACATAAGACACGTTTCAGACATCGAAAGGCTGATGTTTCAGGCTGCCAAACGACATAATGAGGCATTGAGGCAGAAAATATTAGCGGCAGGGGAATATTTGGGGGAGAGTAATTAGGAGCTAACCTATAGTGGCATGCTAAACACAGAGTCAGATCCGTATACAGACCTGGACTCTATGGAGATTCACTAGCGGAGGGCTTACACACTCAAGCCACAGTGAGTTGCGCATAAGGACAGGACTCCTATTAAGATTTAGTGTAGGGGATCAAGGAATAAGCTAATGCCAGCTGGAAGTGTTAAGTGTTGTAAGAAGGACAGTGGTGAGGCTGAGGCTAAGCATTATAGCATTTGTGAGTGTAAAGGAGTGACAGGTAGGTATGATTTGTGTGAATTTAGATAGGATTTGGATTGCGTTGAATTTTCTAATAATGCTTCCAGCAGTGGTTAGGTAGATGTGTGTGGTTGGTTCAGTGACGTCGTTCGTGTGAATGAGTGATGATGCAAGCCATTTTGTAGTTAAGGTCAGAAATGTTGTTCTGTGTGTAATAATATGTTTTGGTGAAAATTTATTGAATCTCTGAGATTCTAGAGATATATCATATGGCTAATCAAAATATGCAATTTTTTTCTGAAATTGCTGTTTGTTCAAAAGTGGCGCTAGGTGGAGCTTTGCTAAAAGAGCACTATACTGACCTTACATTTAATCACCAGAGAGAGAGAGAGAGAGAGAGAGGGACAACAATATTTTTCTGTCTCGGTGTCTATGTTTGTGTGTATGTGTATGTGTGAGACAGAGAGAGATGGAGTTTCAGATCTGTGTGCAGGTCCAGTGTTTGTGCTCATGTCCTGATGGAGCGAGAGCAGGCAGGAAGCACCACTGGGAGAGAATGTGCACACTAAAAATTAATGAACTCTGAACTCCTCGCTGCGCTGCTCCTACAAATTGCATTGCCTCACAACTCGGGGGCATGCTGGGTGGTTTGATGCCTTCCCCGCTGTCCATCTTTCTGCTGAGCCAATTTTCATTTAAACCTAATTAAGAGCCTGAAATGAACATTATGCATTAGTTGAAGTGTCGGGATCCGTTGACTATCCTTAGAACGGGTCTTAGGGGAAAAAAAAACAGAATCTGTGAAGGGAGAAGGGAGTGGAGGGTGTAAGAATTAATTATAAGATATTAGCATACAAGTCATCTCATTGCAAGTTAAGTTAATGGAAGAATTAGTTCCATCATGTGTTAAATAGTCAGAGCTGATCTAGTGGCGTTTCTTCAATTTATTACACAAAGGTCAGTTTATATGGTGGCAGGGCAGAGTTGTACATGGCCCCAGAATGATGAAGGTCCTAACAGCGTTTAAAACCACAATAAAGCACCAATTAGGGGAAAAAAAGCAGATTACGGTTTGTGTTAGCATTACAGCAGCATGCAGTTTTGGCATACTGTATCCTATATCAGAGTGATTTAATTAAGATTGCTATCAGAGCTTATTGGAACGCTGCATTATCTACAAGCAATATCAACCCCAGCAGCTCAAACATAATGAACACGCTTCAGATTACACGCTAGCAACTCCACCTAATTGGGCCGCTCACATGAAGTGCTTTTTGTCTCTTGTTTCACTACAGCCTTAAACGCCCCTGCGGATGATGCGGCATTATCTGCGAGCAGCAGCAGACTGCAGGTGAAGCAGCCTGAGCTCTTATCACTCCTGGCCACTTATCACGGCTCCTCTCCATCGGCTTCTGAAGGTCTTGCTCAATGCCGCTGCCTGTAATAGAGCTCATATGCAAAAACGGAGTCCATATAGGCCTTGACCACCACCTTCACCCCCACCCCCACAACTAAACTGAGCCAAAGACACACCAGGTTTCACTACAGAGGTGTTTCTGTAGAGGAGAAAGGGGGTCGGGAAGGATTTTTAGCAGCAGTGCTGTAATTCGCACCCTCCCGACTTCATCCACACCCTCTACCAAAAAAAAAAAAAAAAAAAAGGAAAAAGAAAAAAAAATCCTGTTTGAAATATTTTGTCCTGGATTGCATTAGGCAGGCTGAAATTAATCTACCATTACGGAGAGAATTTAAGACTCTAAAGCTTTGAGGGTGGCGGTAATAAAACAGTTTAACTGCTCTACTGAAAACATGATTGGTTGAAGGCAACCACCGAGCGTTTTATCATGTGCTAAAGAGGAGACAGGGAGGAGAGAATGAGGAAATGGAGAGGTAGAGAAGACCTCAGAGCTGATTTTAGTGCCTTTCAGCCTACTCGTACTTAAACTCCACATAAACACATGACACGGTGCTAGCTGGATTACACTATACACTAGAATAGGACACTTGGCTTCAGACAGTGAATACACAGCTCTGGCTGTATGTATCTGCATATCTTCTGGTAGGGGAAATAAAAACACACGCTCAATATACCAGGGATGGAAATAACACCCATTACTGCATAGAAGCAAAGCACCAGAACAAAAATAAGAATTTTCGACTTAATGGTTGTTGTCCTGCAGTTTTTTTTTTCAATGATGTGTGTCACCACAATTTGACACCTCTGGCACACAAAGCCAATGAGCCTCTAAATGTGCATTTGTGGGATGGGATTCTCCTGCCCACTGGAAGGCAAAATATGCCCAGTGGGGTTAAAGTTCAGCCAAGGATGACAAGCTCTTGGATGGCCATTTGTCCTGGCAGGTTGATGAAACCACGCCTGAAGTCAGGACACTGCTAGCACGACATGCGCCTGTGAAGCATAACAATAACCCTCCTATGCCATGGGCCCCATGCACCCTCTGATTTGAGGGATTTTAAACCTTCTGAAACCTTTCATTTATTTTATACTACCTTCATATTACACTGTTTTTGGTTTTTACATATACAGTTACTGTAGTTATTAGTTTTTTGATGGATATAATGATTTAATTAACAATCATGGTTGTATTTTAGAGCTGCAGACATTAGTTAGGTGTTTAGGTGTTTAAGCCACCAAAACTCAGGGTTTGACAAACTAATAAATTGAACAAAGATAGTCTAGTCTTCAGATTCCGAGGTTTAAAGGAGTTATATCATATCATATTATATCAAACAAATACATTTTACTGATTATTACGCTTTAACTGAACATAAACCTTCTGTAAACATGTGCAAACTGTAATTATAATTTAAATCAGGAGCATTAAATCGATTTCTGTGTGGGCCAAGTTTACATTTTTGAACAGACATAAGCTTTAAGATATTTTTTAAAGTGCATTACTCTCCAATCTGATTATGACTGTGAGTCAGTTTATCATATTTGTGTTTCCAATAAAGACAATTTGGTATATATTGGTGCTGCAGTCTCTTTATAGTAGCAGTTTAAAAATAAATGGTATAGACATAGACCAGACTTGGGACCAGAAGGTTTTCAGTTCAATTCCCATAACCGGCAAGACTCAACTAAAGTTTCCTTGAGCAAGGTACCTAACCCCCAACTGCCTACAATCCCCAGGTGCTGCCCACGACCATAGGTCTACATCAACATATTTATAGGTCACTACACTGCATTTAAAATAGTAATATTGATATTACTATATCAATGCCAGTTAACATTAAACACTTTTCTAAATTGCTGCTAAAATGTGTCATATGCAGCAAATTAAACGAGCATTTAAATTCAATAGAACTTTTGGTCAATCACAAAATCACAAACGTGATCCTGTTACATTTGTCTCTAGTCTTGTCCTACGTCCAAAAAAGTGCATCAAAAACCACTTTAACTCTCTATATGGTGTTGACTATTTGCGTTCTGCCAACTTCATCTATGTCTTTTTCCTGATCCATGTTCATGGTGGCCCTGTAGCCTATCTCATTGCAGGCCAGGGTACTGTGCACTCACATTCACACCCTCACTCACATCTGGGGCAGTTGAGTGTAGTGCCAGTCCACCTATCAGTATAACAGTGGAAAAAAAACAACATAAAAACTCTACCCACTGTGCCACAATTGCTGCCCTGACACTTTTATTAAATATTTAATAATGTCAGGATTCTGTAAATGATAATTACTCTTTCACTGTGGCTAAACTACAGTTGTCCTTATCCATCTTTCATACCGACACTTGAATGTTCAGGCGTTAGTGTTCTGTTTATATAAATGAAGTACTCTGTGTGTGTTAATAGAGTACAGGGACTGGACAGATGGTTGCTTTATCCACACACAGCATGCACAGTGTGAATTCTAGATAATACTGGTCCAGTGTGAAAATGATGCACAGTACTATACTATGGATCATTTCTTTTTTTCTTGTTTTATCTCGTGTGGGTTGAATGATGTGAGGCAGAGAGCCACATTTGGCCAACTTGGGTTGGACAGTTATAAACACCTTGGCAAGGGCTTGTTATCAGACTGACTTCTAAGGTTGTCACAATGTGTAGTGAGAGCGTTATTTCTGTTCCGGATTTTGCCAAGTAAATAATTGTAGAAATATTTCCATCTTACAAAGCCAGGCATGATTTTTAATGAGATGGACTTTCGAAAACTTGGTAAAGATTTGATAACTACAGATATTACAGGTAAAAAAACCTGTTGAAATTTTCTCCACCCAGAGGAGGAGAAACATCATCTTGAGCAAGTAAAGTCTTAACATAAAACCTTTTGGATATGAAAAGGTAATCTTTGTTTTTACTGTGTGTTTAATCTGTTCTCCGCAAACAGATAGGTGATGTTTGTATGGTGAATATTCATCTATCCAAGTCAAGTAGTCAAGACAAGTCAAGTAGTTTATATTGTCATTTCAACCATATACAGTGGTGTACAGTATACAGTGAAATGGAACAACGTTCCTCCAGGACCAAGGTGCTACTCAGAACAATAAACTACACAATACAACGTTAAGTGCACGTGTGCTGAAGCATGTGCAATGACGCAAGACGATTTACAATAAATACCCAAGACAAAGTACAATAAATACACAAGACAAAGTACACTAGACATTAACACTAAATATAGGGAGGGGATAGTGCAGATCCTGGTATACATACAAGTATACCAGGATAGATGAATGTTTGTTGCCGGTTCCACATTTGAGTTTGTTCTGTTCTGTTCTCCTAAAACATTAAACAAAAAGTCAGGAATCAATAAGACTAAAACTACATATACATGTCATGTATTTCCAGATACTGCATATAGAAGTATCTATTGTACTACTGCTGTTCTCAGATGCACTACAGGTGTGTTTACCTCCACTTGCAGGCTTTAAGAGATCCTAGCTGTCTACAGAAAGATTCCCATAAAGTGAATGCTGTGCATTGTAAGTAACTGCTTAGGATGGCACCCAGGCAAATGGGCAAGACACATCTGATAAGGCTGCTATTAGCATGGCAGATGTTTTGAAGACGTTTCTGTAAAGCCTTGTGGCTGTGTCAGGGGGGGCCAACACACAGCGTTGTAGAGGGTGCTGAAGGCTAACAAAGCTGAGGAGAGAGCTCTGCTGTTAGCTCGGGCTGGTGACTCAGTCAGTATTTTGGCTTCGGCAAGAAACAGGGTCATCCCAGCCACGCATGCACGCACAAGCACGCTCGCACACAAGTTTTGTGGCTTCTCATTATAGCTGAGCTGGTTGTATGCATGTCAGCAAACAATGGCTGGGAGCAGGATGAAGTGTGAGAGCGGGGCAGCCCGTCGCATTTCTCAGCTGACTCTGCAGAGTAATGAGGCGAATACCAACAGGCTGAGGCTCTGCCGAAGGTGTTTTCCACGTAGCGTTTGATTAATCACACTTTAGGAAAGCATCTCTGAACTGAGGCTGTTCCAGGATGCTGTAACTGGAACTGTTTCTCTGTTCTATGGTTCAGTCTGAGGAACACACCTGGCTGATCTATAAGAGGAAATGTATGTATAAACAGCACATATATTTACATTTAAGGCATTTGGCGACTTACATTTACATTACATCACACTTACATTATATTTATACAACTGAGCAGTTGAGAGCCTTGCTCAAGAGCCCAGCAGTGGCAGCTTGGTAGTGGGATTTGTACTCACAACCTTCTGATCAACATCCTAATCAGTACCACTACCTATGTATACGATTAAGGGTTTGTGTGTGTCAGTAATGTTACGCACTGTCCTACTTATTAAGAGCAACACATAAGCATGAGTGACAGTTAAATGGGTTCAATATTCATCCTCTCTTAAAGATGGTGTTCCACGCTCTATAAAAACAGACAGATATACCAGCATCATGCTATGTAAATTCACTTCTCTGGATTTAGATCAGTTCCATTGTTACTGAAACATCAAGCAATTTCAAACAAAGGGCAGTGAGAGAGAAAAAAAAAAACGAGCTTTGACATAAGATGCAGGCCTGAATCTGAAAACGCTCTTTAGATTATTTCAAAGAGGCTCTGTTTAAAAGCAGCGTTTCGCTTGTCTGGAGTTGAACAAGGGCAGCAGACTGGGGCTGATCTCACTATTAAAAGTGACAGAGCTCTGTAAAATGGTTTGTAATTGTGGCGATCTTGTGTTCTGGAAGCAGATGAAAAGTGTCCCTGTTTTTGAGCAGCTTGACTTAATGGAAAGGCGGCAGTGCTGCTGGATATAGGCCTAAATTGATGCAATTATATGGTGGTGAGAAAAGGAAAAAACAAAAACAAGAAAAAAAAAATAAAGCTTCCATCTGATTCACTGGCACATCCTGTAGGAGTGAAAGCTGATTCCAAAGAGCAGTGACAGCTAACAAATACAAACAGTGTTTTTTTTTGCGTGTTTCATCAGCTTCAGAGGCTTGGTTGTCTACATTTGCAGTTTGCTTCAAGGCCTTTGATAGTCCAGATGGACTATAAATGGCAACATTTGGAATGGTAGCCTAGGTTAACTCCTTTACAGATCTGTGTTTGTTTTTCACAATGCTACGAGCTACTAAAACTGCTGCTGTTTGAAGTGTGTGTCGTTGGTGTAACAGTTGGGGGAAAGCAGACTGCAGTGTTTTCGGTATTTCAGCTCTCACTGAAGCAACTGGCGCTGCTTTTTGAAGTAAACAAATTCGGGCTTATTTCTTCGTTTGCAGACACCCTCCTGCCTTGTTTGTGCGAGGTCCAACAAGTGCAGTTTTAGCGGATTTACATTTAAAAGGGACCCCCATGCGCAGTGGAAAATAAGTGTTGATTCGCAGAAGTATCAGCTGTGAAATCGATTGAGGTTGTGCAGCGCTCCCGAGCAGGCGGGCTGTGGCCAGGCTCGGCCGTTACGGCCTACTTCAAAAGGCAATTAGTCCGATTTCACATTCCCCGGCAGCGGAATAATTTCGTATAATTTTTCAGGAGTGCTGGATGAAGGCCAACTTTGCTGGAAAACGCAGAACCCCTGTCCCTTCCTCTCCCCCTCTCCTCCCTTCATATGTTCCCCTCATTCCCCCCTCAGCCCTGGTTTCTCCCCAACTGCCACATCTCTCCTACCTCATGCACTCTCCTCATAATTTGAAAATCCTGTTGAAACACGGCTGTCCTAATTACATGCGCATCGGCGTGCTGTTGCCTTTACTCAACCTCGCTCCCGCTGGGCCTGGGTCACCTGTGGCCCCTACACACATACGCACATATGCGCCCCACCACACACACACACGTGCACACACACACACACACACACACACACACTAATTTCATCTTAGTACAGCGCTGTCAGACATCTCCCTTGACTGGGCGCTTTTAATCGATTAGCTGAATGTCTATATAATACATCAGCAGCTGCCAGGCAGAAGAGATTCAGCAGCGAGACAGTTTAATTACTGTACATGTGTACCAGCACAACAACAACAACACAAAAATCCAGCCACGGCATCCCTACTGCCCACTGCTTTCTGCCCTGGAGCCTGGAGTTAGTGGGCTGATCTCCTCCCTCTGATCCATAATATCAACCTAGCATTGAAAACAACTGGCAGGAAAAAAAAAAAAACTATGCAAATGCACAAAGTACTTATTTTGTAGTGGTTTGTTTACAGAAATTTGACCGTGAGATCTATGCTCAATTGCAGTAATGAAATCCCTTTCTCAGGCACATATTTAGCATTCTCATTTAATCACTGCTATTAAGCCGCACCACCAGAGCAAGATGCAAATCTCACAGAACAATTCGGCATTAAATCCACAACCGCCTTTCTACTCGTGATGCCTTTTTGAGTGAGTTAAATGGGCATTCATTAGCAACAGGCAAAAAAGGTTGGAAAGCAGTAAAATACTAAAATCTATAGAAGCCTACTTCAGATTCGATCCACCCAGACCAGCCTTCAGTGTGTGTGTGTGTGTGTGTGTGTGTGTGTGTGAGTGCACACATATCTGAGTGTTCAACCTCCTATAAATATGCTCTCGTGTCAGATATTTCTCTTTGGCTGTGTTCGCCTAGCATAAATAATTACAAACTAAAAGGCTTGAATCATTATGGGCGGCTGCCAGTGATTGATACGCGTACAGGCTATGAGAGGGCTGGAGGAGAAAGAGAACAGACAGTCCACTTTAGAAAGTGTCTACCGAATTGATTTAACAAGTTTAATGTGTGCATCAATGTGGGACTATTACTGATCGTAAGCCTCAGTGATGCTATTTGTTCGACTGGCAAAATACTGCTCTTTAGAATGAGTGCATTAAGTCTAAGATTGCAGAGAAAACCCTATTACAACTTTATTGCTGGTAAATTGGAACCAAACGTTGTCTGTATTTCAATTATTCTGAGTTACCCAAGAAATAAATCGATTTTGTATAGGCTCAATCACAGAGACAGTGATGAGAAACGGCTTATTACACTCTGACAACCCAAGGCTGGTCTTTTGTTTTTCCCCCCAGCAATTTTCAAGAAATTGTCAATTAAGGACTTTCTTTCTCCTCCCTGATTGGGCAGCAGGAGCACATCGGCCCATGGCGGAGCGATCGTCATGCATCTTGTATGGCTGGGTGCCGTTCTCAATGCTTGTTTGGGTTTTAAATTTTAATCTAGCCCTCCTATGCTGGCGTGTCAACAAAACTCACCCAGTGTGACATGGAGGATGATCATTACATAGCTCATCTCCCGCCAGCAGAGTGAGCTCTCTGTGCTCCCCCTGAGCTGACCGAGGCCTCTGCAACATACACAGCATTTCCCCTGAATCCCAAAGTGTTACAAGAAGGATGCTTGAGGGAATAAAAAAAAAAAAACACTGTCTAACGATCCTGGTGTTACAGAATTCCAGTGTATGTGCAACATTTACAAACATAACCCTGCTTACAGACTAAATGTGTGCAAGCATGCAGCATATGTTGCACAGCAGGGATGCAGATTTGACTTAAATCATGTGTGAAGGTTCAAATAGAAGACTGATCAAGTATTATTTACTCATATTACAGACATTATACAAGTCACTGTAGACATCCAACTAAATGTTCGAGATAACAACGTGCGCAATTAGATACTAAACCTTAATTATTAATGTCATCGCAACGTCACTTCCAAATTCAGGGTTAAGTTCGAGCTCCACGCGTCTGAAGGAACACAGCGTCACTCCCAGAATTTCCTCAGTCCTTGTGGGATTTGTGAAAGAAGCAGTCACATTAAGCAAATGGAATAGAGAGCCACATTACACACAGCCTGGAGACACAGCTGCCTCACATCTAAGCAATGCAAATTCAAAACCAACCCGTACAGACCAAAAAAAAAAAAAAAAAAAAAATACCAACAACAAATTCACTGCCGAGTTTAATTAAAGGATCTGCACAGTCTGAACGCTGTGAAAAAAAAAGAAAGTTCAAAATCAAAACAATGCCTTGAAGTTGATATCATTTAATGGCATCAGCTCTTTTTACGGCTCAACCACGAAACAGGAAATACTGATCTCCTCACCCCCTTTTCTGTTCGTCTCTCTTTCTCCTCTCGTCCTCACAATTAAAGCCCTCTCTGCTGAGATGCATCTTTTTCATACCGAGATGAAGTGACAACAAATCAGAGAGGAAGAAGAGAGAGGCGTTATTAATCAGGAGAACATGCTCTCGCTGACCCGCTCGAAACAATAGCGGTGTATGCCAGAGGATTTGCCCAGCCTCGCTTTGGCACACAGAGCCTCCTTTAGCTGTAATTGGCTTGGCAGCTTAGGGGCTGATAGTGAAAGGCAGGGTGTGTATTACTGCTGACATTTCTGACACTGCTGTCCTCAGAGAGTACGAGGTGCACATGGTGTACAGGGTCTCGGTTCCAGTTACTCAGCTTAAATATGAAACTAAATGATATAACCTCGGTCTGAAGTTATACTTGTCATGCTCTGGTTTAAAGTAGGTAATCTTGCTGTAATGCCGCCATGTATAAATCTTATAAAAACACAAGACAAAGCAAGAACCGATCTCTGTCCTGGAATCTGGTCCACAGTGACAGGGTAAGTGTATTAAAGTGCTGGTAATAGCATATGCAGCAGTCTCTAACCTGTTTCCACAAGAAAGCATTCTTTAGTGTACGTTATTGTAATATTGAACCAAAGAGGCTATTCAATACTCTTTTTTTTCCAAGACGAAACAGTCTCTTAAACTGAGATACTAAAGCACCTAGCAATCAGTTATATGATCGAATCTATATTTCATTCATTTCTTACAGAACAATCCCAGTTAATTGTGTTGATTTTTCAGTGCCTCCTGTTTTATTATCTATAGAAAATGTAAAAATTCAGTAAAAAAAGATTGCTCTGGAAACTATAAATGAATCTTTGGTCATAGGGGATTGACAAAGCATAAATGAAGTAATTTTCTCACAGGTGGTGTCCAACTGGGACTTGAAAGGTGGCAGGGTGACGGACGACAAAATGAAAATGAAACCTGTGTTTTTTCTAATTACTTAAATCAGGCAACAAATTCCATCAAACTCAGACTTTCTTCAAGACGCTACTTGTGGCAACAGCTTCAGCTAATATAAACAATAAATTTCATGCATTATTCATCTGTCTATATTCCTTCTTATTAGCGCTGGCGACCGTGTTGAGGCAGATATCGTGATTGAGGGAGAAGTGGAGAGGAGGGAGGATGAGGTGGTCTCCTGGGCCCTGGGCTATCTGCTGATTGACTGGGCACTGATCCCAGTACCACTGACCGCCAGCCTGAGAGATGGACATGCAGCCATTTCTGCTAGCCTGCAGCAGGACAACATGTCCACCCTTCATAGCGGGGATTGTGCCAACTCGAAACCTGGGGTCGCAGGAGAAACCGAGAGCGATACCATATGGTTTTTAGAGTGAAAGTATTATGGGATGCTGTCTGTGTAAGATCCTGAGCGCTCGTGCATGACTCTGGGTCAAGAAGGAAAATTTCACCTTCCTCCTCTGGCCTGCCAAAATCATCAGCACCTCAACAGGCGAGTAATGCAGAGAGGAGGGAGGGGGGGGGGGGAAACCCTGTACTTGCAGCCATCATCACACCCGCTTATTATAGATATTAGAGAATAAAACGGGTGACCGAAAACTGTTAGTCATGCGTTGAGATGGCAATAGCTAAATGCTTCACGCATGAATTGGTCCCTTTTTCGAACGGGTGCAGACGCTACTCGACCCCGCCTCTCGACCCCGGCTCTATCGCCCCACTTCCAGCCCATCGCTAAATGCTAAAAATCCATTGGTTTCGATACGAAGCCCTTTGTGACAGCATCAGAATGGCTGATTAGCTGAGTGGGGGCTAGCGAGGGGAATGAAATGGTGTGATTAAATTGGATGATTAGGGGAGTCATTTGTGTCCTGCAAGGGGGAAGAGCAGCGGCAAACAAGGATGAGGGCAGAGGCCTCAGTGACCTTCCTCTGAAATCTTAACAGCTCTCGCACTTCGGTGAGACGTCGCGTGGCCCGATGCAGAGTGCAAGACCGCCATGCGTGTTTGATTTTCACGGGCGGAAATCGCTGTGCAGCTCATAAAGGCTGAAGCGTGCAGCTTTTAGAAATTTAAGGTGGAGAGGCTTTTTCTCATGTCCCATCATCCAGTGAACATGACGGAGTGGATGTTTAGCATAAAATAATATATGTGCTGTGACGTTTTAAAAGCCAGATTTCAAAATATCAAAGAAACAATTCTGACATTTTGATTCATGCGATGCTATAAAGCTCTAAGACAACTCAGTTTAATTATAAAACATATTACTGCTGCTTAAAGTCAAGCCAATTAAATTTGATTGGATACTGTTTTTATTCAAGGAGCTCTTTTCATGTCATCGTAATTTACTGTCAAAGCAGCCGGAATATTGGAAACTAAATTATTTACTACAGCCCATAAGCCAATAATGCTCCATTTGTCTCCTACTGAGAGGGACTAGACTAACAAGATTATTAAGGACATTACTTGTAATAGTGGATGCCCTTCACTTTATTTGAGGCTCACGCTGTGCTTTCAGACGCTCAGCTTCAAAGAGTGCCACTCTATTCTGGGAGCAGTCTGTCAGCCGGACAACTCCGCTGACCGCACACTCGCACTTGCACTCACAGCAGACAAATACACAGAGGAACAAATCATGTACCGCTCACACACTGTCTAAAGGAGACCTCTGTACATGGACAACAACGTGTTTATGTTTCCCTTCTTCTCCATATTACTGCATGAGAGACCTGTAGGCTTCTCTGTATTACAGTATGCAGTAAAGACATGGTGATTTGTAATACTTTGTAAAGATATTATCTACAGCCGAATGCAAGTTCAGGCAAAGAGCTGAAAAGAGCTTCAATATTCATTTCAGCTGTCTTTCTGATTTATTTCTCTATTATTGGGCCATTTGCAAAAGGACTAATTACCGGGCCAGAGCTGACATCCATATAGCACAAGTCTAGCGGGTCAATGAGAATAAAACCAGTTAGCCATACATCATCACCGGGCACGTCGATTTGCCGGGAAACAATGCTCATATTCCTGCGCCGTCAGTTTTGCACGGAGAAAATGTAGGCCCCCGTCGAGGTAGACGCACACAAAGACCTGCGCACACGCACGTAAAAAAACAAACGCGTTGTGCACAAACACACTGCAGGACCCACAAACACACTCACAAACAAGGCTATTGGGAATGTGAAGGCACCCTGGGGGGTCGTCTCGCTGCCAACCCCGGCTCTGTTGTCTCCATTCAAAAGAGAAATAGGCCATTAAAAGCATAGTTGCACACAAGTGCTCTGTACGGTCGGCTCACAATTAAGACTCGCACAAGCTAGCCGGGTTTGTATGGCACAAACAAAATCTCGCACAATAAAAAGCCTAATTTAATAAGGAAATTACAGGCCTTTTACACCGTGCCACAGTGGCATGTCCGTGTTTTCCATACGAGGGTAATCTATTCATGGGCAAAGTATGTACACTATTCACTGTTATTAAAACACATTGTTCAACAACAATGCTTCCTCAGGCTGTTTCTGCCAGGCCAAGAAAACAGAGAAGGTGTTCGAGTAATTGTTTCCATGGCAATTACTACTTTCTTTGGTGTATATTTGAAAATAAAGAAAATAAGACAAACATGCCCAGAGCCTCCTCGTAGCCAAAAGCAATTTCCTCTTCTAAATTTAGTTATGCAGAGCCTATGGGCATCATCAGCATTTAGTAATTAGTTTTATAATTACTGCTGTTTTGCTCACTGTCATTCAATTTTTCTTACAGGACGACTGGGGAATGAAACATCTCACACTCACAGCTGGGCAATTTACCATCCATTTATACAGTTAGACATACCAGGGAGGCGTTTTTTTTTTTTTTTGTTTTTTTTTGTTACCCAAGATGCTCTGTTTCTCTGTCTCTTTCCAAGTCCAGTTTGCGGGAAAAAAAAATAAAAGCTCTTTCAGCGTTCTGAGAGTCTATTGTGATGCAAACGCCATTAATTCCCTCATTAACACATTAACAATGAGAGTGGCACGTTGGGCACCTGGAGAGATCAGTTTAATCAATGCCGTGCTTGGTGCCAACCTGCTGCACCAAAGCCAGCCGCCCTTCAGAGGAGGCATCCAGGACTAAAGAGCAACTGCTCTGTCAGTCTGCGTGATGGTCAAAAGCCTTAATGAGCTCACCCTGTTGACTGCATTTGATGTTTTGATATGTTGTTAAATTAGAGGCGTGAGGGTTGTGCTCAGGTGGACAGGAGTTTACGGCGGTAAACACGTATGTGGCGCGGCGCGCATGCGTGCAACTAAATGCCGAGCATGAGATGCAGGGGACATTAGAAGACCTAATGAGTGGAAGAAGGGAGGGGATGTGAAAGAAGGTCTGATGCTGCTTCAAGGTCCCTTTGGAGTTTATTGATGAAATTATGCTAATTGGGACAAGTACATGAACATTTGGCTGCAGTTCCATTCCTTGAGCCCTGCTAATGCATGAAAGGGAAAAAAAGGCAGGCTACAATTTTATGAGTGACAAAACTATAAAGAAAATTCATTGCGCTGGACAGAAGGTAAAACTTTCAGGGACACCTAATAATGTTGTTGCTGATAAAAGCATTTTTTAGCAGGATACCCATATCTTATACAACAGCAGATTCTTAAATCTGATTGGTGTTGATTCATTTCCTATAACAGCAGCCTTGACATTAGTACCTGATGTATTTCAAATCACAGATTTATATTAAACTCATACATATTCATATACGTTATGTAACTGTTCATTCACAAAGACTTGTACAGTCAACATTCCACATAATCCAAGCCTACCAATAAACACGGTTTAGATGATAAAGATCACAGATATGTTAAAAATTTCTGTAAGTAAAATATTTCTTTAACACAGGCAACTGTGGATTTAGGTCAGGGAACCGGTTTGACCTGAAGGTTGCTGGTTCAATCACCCATACTGGCAAAACACGACTGAAGTTCCCTTGAGCTAGGTACCAAACCTCCAACTGCTCCATAGGTGCCATGATTAGGGGATGACCCGTGCTCTGGGCAAGTGTGCCTTTAGGGTTTCTGTTCACTAGTGTTTGTTTTACTGCATGGATGGGTCAAATTTCTCTGTGTGCAAGCGCACTGATCAGTCACTTTCACATTTATGTGCCATTGCATACTTGAGACAGTTTAACACTTTGCAGATTCTCAGTTAGATGTGTCTGCTTTTTGTCATTTACTTTTAAAGATAAAAAAAGATGAGTGAACGACTCCATATAGTTGCTATAATATAAGGAATAACACTGTCTTGTTCCATAGCATTGAATATTACAGTTAACAATGAAACCTGCTTTAAAAAAAATATATAATACCTGATTAGCTGTGTGTAGACAACTCAAACCTCTCAGGACATGCTGTTTTTGAAAAATAATCAACCTTCATGTGATATCACACTAGAACCTATAACAGCCCTGATGCCCTGTTGTGTTTAATTCCTTACATAATAAACACATCTGTAGAAGATCAGGTCTCCATCAGACTGGTGCATCCATGCAGTTATAATTAGCAAAGATCTCAGGAAAGAGTCTTACAAGGCTTCCCCTGCTCAGCTAATACAGACTGAACCCTAAATCTCAGGCATTAATGTCAGCTAATTAGCGCTTTCACTCACTCCAGCCTGGCGCTTTTTAAATCATTCAGAAATCACATTTACAGCAGGACAGATTTGTTGTGTTTGGAGTTCAATTTACCATTGTGTCAAATCATAAATCAGTCATATTTTGGCTTTGAACCTCTAAATCTGATTGCCAAACAGGATGCTAAGTGATATTCTGCCTCCACGTGGATCCATTCCAGCGTTTCTTCCTTGTAAATAGAAAGGACACCAGGAGAAAGCTTGTCCTCTGCTCTCCGGCTGTCTATAGGCATGAGACACGTGAATGGCAGAGTCAGGAGCGTATAGTTTTTTGGAGTGTGTGCATGTGGGTGTGAGTGCGTGCCTGGTGAAGTGTGGCATTTTGGTGACTGCTCTCTGCTCTGCATGCATGAATAATGAATGCACAGGTGGTGGAGGGGGTCAGGAGGCCCGCGCCAGCCTCCAAACAACAGAAAGGTCATGCTTGTTTGTGCAGTGTCCTTCAACAGATGTGAAACGCTCCTGACAGAGACTAGCAAATTTTGGTTAAAACACTCCAGAAAAAAAAAAAAATTAGTTGATGGGTCAATTACCGTAAAGGTCAACAGGCGCGAGGAGGAGAGACAGCACGCTCACAGGAGTTATGATAATAAATCAACACTTGAGAAGTGGAGGTCAAATTCTTTTAGTTCAGATGCCAGTAATATAGGGAGCTTTTATTACCGATAAGGGCCGGCAATCTCTGCTTTGTCACCTTTGTTTTGTATTCAAGAGAAGAGGGCTTCATTTTAATGATGTTTGGCGACTGTGAAAACCATCAGCACAGTACAAATGCCAGCTCCGACCTATTCTTTATTCCTATAGAAGCGAGAATAAGAGAGAATGTTGATTTTTCTTTAAGCAAAGAGCCGTTCCTTGAGAGCAGGGAGATCTGCCAAACACAGCTGCGGCAAGATTTCCCTAAAGGTTACAATCATCAGTTATTAGATAGAAATGCCTTACAAGGAGTCAGCTTGGGTTTTTTCCTTAGTGAATCCGGTGTAATAACAGTCGCGCGGCCTGCTGCCACAACTCCGCATGTACAGTCACGGGCAAATTGATTGAGGGACTGGACTGCCAAATGAACTGGGGACTTCCATGCATCAAAAACAATATCATTTTCCTCCAGCTCACCTTGAGTCAGGTGTACCAGTCACCCCAAGCAGAAATGGGCCTTGCCCTCTACGCTACTCCACCTGATGCAATAATGCACCATATGTTTGTATTAGCATGCTCCATGCTCATCAAAATGTGTCATGCTCCTTTATCCTAAAACAATCCAGAGCGATCCGGAGAGGCAAAGCTCCCTGCATCTTTAGGTCAAGGCCATATAGTCACTCCAATCAGAGAATAAACACAGATTCATGGGCTTGGAAGGCGCGTCAGTGCACTGAGTATCCATTAACTTGAGTGACGCGGGGAAACACAACAGGAATCGATAGTGGGCTCTGTTAGAAATGTAGTGCAAATAAAATGGACCCAGCTCCTGATTCAATACAAAGTGCTGCTGTCAATGAAATGGAAGGACACGAAGCCAGCCTCATTGTCCTGCTCTTTTATAAACTCACCTTTCTAAGGATTCATTAAATTACATAATGTAGTGGGCAATTAATACATCACTTCCACACCGTAATGTGTTTTCACTGGACACGTAGATTTCCGTGGTGCAGAAAGGAAGCAGATCCACGAACTTGCTGGTGTATTGTACGCCAAATTATTCAGTATATACGTTTTCTCATTAAAATTCATGCAGTTCTTCAAAGACAGACGACAATGTTGCCATCTGTTGTGTGCTGGCCAGAATACACAGAATGCAGCCTCCTAAAATGCCTGCAATTTCTCCAGTCCCTATGGCCATTTTCAGTTCTGCAGTTATTCTACTTCTCCTATCTGATTCTCATTTGTAGAGCGAAGCAGACGCGAATATAAAACATTAAAACATATTAAATTAACTCTCTTACTGGTAATTTAAAAAAGAAAAAGTTTTTTAATGATATTTGACTATAATCAGTTGTTTTGTTCCATAGACAGGTCTCTGTAATATGTTATAAAAACACACAGCTCTTTTTTTTTTTTTTTGGTAAATTTTCATTACGTCTGACTATTGTGTATCACCTGAGGTTCAGCATTAGTTCATTAAAGAGCTCCATTACTCATATGGTCGTTACTGCCCAGCAATGAATCCATAGTTACTGCTAAATCTATAGACTGTTTCAGTATAGTACCATTTACAACTAATTAGGCTTCCATGAAGCATGACAAACACTCTTTCTCTCACCTCATATACCCTACACAACAAATTATGACCTGATCCAGGCTTTAGTGCTAGGGGACTGGATTAATTGCTTTTATTTATCCTTTTTTATTGCCATTCCTCTCTTTCTTTGTATTTTATGTTCATTGATATGGATATGTGACTGGAGCTGCTGTCTAACCATGTCTATAGCACAGTGAAGAGGAGAGGAGAGGAGAGGAGAGGAGAGGAGAGAAGAGAAGAGAAGAGAAGAGAAGAGAAGAGAAGAGAAGAGAAG
>JAOVVF010000002.1:13848623-13875633 GCA_028565595.1 Duopalatinus emarginatus | reverse complement strand
GGAGAGAAGGAAAGATAGAGGAATGGGGAAAAGGAGAGGAGAGAAGAGAAGAGAAGAGAAGAGAAGAGAAGAGAAGAAGAGAAGAGGAGAGGAAAAGAGAGGGAAGGAGAAGAGAAGAGAAGAGAAGAGGAGAGGAGAGGAGAGGAGAGGAGAGGAGAGGAGAGGAGAGAAGAGAAGAGAGAAGAGAAGAGTGGAAAGAAGGAAAAAAAGTGGAGAGGACAGGAGAGAAGGAAAGATAGAGGAAGGGGGAAAAGGAGAGGAGAGGAAACAAGAGATGAGAAAGATGTGAGGATAGTATGAACTCTGACCTTTGACTGAAGTGTTGGGTGGTGGTCCTTCCATGCGCAGGTTCCATGGCGGGTCGCCCTGGTTGGCGAAGTCCCTCATCTTCAGGTAGCTAATGGTGAGGCGGATGATAGAGGCTTTGTCCAACTGGCTGGTAATGGCGCCTGGCAGTGGCAACATCTTGGCCAACTCGTAGAACTCGAAGTTCTCTTTCCCTCTGCGTGAGCGTGCCGCATCACGTGACTTCTCCTTCCTCAGAGCCTGCAACCTAACACACAGTAGCACACATTAGGAAGGCAGGTAAAGATAAAGACTACAGACTTAGATGTGAAAGTGAACTATTTGCCTACTGTACTTGCACACAGAGGAATGCGACCTCGCATGCACTTAACCCACCCGTGCAGTGAAACACACACACACATGTTATATTAGCTGAGTGTCAGGTTTTGCCATAAGTGTATATGAAAACAGAATATCTTTAATCAGATTATTCCTAAATTAATAACCAGTTTGTAACTGAAATAAAATGTTATTTATAAAAATGTAATTAAAACCATCTTCAGAATATTCAGAGTGTATTTCATTCATATGAAATCTGTTACTGCTTAATTTCAGTGTAGCACATAACAACAATGTAAACATATCCGTCTTAAAATTAGGTCATGATTTGTTTTACAATTCACTTTATTACTTTATTCACTTTACTTTTTATCATGAAAAATATTGGTGTTGTGCTCCTTCTTCCTTGCACATGCAATCAGCAAAATAATACAATGAAATAATAGGAGCCCAGGCCTAATGACAAGTTTAATAACGGTAGCTACATGAAATGTCTGATACACCATGTGATCGCCCTTTTCCTGGAATGATGTACAGCTTTCTGTTATCAAAATGGAGCAATTATTTCTGTCATTTACCGCTCATTTATATCGTCCAGAGGATAATTCATCACCAGGTAGCTAACGCTATATTCACAAATTTACCTATCAGCTGCAAAGTTTTTAGTGAGTGCAGCTTGGCATTCTTCTCTCACACAATAATTCATAACAGTCTCTGCTGTATAAAAGAGAGTAACTGTATTACTTCTTTATAGTTATTGTTTAAAATGCTCTCCTATACAAAAAACTCTCAGTAGTGGTACATCCACACTCTGTACACCAACAGTAAATGAGATTCATCACCTACGGTATGTGTGGGTCCTTAACAATAACACAACTGCCAAATCTAATAACCTACCACTGCATTATATCAGACTTACATGCTTAAAAGTAACTGCAGTTGGGGTGTGAAATTGATTCTGCTCAGAGCAAAACGATACACTCAGTACCAAAACAGTCAGTCAGTCAGACAGCGAGTCATTTTCTTATCCGCTTAGTTCGTCAGTGTCACAGTTTGTCCGGAACCCACTCGGAATCACCGGGCGCAAGGCAGGAACACCCCTGAGCATGGCGCCAATCCATGGGCAAGGGCACCACGTACACACACACACCCATTCACTCATGCCTAGAGGCAATTTTAGGAAGGAGTCTCCAGTGTCTAAGGTGATGTTATTTTGCCTGATTAACTTTTAGAATAAAATAAAGAGCATGGTGAGGAAACCAACTTTCCACAATCATTCATTCATTCATCCATTCATTATCTAAGCTGCTCATCCTACGACTGGTTCACGGGGTGATGTAGTCTATCCCAGCACTCATCAGGTAACAGGCAGGGAAACACCCTAGACAAGTCGCCAGTCCATCACAGCGCAGACACACATTCTCACACACACTCCTAGGGGCAATTTATTATCTCCAATTCACCGGACTCCATGTCTTTGGATTGAAGGATGAACCTGGTGCCCCCAGAGGAAACCCATACAGACACTGAAAAGATACAAAATGTACACAGAAAGAACTTGGGCTGCATTACTGGGGAGCCAAACCCAGACCTTCGGTTTAATGAAGAATTCTGTCAGAAATAAAAGTAAACTGAAGACATAATTTGTAAATAAATTAATAAATAAATAAAAATGCAAGCCTACAGTTTTGTAATTGTAAAAATACGGGGAAATGTGACGATTGCCATGGCAACACACAATAGATTAGATGAACCTTGTAACCTTGACTAGTGGTTAACAATTCTGTCGGGTTAATATTGGGATAACTCAACATCTTAATTTTACTGCTGTAATGTTATCAGCTCAACAAGCGAAAGGGGGTCGACTATCAGATTTTTCAACTTGTTATGGCTACTGCGCCTGCGCACAACTCCAAAGTGAGGGCGGTTCGATGCTAGCATTCTGATGGCACGCTAGCACACTGGCTCTTTTTGTTGAAGGTCGCAGCTTTATCCCATGCTCTGATGGGCTGAAAGCACTCCACTTATACGCAGATCTTTGTGGCTCAGCAGTGGAATTAACTTCTGTGACAACCTGGTGACAATTTGACTGAAACTGGCGAAATGCGAGATCAAACAATATGCGTACTTTAGAACATGAACAAGCGTACTAGGAGGTCAAAATGCGTGGCCGTTATGCAAAATGTGTACATGAGGCAGGTTTGCAAACCCAGACAATTCTTGATTTTAGGTGACTGCACCACCCAACAATATAATTGCAAGTGAATATAAATATAATGCATACATTTTAGTGTTTCTATTGACAAATAGCTGTGGGGTAAAATAAATTAAGGGGCATTCTGTTAAAGAAAATAATCAAGTTTAGTTTGCTATGGCCCTGCAGTTCCCACTGGCAGCATCACACTAACCAATTGCTATTGGTTGGACTATTTTCCTATATCAGCACCCTCTGTCATGTTTTATTCCTAACTTATTTAACAGATTCCAGTTAACTTTGACTCCTGTGCAGATCTACCATCAACATCAACAACAGACCAGGTCGAAGTGGTCTATAGACAGCAGACTGATAAGGCACAGGGCAATGGCGAGCTAAAATTGCAGTTGCACTGACTTTCCTCTGGTCCAGAGGGAGACTTTGGTTCAATTGATTTAGTCGTCGGAATCCAGAAGTGGGTCGAAGTTGTGATTAGCTCAGGCTTGAGATCTCATGAGGCTGCTTCCTGAACGACTTTCACATTGCTGTCTTTTTTTTTCCCAGAAAGCTATGCAGCAGCCCAGAAATCTTCTTCCTCATCGGAAAAAATACAGAAATTATAAGATTGACAGAGAGTACTGTGCTGACCAGATCAAATTTTCCGGTCAGGTTGGACCTTAATATCAAAACAAGAACATGAAATAAGTGAAATAAGCCAATTGCTCCTACTGCAACACAAAGCTCGAGATTTATTGCAAGACCTCTCTGTGCTCCACAGTACAGTTTTAACCACATTCCTTCATCTGACATGTATTAATTTTTGTTAAACCTTATTTTCAGTATTGACTCCCTGGTAACTCATAAAAAAAGAACCCATGGAAAAAAATATATCTCCCTCTTATGTGAGCCAAGACCTTTTTATTTGAAAGCCATATAAATCCCTGGCATTTAAAGAGTAAGTAACTGCATGCAACCTGTGACGCTCCAATAATAATGTAATGTACAGAGGGTGTATTTTTTTGTGTGTAGATTTGTGAGACTCTGTGGGTTTGTTTCTCTGATTTATGTGATTTTCAATCAAACAACTCGGAACAGCCAGTTTCATACTTCCAACGTGTAACTGCCCACTCTCAGTGGCGTTCATCATCTCCAGCCATTCTGAATTAAGTCTGCAATAAATCAGCCTGGATCCCCTGCGTTCCCTACCGGCCAGCACTTAGATTAATTTTTTAGCACCACAAATGCAAAACTGGTTAGAGCAAAAGCTTAAAGGTGTGTGTGTGTGTGTGTGTGTGTGTATGGTGGGGGCTCAGAGAGAGAGAGAGAGAGAGAGAGAGAGAGAGAGAAAGAGAGAGAGAGAATGAGAATGTCTCAGAAGGTGAAGAATGGCTGTTAGTGGAGAAAAATGATCAAATATTGTTCATATCTGTAATCTCAGCAGATAACAAAAACACAAAACTGAGATGAAATGGCGCTCACACACCAAATATAAACACGCGCCTGAGTGTTCGGCCTCTTTTTTTTTTTTTCGCCGTCTCTGCTCTATATTGAATATGCAAATAGTGTCCTCAGAATCAGCCTTGAATTCTGTGCCTCTTCTCTGCCCTTTGGCCATTCATTCACAATGTATGCAATTTCCAGTAAAAACCGAGCAGCACTGCACATTCACAACACTGCCGAAGACTCGCGTTGTTAACATTTTACATACAGACATAGAGATCATTCGTTAATTTTTAGGACAGTCTTAACAGACAAAGTTTGCAGGGAAATTTATTACAATGGTTTTACCAGCAAACACACAAACACACACACACACACACACACACACACACACACACACACACACACACACACACACACACACACACACACACACATATTACGGCCTTCCTGGTGGCAGATTGCTATTCTCCATCTTTCAGACCGCTCTGGCACAAAAAGGAAAACACCATTTGATGGTCTGCTGCTCAGACAATATATAAAGCTAGTTGTAATGGTTGTTTGGAGGCAAAGTGCAACAGAGCAGCAGAATTTCATTTGTTCCGCAAACTTGGAAAGCATTATGTTGTCCTGCCCGAATATTTCTTGAAGCACCGAGGTTATGTGACCTTCACCCCGGCGACATATTTATCACGTTTTACGAGAGTAAATGCAACAAACATGAAATGACATTACGGTGATATTTACCCACTGCCTCACGATGACTTTTTAAGTACCTTTCAATAGAAAGGGATGAGGCAGCATTGAACTGTGGATGGAATGCTGGTCTGAGGCTGACACTCGGCTCTGAGTGATCCAGCTCAGTCTGCCAAAACTGTCTAACACTGACTCAGTCTACAATGATTATAGCTTAATGCAGACAGATTTACAGTACAGTAAACTAAAATACACTGCCAGACAAAAAAATGTCACTGTTTGGATTGAGAGGTTTTGGGGTTCACGGATCTGGGGTTGTTTAATTGGTCAGGTTGAGGCTTAGTAATGTTATGTGGCAACAAAAAGTCTGAATAAACAGACTATAACATCAATGTTTTTTTTTTTCTGATGGCATTGGCATATTCCAGGACGACAATACCAGGATTCATCAGGCTGAAATAGTAAAAAAGTGATGCAGGGAGCAAGAGGACTCATTTTCACACATCAGCTGGCCACCATGGTGTCCTTCCCCTAAACCCTATTGAAAGTCTTTGGGATGTGAGGGATGTGCTGAAGACTTTATGGAGTGGTTTGACTCTCACATCAACCACAAAATCTCTGCTGAAAATTATGCAACTCAGGACAGAAATAAACGGTGTGGAGTTTCATAAGGTTGGGCAAACAATGTCATAGCTAATGCAGGCTATAATCAATTTTAAAGGTGATCCAACAAAATTGTAGAGTATGCACTTTTTTTTTTTGGCCAGGCATGTAAGTAAGGAATAAAACATTGTGCTATTATAGGAAAATAATCAACAACAGATGTCATGCATTAACACCCTGAAGTTTATTATTTTCTCATAATGAAATGTGTCAACTACTAAGATGTTTTATTTCTTCATATTTATTTTTTCATTGTTGTAGAAAACAATTAAAACAGTCAAATATTTTATTCATCTAGCCATCATTATTTGGCCCTTACACTTCATGACCTGACTATTCTCATGCTGCCCAATATATCCCACCCTGTAAGGTGCCATTGTTATAAAATAATCAATGTTATATATGGTATCAATGTTAAGGCTGATCGTTATAAACCGATTCTCATTTATTCTTTCTCTCGTAGTCAAACATGCAGCTTGCCATGGTTCAGACAAACCAAAACTCTTAAGTCATTTTTCTTGAAGTTTTTCCTGTTGTGGAAAATGTAATGACTGTTATAAAACAGCTGACTGTAGAGACTCTTTCCATACATGTTACATAGCCATCTTCCAACACAGAAAGTCACCTTACCACCTTACCTTACCTAAGATTACACCAAAGATTAGGACACTGTGGGATATAAGAGAATAGCTGATGATAAAATGCTCAAATAAAGAAAGAAAATTGAAAGTCGGCAACTGGTATAAAGAGAGATGTGTTTTGCAGGGTTTTTAGCTTTATAAATACAAAACAGGAGGGTTAGTGTCATATGGACCTCTAAACCTCCTGAGGCAACATGAAACACTGGTGAGGAAATGAAGAATAGTGAACTCTTCCACATGACAGACATGTGATTTCCTTTTCTTCCAGGCAGAAAGATTTACACAGTCTAGTATTTCATACAGCATCGTTTTTACTGTAAGAAATCTGTGGCAGCAGGAAATCTCGGCATGTTTTCCGCAAACATTGTGTGCTTCACCTTGCACACAACCTCAATGCCTTATTTACCAAATTAGCTAATCACCTCGGTGCATTCCAATTCAGAGAGCATGTGGGGGGAAAAATCCGCCGAAAGTTGTGCAAATGATCATTTAGGATCGCTGTAATTGCCTTCATCAGAGGTGAAAAAAGAAGGCAGACAAGAAATGTCACTCTAGATTATCTTCCTGCCTCCTGAAGCAATAGATGACACCAATGATCAGAGACTAAATGCCAAAACCAATCAATTCCTTTTGTGTCTTCTCTCCTTGCTGCAGCAGAACAGGCCACAGTATAGGTTATTCTCCTAATTAAACTAAATGTTATCCCTATGGTAACTTCATTAATATTCGCATCGACTTAGTTACACATATGTCATGCTAGTGGTCATCGCTGTAGAGAATGATTAGGAGGAAAACAGAAAAGAAAAATAGCCTGTAATTTCCAGGTTTACTATTTATGTGGTGGATAAAAATGTGGTTACAGCCAGGAAAATGTATAGATGGGTGCAAAAGTCAAAGCAGTACTGTAAGCTTAGCCTGTGGCTATATTAAATATTACCCTTTCGAGTTTACTCTGGAAGCTCTAAAGGCACACTAATGCTCTTCAAGGTCTGTGTGTACTCCTCTATTATTCAGCCGTCTGGGTGTGGTGTTGCTGAGGATGTACACTAGCCTCATTAGATTTGAATGCTTGTCTAAAGTGACCTCATTCACCTGAGAAGTGTGTGGGCATGTCTGTGCTGTTCCTCCTGAAACAGACTTGTACAGGTCTACGTGTGAAAGCCTTTAAATTATGGTTATTACTGTTAAGTAGAACTGAGAATAGATGAATAGTTCAATCATATTCTGGTAACATTTTATTTAAGGGTGGTGTTTAAGTGACTATGTTACTATTTGCATACGCACATTATAGCAACTGATGTAAACCTTAATAAACATTTACAAAAACCTGTAAAGAATGATCGCTTATTATGTATTTTATACAGGCAAAGGGTTCAATATAGACTCAGACCATATACGTATATCTTCACACATACATATGAGATAGCATTTACATCATATGCCTAAACATCTCTGACCCATTGACCAATTAACATATTATACCGATATAACATATACCCATAAGCCATACCACAGACCAGAACAGCCACCAAAACAACACTGATCTGCCAAGGCATGAACTCCACAACAGCTCTGAAGGTCTGCTGTAGGATCTGGTACCAAGATGTTAGCAACAAATCCTTCTGTGGATCTTTTGTGGGATTGGACCAGACAGTCTATCCTACATTCCACACACACATCAGTGAGCCTTCAGAGCCCATCTCTCTCCCAGATTCACTGGTTGTCTTTCCTTTCCTTACCACTTTTGGTACTAAGCACTGCATATTGGGAAACCAGTCATTATAGAGCCCCAACCTCCTGATGGAAATACACAAATAGAAAACAAATACATATATAACTCTGTGTTATGACCTTATTATAAATCTTCATAAGCATATATGAGAACAGTGGACTGACCATTACTGTTAACTCTTTCACTGTGTAACAATGTTAAAGAGCAGGTTTTCACGTCAGTGTCACTGCCACTAAGTCACCACTTTTTACAAAAACTGCACAGCATCTTGGCAAGCTATGTGACATTATTACCATTACAGCAGACATACACTGAGCAACAGCATTGGATGTCATGTGCTTCTAATGCAAGCCAGCCTGGAAAGTGTCATAACACAAGGTTTTGTTCACTAAAATCTCTGTCAAGTGACATAGCCGAGAAAAAGCCTTGTCTGCTTAGGTCTGCTGATGTTTACTGGAATAAGACTATATAAATGTTTCTACTGAATGGTTTTATATAGGTGTTAAGTGTCTTCATGAAAAGTGTTGCTCATATAAAACCATGTGCTCATATAAATACAGGTGAAAACACAACCAAACATTTAACTAATGAAACACATCATACATTATACCCCTTTGTTAAAAAAAAAAAAACAGCACCAGCGTGAGCTTTCAGACTGAATGTAATTCTCATTCATTGCTGACTACACACACATGAGGAACAGATCCACATCAGTGAGTCGTTTCTGATGGTTTTACATATATTTTAATGCACCTTCTAATGTTAGAAGGAAAGCAAACAATGCACAAAAGGGGGCTGAATGAGTGTCGGTGCTGTGCTGTTGTTCAGCCTCTCACTGTGGGCTGAGGCTATTAAAAGCAATACCTGCTGAAACACAATGGGGGTAAAATAAAGATGAGGAAAGGGAGGAGAACAGGGAGCCTTAATCAGCCTGTCTGTGGTATATATTGATTATGACTACAATCATGAGGTCAATTTGAAAAATAATAGCAACACATTATGCATAAGCCCGGTTGGAGGTGAATAATCCTTCTTTATGCCTAAAACATATCCCTATTTCTCCTTCTCCTTCTTTCCTTCTCTCTCTCTCTCTGCTGCACTGGCATTGTAAGCTCAGCTGAAGGCTCTCTAGAAGGCCACATTGGGAATAAATTGTCCTCTTGTCTTCCCCAATAGTTTAGTGGCATATACTCTCCAACAGCTCTGAATACAATTTACTGAATGCTTACACATACCAGGCTCTCCTGGCTGCAAGCAATTTTGTGTCTCTTTTGTTTTGGGGAAGAGGCTCGGAAAATAGGAAAGGAACACAGCTGTACACTGGGAAAGGAGGCTGAAATTAATGTTAAAACGTTTATTATATCCAGACTGTAGAAGAGAGGAGACAGCAGTGGCAATTGGCACAACGTGCATCCCAAGGCTGGGCACAAATTGAGTAATAACAAACAAATGATGTCTAGAACTTTTACTAACATCATGTCATGACCGTAAAACCTCTTCTATTTCCTAACCTTCACGCTGCACTTTAGCAAAGTACAGAACTTTTCACAACTTTTCATAATGAGATACACGAGACTGACCCGTCTGGACAAGAGATCAGTGACTCTCCAAATAATAACCTTCATGCATAAAAAAGTAGCCAGACACAAATCCTGCAATTTACTGTGTCTAAAATATAAGAAATGCCGCCGACTTGTGCAGTGTGCAGACGCGAGAAGGCATCTGGTCATGTCAGAATCAAATGTCAGCATACAATGCTGCCTACTGAGATAACTCCATCTGGTTGTCTTTACATAAATCCTTTGCTGTCCTGTGTATCTAGGGTTGCCACCTTTGTCTGACAAAAAAAAACCTGGACACGGTCATACTGACAGTTGCCCACAAACATACATGTCCATAATGTTGATATAACAGAATCGGAGACAGTAGTAGCGTTTTTAGGACTGGCTTATCAGCCCTTACAAAAAAGCCGTTTATTCAAGTGTGCTACTAGTATACTTCTTTTAAACTAAAAAATAAACAAGTATGCTTTCAGTTGACTTTTTATGTACTTATCAGTGATATACTAAACACAATCATACTTAAGTATACTTGGCTTATATACTGACAAGTATACAGAAAAGTTTTAAGTATATTTGTTCTATACTCATCAAGAAGTCTTACCTAATACATAAAGTTGTAGTTTGGGATGGAATAGCTTAGAGTAAATATTACATAAGTGGAACTGAACCTGATCTTTTATGTACACATTGTTATTAACCACCACAGAAACAGATTAACATTCAGCTAATTTTATTGACAATATTCTTCCAAGGTGTGAAAGTATATTTAAAAGTATATGATCATAAACTAAAGAACTGGTATGTAACTATTAAACTAACAGTGTATCTGTAAGTTCACTTTTAGTATAATTAAAAGTCTAGTTGCAGTACAAATAAAAACTTAGATGTAAACAAGTTGTGTTCTTCAAGTTTACTACGCTTACACCTAACCTACTGTATATATAAAAATATACATTTATAAACTAAACAGTGGGCCAATTTAGTCCCAAGAAGTAATGAAATACACATACAAGTTTACTACTAGAACATTGATATTAGTATACTTACAACATAACATATACTTGGGATACTTAATAAACTTTAATTAACTTTATTAAATAAATAAAACTTGATAAAATTTATGTATACTTTTTTGGTAATGGAGACCCAGTAGGCACAGTCTTATCTTCGTCCTCCTTTTCAACACCCATATCAAGGGCTGTATTGTTCCTCAAACAACACTATAGCAGAGACTTCTGCCTGTACTGATGGGATATTCATGTACCAATGAGGTACAACGGTGCACGTCAGCGGGGGGAAAAGACGCCTTTAAAGTAGGGCTGTCAAACGATTAAAAATTTTAATCGCGATTAATCACATTTTTTAAATCTATGTAAATGAATAAGGCTTTAAAGTGAAATGTTACAATTAAAATGCTGAACACGTTATGCTAAAAAACTGCTGTAAATCTCACTTTACAAAAGTATTTCAGAACTGCAAAATGTATAACACAACCAACTCAATCAATAATAACTCAATAATAGAAATGAAAGTATTGAAATGAAACTTCCTGTATAACAGATCTTTCGCCATCACTCAAACCCGAAACAGTACGTCATCCGGGAACTTTTTGTGTACTGCTTGATGCATACTGCACATTCGGACACACTAGTCATGCTCGCGTAATGTTTTCGTGTACGGAAGTATGCGATTTCGGACGCAGTCGTACTCTTACTGAAGCAGCGTGTGACAAGCCTCAACATAAACTAGGGGTGAATCACAGGGCCTAATTAGAATTTGCGTTAACAGCACTAGTTTTTTAATTGCGATAATTTGAGAACGCGTTAATGCGTTATTATCGCCTTAACTTCGACAGCCGTAATTTAAAGCATACAGACAAATTCTAAATAGTCTGTTTAACAGACACAGTAAAGTAATCTTTTAATAAAAAGAAGGACATATTAAAAGAATAACAGTCCCGGGAAAACCGGGACAGGTGGCAACCCTATGCCATAATCATTCCTGTTCAGAACAGCACCACTGGTGGTACAGGGGCACTCTGAGTGTTTGTATGGTCCAACCGGACCTATACTAACACTGTAGGGTGTTAATTCAACACTCCTGGTGTTGACTGAACATTGGGGATTTTGCTGTGTGTATAAATAGCAGAAATTTGCAACTGTTTTGCCTTTTTAGTTTTTATTCATTCTATTATTTATAGTATAATAATATTCTATTATTCAAAGGATGACTATTATTCATTTAATCTTGCTTAACAAAGAAACAATGTCCTGGCAACACTTGCCAAGGATGTATAGTTCTATCTGACACCTACAACAAGCCTTCTAAGACACTGACTAGACTACACATGCAGCAAGAGGCCCAAGCCTCTATAAGACAAAATATGGTTCACTAAAGCAGAAATATATGAGAGCAGATTTACTGTTTACATACATAAGGATTTCTCCACAGAGGCACTAAGCAGAACTCAGGATCCCACTACACACCTTCCTGTGCTATAAGAGCCAACACCGAAACCTGATCACTGAAGTAATTCTCACAAATGCGTATCCGCTTACTCATTTTAAAGCGTGTCGTGGTCGTTCCAGTCCACAGTGCATGTCTGAGGACATGATCAGATAATGTCTAAACGACTTCTGAAGACTGTGGCCAGGTGCGTGGTGTCAGTGAACCTGTAGTATGTGCGATTGGCTGTTAAGAGCATTGAGGCGACCAGATTGGCCAGACAAAAGAGAGGCTGTCAGATGAAAAGGTCACTGTGGTACATGTACAAAGTGAAAGTGATGTCAGAGCTTCAGAGAAGGACAGATCTGTCGAATCGTGACCTTAGAGTGGTCATACGGAGAGAGGACCAAATAAAGAAATTTACCAGAAAATACGGGTCCTGAAATACCTACAATCAAGTGTATTTCATAGCAATTACAGACTTACACATACTCAAGACTAATACTGACCTCCTGGACTAGAAATAGACATATTTTCAGTGACACCATGGTCACCGAGAGCAAGTTGAGCTGACGATTAGCTGAAATTAGTATCATATCTGGCTCCTGAATGGTTTGACAAAAAACATTTGCTGTATTATTTGTGAACTGATTCTGAATCCCAGCAATGCCACAGACATCCGTGGCTCTCTTGGCCTTGCTACCAGGGTGGGAGGGGCAGCACCTTCTCTCTCCCATGTCAATCATACTGATACTAGCCCACTGCAGGCATCTGTGAGCTCATGTATACAGAAGAAGGTAAACAGCCCGTTCCTCCGAGTGTGTTATGCTGCCCTCTGATGCGGCATCAGTGGAAAGGGATTTTGTTATAACTGGCATATAGGAGAAAAGATAAATAGCTTGTTGTCTAAGCAGTTGACAGAAAGTGTGAAAAGAAAAGAGGGAAAAAAAAACATGTAATGTGTTGTGGGAAAAATATGACATCACTGAGTGAGAAAACAAATCTTCAAACTTAGAGTACAAGGGGAAAAAGCCAATAATGTCTTGAGGTCTCTTTTTACTCTTCATTCTACATCTGGATACATTTTTCTTCAGAGGAAGTCAGAACGCCTGCTCCCAACTGCTCAATATCATAGCGGGTTTGTTCTTTTTGAGAAATGGTCCAATTTCCCTCTAGAAATTGTTTCAAATGTATCTAGCAGCTAGCCTAGGAAGAGTGAAACTGCTCCAAAGACAAAAGTCAGTCCAGGTTTTATTACGGAAAAAAAAGCCATATACTGTACTGCTTCCTATTTCCCCACAGGAAATGCTGCTTCCAGACACAGATAATGCCAACTAAACACACCAGCTGAGAGCTAAAAATACACACTCGGTATACACACCCACAACATATATGCCTGTGATTTCTCTCTTCCACTTCATTCTGTACATTTTGTTACATGGGGGCTGGGGCCAGAGTCCGAATCATTTTTTCATAATTTTACCTGGTGTCTTCATTAGTAGGTTTTCACATGCGGGCTTCTCATTTTACGCCCTAAAGCTTTTTCTTTTAAAAGGTCAGTGCTTAAACTGCTGGAAATAAAATGAGAAGGGATGAGAGGAATGAAAAAACATGTTTAGGATTTTCACCTCAACATGCTTCTATATGCATTTCCTAACACTGCTGTCTATCATATATCTCTCTTCTATAAAGTCACAGGTGTATATTGTAAACATCAGGCTCAAGACAAAATAAATGACATCAAATAACAACGCAACTTGACCAAGCAAGTCTATAAGTGTAAAGTACTGGCATGTGTTTGTGGATGCGAGTCCTCGTTCGTGTGTTCAGAGGGAGGTTTTGTCATTACTGATGTCCTGTCAGTGAGTAATTATGAGCGCGGTGGAGAGCCATGGCAGCGGCATGCTTCTGTGGAGCTCAGCAGCGCACCAAATCCCGTTAGCCGTGAATAAACCCATTGGGGGCGGCACAGGTAAGCCAGACGCAATGCGATTACATGGCGAGAGTGATGCCTGAAAAGCCGAATTGCTAACACAAACCACCCCCTCCCTTTGTGTTTTAGCAGTACAGAAGAGCAGTGTGCCAAATCTGGTTTACTGCTTCTCACCTGAGGCATCAAGCCAACGGAGGCTGGACAAGCATTACACGCTGGAATATAATGGTACATTTGTTAATACAAGGACGCTATGAATATCAATCAAAATATCGAAACAACACTTTACAGGAAGTGCAAACATCTTTGCATGGAACAGGTGCTGTTTCATCCCAGCCTCAGACGCTCTGCCTATGGCTCAGACTCTGATATCGGGCTGCAAGACTGAGAATCTGGAAGGTCGTAATCTGATTGGCTTTTCTGTGTGTACACACTTTCATTTGGCAGTTCACAAACTTTTGAACCATGACACAAAGAGCTGTTCGGAACAAGATTTAATCAGTTGATTGTTGTTTGGTCGTTTACAATGTCAGCCAAACAGCCTCTTCCTCTGAAAGTAGGCGGTTCTTGGCCATGTTTAGTCATGAAAAGTACCAGCCTCTGTTTTCAAAAGCTAGAGAACAAGGACAGGCTCGGCAATGCTGCAACGTTCAATTACTCACTCCACACCTTCGGGCTGTGTGTATTGATGGAATACGCTGGTCTCCATATCTGTCCCCAGACACCACGTTAAAGAGAAACAGACAGAAAGGACTAAGACCAGGCTGGAAATGTTCCAAGAGACTAATAACTGAACACAACCAACAAGTCAGCCGCAATGGTTTGTAACATGACACAACCTCCCCATACAGTCTTCCCTCTTGAACATTACACACACATTAAATAGATCCCCCCCCCCGCAGAGAAGCTTCACACTCCACTCAACCCCTCGTAAAGCGTCTCTCAGCACACCACAACTAGGCCAGAGGTACAGCCGAGGAAAAATTCATGACAGAAGCAGCGTGATGAACAACCTCAGTGTCTTCTATCTAAATATGGACTATAGCTCAATCATGGGAGCGAGAAAAAATCCCTGACAAGCAAAGGTACACTCATCTCTCTCTCCCTCTCTGTTCCTCCATTTCTCACATCCTCTCTCTGTCCATCCCGGCAGCACCTGCAGTGGGCGGCCCGGTGAGGTGGAACGATTCTGTATTAGCTCCAAAATTAGCAGCACTGGCTCGTTAAAGAGCTGGCACGCTCGGCGGCAGGACAGACACGGTTAATAGCATAAAAGCCTCCATCACCTGGGAGCCACACAATTACTTGTGCCAAGGCTTGCACTCACCACATCTCCTCCTGTACACCCCACCCCCTTTTCCACAGTCTCTCTCTCACTCACACACACTCTCACACACACACACACACACACACACCAAATCCTTTAGACAGCTCACTCCTCTTTTCCTGGCCTCTGGCCAAACCAGAGGAGACAGAGAATGGGATGGTTCTCTCTCTCTCTCTCTCTCTCTCTCTTCCCACCCTCATATATTGACTGACAGTCATATGCACCACCAAATTTGAAAGCAGTAAGACAGATCATGTTAAAAATAATAATAAATACAAACCCAGATAATTATATGTATAATGATTAAAAGATGTGTGAGTCGGTGTAAATGTTGCGAGACGTATGGCACATAGTATAGTAGTACAGACGCCGTGACACGTATAATGACTGAGAAGGAAGAACTCTTTGTTCACTGGAAAGAGTCAACCGTCAGGGCTTTTCAAGCAGAAAGTTTGACTGGCAACATTTGTATTTACTAACCAGACAAGCCTAATTGAAAGTGAATTTAAAACATGTCTCAATGGTGACATGTGACAACGCTGGTTAAATAGAATGTGTTATTACAACCATTCTCTTATATCACAAGAAACCGACAAACCGTGCCAAAGCAACACACGATGCAGGAGCACGTAGCCGAAAGCGTATTTATAGGGTTCGTGTTCACCTCATGTGGTTCTGCAGCATTGTTCAGAAAGCAACAGTATTGAAAGGGAAGATGCAGGAGATTGAGTGAAAGCCCAGTGCGCTGTACAAGGGCATGTTGGGAAGCAAACCCCCACAGTACTAACACTCTAATTATCCACCACGGTTTGTTGGTTTGTGTGTTAAGACCAGGGCACTGCAGCAGGTAGCGCACCCCGGGTCCCACACCAGTCAGTGGCGTCCTGATCAAAGCGCCGCACAATGGACTCCATGGTGGGTCAGCCGCACAACAACCTGTACGAGACTTCCTCGCTCAATAATAAATGAGAGGAACATTTGGAAGTAATTGGCTGTGGAGAGGCACCCGTCTCTCCACCAGGGGAGCTTGTTTGTACAAAGCAACAGAAGCTAAATAATTGATGCTCAATGCAGAGCTTCCCTCAGATTGCCTTGATTTGGAACATGCTCCGACTTCGGCTGGTGTGCTACTACTGCTGATGATAATCATTGTTTAGGAAAACAACAAAAGAGAGAGAAAGGGAGAGGGAAGAAGAGAGAGGGAGTGTTTTATCATCACAGTTTTTCAGCCTGAGCTGCAATGACCTGCTCCACAACAACAATAATCATGAAAAATGTGCCTTGGACAACTTGTTATTGAAGTTGGCTTGTTTAACGGCTGTTCTTTTTTCAGATTAGGCCTGCCTCTGATGTTCCATATGTCTCTGATATTGCTCCCACCTGCATTTTCTCTCTCTGTGTGTAGGCAGCGGTCATGGTAAGAATTAACCCTGATACTCCGGATCAGAGTGTGCTGTGTTTTGTTTTTTTTTCTGCTGACGGAAGAACATTTCGCAACACTTTTCAATTTACAACGTTCACACACTGTTCTTTATTTAGCTGAGTAGCATGTTCACTTCCTGGGTATTTGTTTACCCGTGTTCTGTTATGTATTGGGTTGGTTGCACGTGCTGCACTGTCACTGCACAGGTTCCTGCGATGAAAGTGGAGAGACAGAAATGATGTGAACTCTAATCAGAATTCATATTGTTAACACACTGCCAGCACTTTCACTGACCCTACAATATCACCTATACTATTATCATATTGCTGCCACAGAGAATATTGCTGGCTAAGGCGGAGCTCTGCTCTGTACCACTGTGGCATTATTGCTTTTCTGACCCATCCAATATCACAATATTCACACAAGACAGTCCGAGCTGGGGGACAACTTACGGTAATGTGTCTTACAGCACTATGATGATCAGGGTAAAACAGTATCATAAGATAATAAAGAGTGCAATGAAGTGAGAGAAAGCAGACTGGGGGGAGGTGTGGTATTCTGAAGATATAACGCATTATTCATTCATTCATTAGCTAAGCTGCTTAACCTATTAATGGATCATAGGGGTGCTGAAGTTTTTTCCAGCGTCCATCAAAGGCCAGATACTCACATACACAAAGGGGCAATTTGGTATCTGGTTGGTGTGGTACAGTGGTAACATCATTGGGTTCCCATGTGAGAGACCTGGGTTCGATTCCCGATCTGGGCAGCCAGTCTGTGCTACACCAATAAGGGTCCTTGGGCAAGACTTCTAACACTACGTTGGCCTACCTGTAATACCAATAAACTGGTAAGTCGCTCTGGATAAGAGCGTCTGCCAAATGCCATAAATGTAAATGTATCTACAGTTTGCCTGACTGCATGTCTTTGGACGGTATGAGGAATCTGAAGCTCCTGGAGGAATACGAGAAGAACATGCAATCTCTACACAGAAAGAATCAAACCCAGGCCTTCTGGCTCTACACACTGCCCCATCAAGCATTATTTACATTTTGGAGAACTGAAGTACATCAAATCTGGAAGCCTTTTCACATTTGCTTTCTTTTCTGAACTTGTTTCCGTTTATTACACTTGATGTGTGAATGCCGTTCATTACTGATCCCCAGTCCTCTTAAAACCAAGAGGTCTGGGCCATTAGGTGTGGAAGCTTGCCATGCTCTCCACCACATCTGGAGAAGTGTGACTGGTTTAACTTGTCAAGTTATTTATTTATTTATTTTTTGTAATGCTGAGGAAAATATATATAGCTATATATAATTACTGGAGCACCTGGAGCTTACCTTTGTGGTGCAGGTGACTGGACTGAGAGCGTGAAAAATGCATGACATGCCGGCAAAACATTCACAATGACATGCCAAGCATCCTATAGGCATGCTTCTTCACTGCTCATCGGCCCCCAAGAAAATAACAGCTGATTAAACAGCATATTATCCTGCTGCCTACAACTTTACAAATATGCATGCACAAAAGTGAACCATTTATTTACCACTATGCTTACACACAGAGGAATTTGACCTCCACATTTAATCCATCCATTCAGTAAAATAGACTTACACACACACAGACCCTAGTAAACACACACTCTAGGGGGCAGTGAGCACACTTGGGTGTTAGGTGACTTGCTCAACGGGACTTCAGTCGTGCCATGTCGGTAAGAACCTTTTTACTTACAATGTGTTTATGTACATTTATATGTGTGTATATGTCCTAGAGATGCTAAGAAGTACAGAGGAACTCGTTCTTTGTCTTGTCATTAACAATCCATAATAGTCTCAGAGACTTAGTGTAAGGGAAGTGAGTTTATGAGGCTCTAATGAGTGCTCCTGATCTTATACATAGCCGTCATTAGGCAATTGTTTTCTTAAAAGCCCACAGTGAGTGATTAAGAAACCAGCAAATTATGAAGATGCCTCAAGTGGGAGGGGAAGCTATCGAAACAAATACACAGTCTGCTTTATAGCATGTAGTGCTGATTCAAGCCAAACCACTGAGATTATCGCATCCAAAAACAGGAAATAAAAAGAAAGTATGAAAATAAATGTTACTGGGAATATTCCCAGTAATACAAAATAAGAGATTTTGAAGAAGAAAAAAAAAGAAACCTACACATTGAGATAGAACTATCAATAAATAAAAAAATCTAACTCAACTGAAAGGGAAAATATTATAAAAATAAATATGCAATATAGATCTAATTGTTTACATTCAGTCAGAAGATGTCAGCTGTAATATTTCAACATAACAGATGCAGCAACTCTGCTTTCCTATTTACTTTATCTAATCTGTCAATATGATCCTAAATCATGAAACTTTATTATTATTTACATTAATACATTATTACATTATCTTTTACTTTGACTGTGTTCATATGTGACCATTTCATTACAGTGCCTTCGTTCTAAGATCAACACAGTTCATCTTTCAGCCGCAAAATAATCGCCCATTTGTTGCTAAGAAATTGAAGATGTACTTAAGGATGAAAGTAAGGACTTTCAAATGATAACACCAGTTATGTTACATGTACAGAAGGCAGCCACGGACTAGTGGTTGGGGAACGGTCTTGTGACTGGAAGGTCCTGGGACACAACTGTGGATTTGGTGCTGCTCCCTACTCCGGGCAAGTGTGTTCACTGCCCCCTAGTGTTCACTGGTGTGTGTGTATGTTTCACCGCATGGACTGGTTAAATGTGGAGGTCAGACAGGTCCTCTGTGTGTAAGCAGAGTAGAGAAATAATTCACTTTCACTTCTCTTTAAATAAAGGTTTCTTTGGATAACATTTGCCTATGAGAGGCAAAAGTTTGATCATGATTGTAGACCATATTTCTCTGATACATGTTATGTATCATTATTGTGGGTATGGGAGGTTTGTGATGCTTTTACTTAATGTTTACACAATTTAATCATTTAACATAAAAAAATGCATTATTTCTGTAAGCATGTACAAATCAGCTGTTTAAAAATAAAAAGGAAAAGTGTATAAAATTGAACATGTGTAATAGACCAATTTATTAAGGTATTCAGTGTATTATATCATATAATCACAGCCTTAATACTATTAATACACCAGGTGCTAGCACACCACTAGAGCAACAGCATGTCTATCATCCCGAATAGAGTTTCTGGATAACGGATCATCATGCAGATCACTTATGCAAGCTGAGGGGAAAAAGGAATATCGATTTCAATAAGGGCTGGAAGTCTGGGTGTATCTGTAGAGAAATCTGTCCTGTGGATTTTGCCTGAGTATGATTAAGAAACCAAATTAAACTGTAAACAGAACTTTGACATCAAGGAGATATCAGGACCCATGTGAATAAGCCGGATTGATGGAGTAGTCTGCGAGAGACCGTGTGTCTGAAAACAGCACAGCTACTAATCACACTGGTTAGAATATAGCATATACGGCTTGTTTTTTCCTCCCTTGCTCGACTTTATCTGGAATAACTCAGTGACTGCAGCACTCAAACTGACTGTGGGGAAGGCAAATACATACTGCTTCTTTCCTGCTTCTTTTCGAAAATCACCTTTCTCTCCATTTAAAGTTGTGGACACTGTGGGCCTTTACAAACCTAATACCATCAATAGTTCTGTACTATTCAGCCAGGAGCCAGCCATATTGCACGAAATGATGTGAAAGGCGGCCAGCAGCAGGGAGAAAATTGCCTAAAATTTTCCAAGATGGTGAGAATGTGTGAGATAGCACACGTGTGAGGGGAAGACATAGCACATGGGAACACACCATATCTCCTACAGCCTTTAATGAAAGACTTCGGCTCTTGCCTTTCATTTGGCGCAGACACATTCGCTCAGCACGTCCTCTCACACGGCACAGGCTGATAAAACAGAACGCTAAATGTGCTAATTGGTAGACTGCTAAAATCGCGTGAGGAACACATACATGTATTCTTGCTAGAGTATAATTTGTTACAAGGAGAGATCAGGTATTTTTTATTGGGTTTAATCGTTTTGTTTGATATTTTTTGTTTTATTTATTTATTTATTTATTTATTTGGGACGACTAGACACAGAACCGAGTGTTATGTCAATATTAAAAGACAGATAGTCAAAGTCAGAGGCTCCAATACTTACAGCAAGAAACATCAAGAAAGAAAGAAAGGAATAAAGCAAGAAAACGACAGCTGAGAATGCTAGTTAATCACCATTTATCTGAATCTTATGAACTCTAGTTTTTTTTCCCGCAGCCATCAAGAATAAAAGCATGATTAATCCCTGTATGTCTGCCGATGTGCTCCGCTAATGGGCGCGGCCATTAGAGAAACTCGGCACAGTCAGACAAGGTAACTCATTTGCTGGACAAAATAAGTGGTTTGATTTTGATTCTCGTCTTCGATTGCCACATTTTAATTTCCCCAAAGTTGCGTTTTGACTTTAATCTTTGTAATGACATGATTTCTAACTTTTAATTAAACGTGAGAGCGCATGTGCTGTGGGCTCCTTAGAAGTTCAAATGCGCTCAGTCTGAAGTCCACCAGATTGGTTAGTGTAGCCTCAGGATGGATTCAGGCATGTACTTAAAGAAGACACACTTTCATACATCAAATAGTGCATTAAAATTAATCCTCGGTTTATATAGATTACACATAGCAAACAGGTATAAGCACAGATGTCTGCTATTTGCTTAGACACTGATTTCAAAGAAAAGCTCCACCATGTGAAGGCTGTATGGTCTTAAGAGCAGAGTGCTGCACTGTTTAGGATCACCAGTTTAATACGAGGCAACTCCACTCTAGGCCTGATTTTTCTACAAAAACCTTTTTTTTTTTTTTTTTTTTTACAGTAACAGGGCTCCTATTTAAACTATGATGTAGTTAGCAAGATTGACAGATAATTACATCAACACGAGCAGCCAAGCAAAAGCAAAAGCAAACAGCTCTAGTGCCTCGAAAATAATGTTTTGACATAGCTTGCTGTATTCAACACCTCATATATACCAATTTATGCTGTTAGCAGGAGAGGCATTTACTTTTTACTCTTTGGAGAAAATTGGAGTAACACCATTTTGCCTATTCTGAAGTCTCAGCCAGTGCACAGTGTGTTGTTAATTTATTTATGGTAATGCAGGTGATATAAAGGTACCATCCAAAACTAATAAATCATGCTCTTTTTTCTTTCCCCACCTATTTCCCTTAATAAATTTTCTTTCTTATGTCTTTTATATATTGTGTTTTATGATCAGATCACTGAATCATACGTTCAGGTTTTGGTCTAGTTGGTTGCCTGAAATGGGTCTTGATTTAAACAATGACGTCTAGCCCATTTTTGAGTGGCATAATTAAATATGTATTAGTGAATGACAAAGTCAGTATTAAATGTGATGACCCTTTTGTTTTTTTGAGCCCAGGTACATTAGATGGTTAGTTTTACTGAGTGCCTCGGAGGTTCTGACTGATACACCTGCTTCTTTATACATGCAAAACTCAGAAGCATTATTTTAATAATAAAATAAATATTTCTAACAGAATCTGTACAAAAATAGGGTTCCTTGGACGTTTGCATAGTAATATACGTTTCCATAAATAGCCTTTATTTTCCTAAAAATGCACAATACAACAACATTAACTGCACATCAAATGTATTGTGATAGATCCTAAAAAGACGTGCAGGGTTGACCGTGCCAAGCATAACATAAGAACATGAAAAAGTGCTTACATATTGTTTAGATTGAGTGAGTGCACAATAATATCAGCACTTCTGCTGCCATGATAAAGTAAAGCAGTAAAGTGAGAGAGCCTGAGAGCAGATACTCTGGCTTTAATAAGCGAAGCCGGCTGTAGATGATGCTAAGCCGAGGTGGAGAAGGGTGTTCTCGCGGCTGCATCAGCGTGCGTTTCGAGCATGGCACCGCTGGTAGCCATGTTTATTCATGACACAAGCGGCGAGACCTACAAGGTGACTACCTGTCAGGAGCTGGCAGCCTCGTCCGACGCTCTCTCCATGATTCCATCTGATAGAGAGTAGAAGCTGGCTGCCGTGCATACATGTGAGTGTGGTGTATGTGTAGAGGGAGAGGAAGGGAAAGAGGAGAGATCTAGGGCTAATTTACAGAGAGATTATGGAGAACGGGATGTAATATGTAAACTCACTTACGCAGACTGGGCCTGAAAAGAGAGTGTTGTATAAGTGTGTACCTGTGCTCAGGTGTCAAAACAGGGCTATGGAGAAATATGAGTAACCAAATAGTAAGGGGAAAAATATGACTAACAAAAGAGGAATGATGAGCAAAGCCTGAACCAAACAGACAATAAATACTGATACCGAGCTGTCAAAAAGACAAGCATCACCTTCTGTAAATAAAAACCGCCAGTAACCAATAACGTTCAGAGCTGCAGCGCCTCGCAGCCGACAGTGCGCTCGAACCCAGACGGCTCCGACTGCCTTTTTAATCTTATCTTGTTAATATTTTAGAAAAAGCTTACAGGCATATGAATCAATTAATTATGGCTGGTATGCAGCTCAGGAATTGTGCACATGGACTATGCCAAATACACATGTCAATCACGCCTCAGCAACAGCTGGGTAATTACTGCCGTCCACATCTAAAGACAGCAGCAATGCCGCACTCAAAGAATGTTGTTGCTCCAGGCTCCTGAATTACAGATTACACAGACCTGGATGAACTTAATTTGACTTTGATCTTAATTTACAAAAAAAAAAGAGAGAAAGAGAGAAAAGAAATGTAAAAGTTTGTTCAGGCATTCTCATCCTGGACAGCGAGAAATTAATAATATACAGTAATTTGCATCCGGAGCATGCAAGGACAAATAGTTTGGCTTCTGTTAATTGATTTTTTCAGGAACTATGTTTTCTGGGCTGTGGTACTGACTTAGATTAAATATGCTATTAAAGAATGTACATGCTAATTTAAGCATTTGCTACAGAACAGTCTGTGGTCTCAGCTTGCATTAGTAGTGCTGTCACTGGATAACCACACGTGTGGAGTCGAGAAACAAACAAATTCTCTTATTACTAAGTTCACTGAAGCATTCCGGCTGAAAGTCGGGGTGTATTTCTGCATGGATCGGACTTAGGTAGGTAGGAGACTGGATTCAGGTGCATAACTGCTCTCTCTCTCTCTCTCTCTCTCTCTCTCTCTCTCTCTGTCTCACTGCCATATTTATTTTCTACATAATTACATATTCTCACTTCTCATTGTTTATCTGAAGAAGCCTAAATAATCAAGCGCTGTTGAATGCTTGGTTCTGATTGGTCCGAAGTTGTTAACTGCTCCGGAATGGCCAGGGACAAAATATTTCCCCTAACAGTCACAGAGACTCAAACCAATCCTCAGTAGCTGTGAACTCATGCATTAGGAAAGGGTTGGGTTGTTCATGAGAAGTTTAAAAAGATGTGGTTGTCTTGAGGAAGCATGTCTTGCCTTCACCCTCCATATTTGGTAGCTTTCCTATTATAGGACAGATCTGGCTGTGGTTGGTGTAGTACACTGGTAACATCATTGGCTCCCAGGGTTCGATTCTGAGCAGCCAGTCTGTGCTACACAGACTTCTAGGGCAAGACTTCTAACACTACCTTAGCCTACCTGTAATACCAGTAACCTGGTAGGTCTCGCTGGATAAGAGCGTCTGCTAAATGCCGTAAATGTAAATTTAAATCTAGTGGGTAAGAAATGACCAAGACTAAAAAAAAGTTTTAATTTTGTCTAGCAGTGCGCTTGGGCAGGTTCTGTGCAGGTTTATATTCATATGTTATAATTTGCGTAGAGACTTGGTCACTACACATTAACAGATTTAAAAATGTGTGAAATTGTTGACAGATTCTGTTATTGAACAGTTTTAACATTTAGTCTCCAGTTTAAATGTTTTGTAACGGTCAGGCTATGCTCAGTCTTTAGATATCTTATTCTGTAACATGACATGCTGTAGGAAAAACAAATAATTATAGCTGCTGTAACATGAATTAAAACGTCATAATCAATTTTCATGTATTACTAAAAAATGCTGTGGCATAAGAGAAATAAAACACTTTAAATATGCTGTTATAGTAAGAATGTAATCAAATTTGCCCATCGGTGATTATTTTCCTTCATCGGCATACCTAATGGTTTTATTTCTTACAAATGCTTCATATCGCTAATCATCATTTAGCTCTGAGTGAGTATAACCCAGCCTTAGACAGCAGTATTAGCAAGCAACACCACAGCCCACAGAGGCAAGAGTTTTGAGATTGAGAGAACGCCGGCGCTCTGATGTCTGTTATCAGTGTCACTGGGCCATGATACTGAGACTGACATGAGGGGAGGGCAAGGGTGGCATCAAACCTCTCTCCGACTAGCACCTGCTCAACTCTCGCATCAACAAGCATCCAGCATTTCAAAAGCTGTCAGGGCCTCACGAAGCGGGCAGGGATGGAGCGGGTACATGGCACAGAGAGTCACCGTCCTGTAGACAGGGAGCAGACGGGGTCAGGGTACGCCGGCTAAACCCCCGCTGTTCAAGCACACCCAAGAGAACACAGCCAGACTCCACCACCACCTACCTCCACCCTTACTCTTTTCCACAGGAAATCTATACCATCCATAATTTACACAAGCCGAGACAAAGAACGGGTGGAAAATGAAAAAGGCGGTTAAATAATTGAATGTAGGTACCTTTACTTAAAGAATGTAGAAAAACAGAACAGAATTCACATAGCTCGTCTTTCTAGGAGAGAAAACAGGTCGGGAAAGGAGGATATATCAAAGAGTGAAACCTGCAACATACATACATACATACATACATATACCTTATATATAACTCATACAAGGTTCAAAACAAGGTGGTGCACAGACAGATCACTCTGCACACCTCACCACGACAGAGACAGTGCAAAGAAAGAAGGAAATAGATCTCATCACAGACAGAGAGACAGACACACACTTCACAACCTCTCCAGAAGGTGAAGTGAAAGGGAACACGAGCAGCCATCGTAATACAGTCATCACAAATCAATACAAAAGCGCTTAACAACCAGCCTCATAGTCGCTGACATTTCGTGCTAATGTGCTCCATATTCGAGCCATTAGCACATTCACTGGGGGAAGGAGCGCGTTAGTGGCACCGTTGCATTGTGCCCTGCTCATTTGGTTAAAATAAGCCTGCTACTCTGGATGAGGTTAAGTGCAGTGAGTTCGGCACACAACGGCGAGGGATATAAAGCGAAGTGTAAACCCTCTCGCACCCCGTACTCAAGCACTAAAATAAAGTCGGACTTGCACTCCATTCCTCTGAGCTAATACAAGAGTGCTGCTGACAAAGGTTTTACAGGGAGGGACAGAGAGGAGAACGACATGTTGAATTAAAGACAGAAATACATATTCATGCAGCACTCAGTATAACCTTCCCTGTAAGTGCTGCATTCCATAATAGCAGAGTGGTTTTATACTGTACCCTGAAATTGGCTGCGCATTGTTTGCGAGGATGAAAATAAGCCGTGTTTGTTAGGACATGCACACGCTGTAACATGTAAGCATGAACTGCAGACTTCACAGACATCTCAATTTAACAAGTGACAAGACCCTGGTATGGTGTCAAGGCGCTCCCGTTATTGATTACTTTCTATCCCACTCTGTAAATCTGTCTCTCTATCTCAATCTCTCGGCATGTATATGAGCATGAGAGCGTGTGTTCGAGAGGGGCGTGTAGGTGTGTGTGTGTGTGTGTGTGTGTCGTGGGTGTGGAAAGAAGGATGAAACACGCTCTTCTCGCTGAGGCGCGTTCCTGCCCTTCTGAGCGACAGCATGCAACGGCTGAAATGTCTGCATCTAACCTGAAGTATGGAAGTTCGGAGCCGCATAAATAAAATCCCCATGGCAACTAAATGCGGATGGAGATAAGAGAGAGCGGGAGGATTTGTGCATTTTTCGGAGCTGTCATGCCCTAAAGAGCCTCCTCAGGCAAAGCAGGCCACCTGCCACCCACTATATTAAACCAGAGTCTTCAGGCCTCTGTCCCTCTTTCTCTTTCTCTCTCTCTCTCTCTCTCTCTCTGTCTGTCTCTCTCTAATAGGCTGCTTTTTTTTCAGACCACATGCAGACTGCTGTTGGTCTATGATAGAGGCATGCTTTTATAAACAGCTGAAAAGGGATTCCTTTATCCAAAGCTTTACTCTTGCTATAATACATAATAGACAGATACCCCAAAACAAGAGCAGACAGGTGATGTAATGTATGACCACCATACAGGGGTTGGACAATGAAACTGAAACACCTGTCATTTTAGTGTGGGAGGTTTCATGGCTAAATTGGACCAGCCT
>JAOVVF010000002.1:13833971-13845879 GCA_028565595.1 Duopalatinus emarginatus | reverse complement strand
TGTGTGTGTGTGTGTGTGTGTGTGTGTGTGTGTGTGTGTGTGTGTGAGAGAGAGAGAGAGAGAGAGAGAGAGAGATGATGAGAGACTAGGATAGGCACTGATGACAGTACAGGCAGATCCTCTGTTATGCACTGTGGCAGTTAGTGTATCAGGAGCACAGGGTGGTTGTACTAATAATACTAAATACACGCCATGATGAGCTATTAGAGGAGGCTTTTTGTGAAAGTGATAAATAAATCCTCTTTAGTCAGTGTGACAGTAATCCCAATGCCCCTGTGCCTTCATTCCTCACCAATCCATCAAACGGTGCTGGGTTTTAGCGGCACTGAATATTCCCAAATCTGTCTGATTCTACTGTACTGCTGCGGCTCCGTAAACATGAAACATGCCGTAAATAAAACATAGCTTTTCCTAGGAGCATATGAAACGACTTCACTTCCCACAAAGCTTTGCTGTAATCTTTATGAGTTAGAGATCAGTGAGCATAAAGTGCCACGTCTTTATGCAGAAGGCCATCATTTATCAGCTCTCCGAGCAATAAGACTAGCCTTAATAAGCCTATTACATATTGGATTTCCCTCGGTGTGGAATAAGTCATTCGAATGGCTGTTGCTCAGAAGCAATAATACTTGTTTTTGATCAATTAACTATGTCTTTGTGAAATGTGAGGGTGAGAATTATTCACTTTGCTTTTAAAAAAGCCAGTGACAGGGGTTCCGTCTCTTAGATGTATGTCAAATCAGTCCAATATTTTTTTTTTACATTTTTTTTACTGCATTAGAAACAGGAAACAGCCTACAAACGCTTTCTGGTGTGGGAGTAACTCAAGCATCGCTTATATTGTAAATGATAGTAATATACATAATAATAAAAAAAATAAAAATTATTTAAAAAATAATAATTTTACTATAATAATAATAATAATAATAATAATAATAATACTCTTAATAAAAGAGGTAATTTTGATCACTGCATTGTAAAAACATTGCATAACTAGTTAAAATATTAATCTGTCAAGCATCTTTAAAAGAAATTGGATAACTATCTCAATCATATATTAATGCATATATTAAATCTGATCAGAAGGTTTAAATTATTTTCAGGTAACAGGACGGGTATAAATATAAACGTCAGGTTTATATTAATGCACATGTTCGAATTGTCCCCTGCATGTGTTATTTACATATAACAGCATGACCTGAAGTGTGCTAATCCCCTTATACCACAGTGCAGTTATATGCTTCAGTCTGATTGGTCTGAATAGTGTGCATTATTTCCATATAGCTCATACACAGAGACCTGTATGGCGCATGTTACACATAATCTAAAACACTTAGACATTTATTTAATGTTTATAGAACGAGTCTCGGATGTAAGCACTCTCTGTACCTCACTTATTGGGTGTGTGTGGGAGGGAGAGTGCGTGCAGAGGATTAGAGAGAGAGAGAGAGAGAGAGAGAGAGAGATGTGAAGAACGACAGTTGTCGCATATATAAGAACCGGAACGTCTGATTCAGACATCAAATCTAAGTATGAACTTGCAAATTCTTGTGACTGTGCTGTTACACAAAAATGCTGCACTTTGGGAGGGTCACTACCCTGCCCTGCCTCACAGCCATGCTGGCATACACTCTTTTTGTATAACAGCAGCACATCTTCCTACATTGTGTTATTCATTGCATAATATCACTTTAACAGCTTTATGCTGGGACTGAATAAAAGTCAGATATATAGGTAATGATATGTTAAAGTACATTGTTTTATCACTCTTTATATGTGCACTAAGTGATGTGCAGCTGTAGAAACATCCTATTGGCTCTGGCTAATCAGTTGGATGGGACTGAGAAAGGGGAGAAGGGGAGGAGTTACCATGGTGATGAGGTATGTTGTTGCCCTCCGAGGTGAAGTGTCTTGGGCCTAGTGGCTGAACACGAGCTGGCATTAGCTGGCCTCTCCCAGTAAGGGTCGCTGTGGAGAAATGTGGAAAAGTTCTTAAAGGCTATACTGCTATACAAACAGCTGACCCCTGACCCATGACCCTTCCCAACCTCCCCATAACCACACACCTTTAAAGTTCAGCACATTAGAAGGTACATGTTACATAATTATATCATGCAATTCTGATTCATTATGAGAAATGGTTAATGAATGAATGAATGAATGAATGAATGTGTTGATTCATTGTCATGTGCTTAGATTTAATAACATTTGCAGCCATCTTGTATAAGCAACAGAACAGTAAAGTCAATATTATCAGCATTATGTAATAGCATAATGATAAAATTACAAAATAATAAAAAAGTTACAAAAAGTTAGACTGATACAGTAACAAGTTTACACAATGCAGTACGCAATTTTAGGCTCAAACAAATATACAAGTCAATATGCAAAGCTAAAACAAGGTATGTTTGTTTTTCTCAAATCCGAAGCCCTTGAAGTAATTGCTGCCACCTAAAACTACTTCAAAGCTTTATAACACATTAGCTCACATCGGAGGTGCTCAGACTGAATCAACCCTGGTTCGCTGGAATTTTTATTGGCTAATGAAAGTAGAGTATTTTGCAAAACTGTGATTTAACCGCAATTTTTGCCAAATGCTCCATTAGAGACGTATGATTAGCAGCCTGGGCTCTTTTTGTGTTGTGTTGCTGTGGAACTGATAGCAGAGCTATAATTATTCAGCCGGCTCTAATCTGAACTCGCTCTCATGTTTCTTTTTACACTCCTGCTTGTGCACACTAAAGAGCTTTCAGTGGTGAAGGGCCCTTCATTGGGCACTACGAAGTGGCAGAAGCCATAAAAAGGAAAGGCTGATGTGTGAAGATGGAAATCTGTAATGGGGATGGATTCGTATCGACTTGATCGCTTCGTTACTCTTTTTTTTTTTGGCAAGATTACAAAGTTCTGTGTGCCACATGTGATATTACTCCAGTCTTATTTCATTTCCATTGGCTGTCTGTGCAGCTTATCACATTTACAGCCGTAAATCAGGAGTGTTCTATCTTATCCACAAAGGAGCCTCACCTGATAGTCGATTAAAGAGTAAGATCAACGCATTAAATATGATTGGTTGGAATGTAAACCTGCAGCCACAGGATAAGATTAGACACCCCTGCCTTAAAGTGTTTAGTTCCAATATGTTGCTGATCTCGTAATGCTGTATAGCTCATCCTGAACACTTCACTCAGCTGATGCAGGCCTGCTGTTGCTGATTTACTGCCACCTGAGCTCTGCATTAGAGATCTTCAACTCCGTTTGTCTTATTTATTCTTTTGTCTTATTTTAATGCAGGTGATGTTTTTTAGGATGTATTTAAAAAAAAAGTATTTTACACAGGTTTTTGTGCATCTCTATCTTATTATTTTTTTTTAATTATTATGTTATTTATTATTTGTAGATAATTTAATCATTGTTTTTAATTTGTTTCATTTCCTTTGTGTAATATTGTTATTATATTGTTATTATATAAAAAATAGAAAACTAACAATTATTATTATTATTATTTGTAATAATAAAAAAAAAATAATAACAACAATAATAATAATAATAATTATTATTATTATTATTATTATTATTATTATTATTATTATTATTATTATTATTATTATTATCATCATTGGTTATCATTTAACACAGTACATTGCTCCTAGTTATGAAGTGTGCCGGTTCTGATCTGCTCCACTCTAGTACCATATACCAGTATCTGTACACTGACTTGCATACACACTCTGAAGCAATGCACACACGTCAACCTCCATATCCCAACAGGGATTTTTTTTTTTTTTTTACATTTCATTCCATGGCTGTGTATATTGCAGAATCAAAGAGAGATTTGGTCCATTTTTCATTACCCCTGTAGCAGGCATTCTCAGGAAACCATACCCTTTTTCCCCTCTACATGTTGAGTAACTAATCTGCGCCAGGTGCATTGTACTCCATAAAATGCTCCGAGGTGGCCTTTCCGCAATTTCCAAGGAATCGGCTATGTGATTGAAAGTGTGTCAGGTCTATAATCAGGACTCGGTGTGCTTATACACAGTTCTTCTGACCTGAGCTGTTCGCTGCTGTCCCTGAACACCTCACAGCCTCTGAATGTGGACTGAGCTGAGTGTGAGGCCCAACACTACACATCAGAACACACATTCGCTGCTGAGCAGAAAAGACACACACCGTTGCTCTGTGGCTCACTAATAAGAGTGGATAGTTATTCAGTAAGGTGGATGTCTTTCTGAGCAGATCTGCCAGACGAACCAAAAAAGAAGGTGAATAAAAAAAGTGAGAGAGAATGAGATCAGCAGGATGCTTTCCATTCTAACAGCATTCAGCGTACAGTGTGGGACATACCTCATCACTCAGTAAAACAACTAGCGAGACTCAGCTAATCCTCTTAAATTAAAGCATCAATCAGTAAACTCAATCCAAGGATGAAAAAAAAATCAAATAATTAATAGAGCTGAATCAGCACTGTGTGTGTGAACACGGAGGGAACCTGAAAAGAGACTTCCTCCAGGAACAAGATATTTCATATTAGGTTTCACATGTGCAAAACTGAAAAGGCAGGAAACGAACAAAGCTCAGAAACTATTCAGGTGCTGTTCATAAGGCATGTGCACATTTATTTAAAAAGAGATGACTTTTATTTATAAAAATAGAGTATGTCATAGTTAAAACGCTAACAAAATCTGCAAATCTTTAGAAATAAACACTGTGTGTGCTCTCCCAGGAAATCACCCTGGTCAGGTCACCAGTCCATCACAGAGCAGACACACACTCACACCTAGAAGAAACTGACTGCATGTCTTTAGTCTGTGGGAGGAAACCGGAAATCCTGAAAGAAACCCACACAGATATTTCTTGCCGTGAGGTGACAACACTAACTGCTGTATCAAACAGCTGCTTCCAAAACATTTTACAGGATAATGTAGAAGCCTGCACAATGTTTCAACTCCGGCTTACCGTCTTGTGGACTAAGCTTTTCATTGTCCTCATGCCCAAAAGATATACAGGAAAATGCTGTATGTTCATGTACCTTACCAGTAGATTAATAAAAATGAATGAGCAGGAAGCAGCTTTTATTGGCCAACTGTATTAACTGCTGGACAAGCCAGGCTGATTTATGCTGCCTTTTATCAACGTCATCTACGGGTAGCAGGGTGACTGACATTTACAGGTAAATCCCTCCAAGTCAACTGCAATAATATGACCTGTAGCCATAGACCTCGTTCCACCGGGGCCACAGTGCCCACTGTCCTTTGCCCGGCATAAATCTACTTCCTGCATGCCTGGCAGTCAGAATACACACTCAACCCTGTACTGAACACCGAATGGTTTCTCCAGAGATTAGACACAAACGTATAGTAGACGGGCTGGTCTGCTTCTTCATGCAGTATTACACAAATGTAAACTGTAAATGTTATTTTAACGTGCATTTTAACTTTTTTGAATCTCTATATATTAATCAAGAACACGCTATTGTAAACCGGGGCACAATCATAATATTCACTTGTGCCAAATATTTTATGTACAGGTAAACATAGTAATGATTAGTGATTATTGAATTGACTTTATTATCCAGGAGTATACCGTCTCAGACCGTACCAATAAATGGTTGGGAATGTGTATAATGAAATCCGCACCCGGTGTCTCAGTGCTAGCATATCAGTAAGTATATTTAACAGACAAGGTGGACATTAAAAAACTGTTTACTATCCATCAGTATTATTTGTCATATTTATAACTTTCTTAAGTTTTACTGAAACCAAATAGTTAAATTTAACTTAATAGCATTGAATTTTTATTGATTGTTTTTACACCTTTCTACACATTTTCAAGCAGACCTTAAAAGACCTATACACTGATGGAATGGGATCAGTTTAGCATCCTATCATGTTCATGAGTGTAGAGTGTCAATTCATCAGCTGCACTGACCTTCTCAGCTGCACTGACCTGCTTGTCGTTATTTTTAAAATTAATATTTGCTGCTAATTTTGCTGCTGATAAGCAGCAAGACGAATTCTACCTACTGGTAAATATTGCAATAATGAACGATGCTTCGACTAAAAATTTAGTTTTATAACAACTTTTAAACAAATCATACATTTCGTAATTTAAAAACTTTATTTTTTTTTATTGTTTTATATATTAAATACATTTAAAAACAGCCATATTTTTACTCTATTATTGAGTACATTTATTGGTTGGACAGTTTTGGTTTTAACTGAATCAGATGACATGTTAAGTATACTTTTACTTATTGAACCTCATTACTCATTGTTATAATGTGATAATTACAGAAGCGTATAATTTCACTAGCTAAGAACCTAAAAATTGGTAAATATTATAACATACATCACTTCGAATAAACTGTCTTGTCCATGACTGTAATGTTGCATCAGATAAAAGCCTTACATTTGGAATACACAGTGTTAGTGGAGACTGGTGTAAGAATGATGCGCATGAACATAACATTGGGCAAAAGTGCGTTTTTCCATTAATAAATGGAATAAAAACTGTTTGTATAGAATATCGAACTGTAGTCCATACTGAATGGTCTGTAAACTGATTCAGAGGTTTGAGTGAGGATACTACACTCCCTCGTCAGAAAAAGAGTCAGTGTTTTTGGAGTTTCTGGAGGTAGTGTTATGATGCTGAGTTGCTTTAAATGGCCTGGTCGAGGCTCGGTAATGTATTGTATGTACTGAATGAGCAGATTACAACATTACAAATTTTTTTTCCTCATGACACAGACATTTCCCAGGATGACGATGCCAGGATTCATCAGGGTGAAATAGTCAGAGTGATTCCAGGAACATGGGGAATCATTTTTACACATGAACTGGCCACTGCGGTGTTCTGACCTTGACCTCACTAAAAGTTTTCGAGATATGCTACAGCAGAATGTACAGAGTGGATTGACTCTCAGGTTGCTATAAGAAATTCACATTGAATGTGCGCTGTAATCAAAGCTAAATATGTCCAACCAAATATTAGTGTGTGATTTTTTTTAGGCAGGCAATATGTGTATTTGTTTGAATGTACAGAAGTGAAAAAGGTTTATCTCACACAGACACACATACACTATCTCTTAAGGCTTTCTCTACATAAATTGTTACTGACAGTACAATGACAAGACACAGTCTGATTCTCGTTGCTTTCAGCACAGAAGCCAATACTACCTGATAAACCTTGAAGGTGTATAACAGGAGTCAAGAGTTTGTCTCTATGATTTGGCTTTTATGGTGTTCCACAGCTTCACTAATATCACCTAACACACACACACACACACGCACACACCACAGTTTGTGGGATCAAATGCTATTTAGATGCATAATTCACATTTCTCTCTCTCTCTCTCTCTCTCTCTCTCTCTCTCTCTCTCTCTCTCTCTCTCTCTGCGTGTGTGTGTGTTTGTTGTTTGTTTGTGAGAAAGGGCAGTGGTTAGAGGCTCCCCTGTTCACTTCTGCTAAGCGGATGAATTATTAAGCATCCTCTGCTGCACCACATCAAACCTGCACGCTGAGAGATTCACTGCACCACAGTGACAGAGTGTCATGAGACCTGTCCAGCGTGTCCACACACACACACACACACACACACACACACACACACACACACACACACACACACACACACACCTCTTTCTATTCTTGTGAGGACCATTTATTGACATAATCTTTAATGCAGCTACCTGCACCTATAATCGAACCTTAATCTCAGTAATATGTTCAAATACGCAAAGGTTTGCTGCGGGATTTTCATTTATTTATTTATTTATTTATTTTAGTCATTCTTGTTGGGGGCGGTCAAATGTTGCCTACAAAGACAAAGCTATCAGATCCTTCATTCCTTCCTACATTTGGTCCCCATCAAGAAAAAACATAACTGCACTCCAACACAAATAAGAGTGACAATAGTATAACGGACAGTACATGAAGCCTGTTCGTCTTCACTATTCCCTACTCACTATCTAGGGAACTCTATGGTGAACCATTCATGATAAATACTGTACCAGAATACATGTGGGCACAGTTTGGCCATACAGTGGGTACAGTTGACGAACTGCCAAGCCTGTTGGTGATGGTATACAGTGCTTGCTTAGTGACCATTGGTCATAGATCTGGACAGTTTGAGTGTACTATATACAGAAGGCTATAATAATTCTCACTCTACTTTCTGACAGTACTACAGAATGACAAAACCGTGAGCCAAAGTGAGTGATTTCAGACACACAGAAGAACTTTATTAAGACTTTTCAAAAGCTCTGCAGCAAAAGGCAGTATTAACACACTGACTTGTAAGAAGAGAAATCTGACATTACAGTGGGCACTGGCTCACAGAAACAAAACTCTGAAATAGATCCAATATTTTCCTAGTCTTCAAATGGCCAGTTTCAATGAGCCTGTGCCCACTGTAGCCTCAGATTTCTGTTCCTGGCTGATGAGATTGGACAGAAATCAATGTTGTGAGGTTGTTGTTTTTTTCTGCCAGACAGTGTATACGTATGTTTGATCGGTATATGAAATTGAAAGAGATACACACACATACACACACACACAGAGAGAGAGAGAGAGAGAGAGAGAGAAAGAGAGAGAGAGATTCCTGTCCTTGGCTGTTGAGTTTGGACCCTTATTTGCTATAGGGACAATTCTACTGCTCAGGGTCCAAGATGTACATTCTGAGATGCTTTTCTGCTGACCACGGTTAAAAAGAGTGGCTATTACATTTACTGTAGGCTTCTGTCAGCTGTAACCGGTTTGCTCATTCTCCTTTGACCTCTCTTATCAACAAGGCGGTTCCTCCCCCTGATCCACCTCACACTGGATGCTTTTCACACCATTATGTGTAAAGAGACCATTACATTGAAAATCCCAAGAGATAAGCAATTTCCGAAACATACAAACCATCCTGTCTGACACTAACAACCATGTCATAGGCACTGAGATCGTAATTTCCCCCCATTCTAATGTTTGACCTGTATCTGCATGATTTTATGCATTGCACTGCTGCCACGTGTTTGGCTGATTAGATAATTGCATGAAAGAGCAGGTGTGCAGATGTTCCTGAGGAAAAGTGGCCGGCGAGTGTGCTAATGCTTTAGTGAAAACTATGATCGTCGTTAGTTTCAGAGGTCAAAGATAAATGACAAGTGATCTCATGCAAAATCCTGGCACAGGGAGAGCATTCACTGAGCCACTGGGGTTGTGTGTCACCTCTCAGTTATTCCATAGTGTGACTCCGGCATGCTATCAGCACTGAGAGGCACAAATCTGCAGCGCTGTCTCTCCTTTTAGCAGCAAGCAGTCAAACCCCGGCCTGTGTTTCAGTTCCCATTAGGTGAATGACACTCACGCATATGTTTGGCTGATAGTGCCAGAGGAGAAATGTGAACGATTCGTGCTTGGTGTGTGTGTGTGTGTGTGTGTGAGTGATCTCTCAGCTCTCTGCATATGTGGGCGTGCGGTGATAAAGCACAAGCCTCAGTTGGTCTCTAGATTGACTTTCTGCTGTAGGCTATACAGAAGAATATCTCTAATGTTACACAACTGAATGAAGTTCTCATGACCCCAATTCACCTGCTGCTCGTTCAGACGCGCTGCTCCAACACCAAGTCATCGGATGTAGTACGAGTGATAAAATACACACATATGCTGCACTTTCTGCATTCATGACCTGTGTATGTTTACACCGTTATACAATAGTACAAAACCAGATATGTGAACACCTGACCATTAAACCCAACTGATGGTTAATGATCAGAAGGTTGAGGGTTCAAGACCCAGTACTCCCCTTTGGGCCCATTCACAAGGCCCTTAACCTTTCCTGCTCTGGGGGTGCCATATCATGGTTCAGACCACACTCTAACCCGGCCTTCCTAATACGATATGTTAGGGAATTTCACTGTTCTATAAACATGCTTATCGAATATATCATTTCAAAACAACTGCTGTTAGTATAAAGCTGCTAGTTGACACCTTCCTACATTTACATTTACAGCATATGGCAGATGCCCTTATCCAGAGTAATGGACATTTAACTTGTTTACGCAACCAAGCAGCTGAGAGTCTTGTTTTTGGGATTTGAACTTACAACCTTCTGATCAGAAGTGCAACATCCTAACCACTAAATGACCATAACCCACCACCTGCCCACCTCCACAAACTATTCCATAAAGGTGTCCACATTTTCTTGGCTAGCTAGCTTACCTTAAAAGCTTAAAATTAAACATCACACTAATCTGGGTAAAAAAAAAAATTGTAGTTATAGTAGTAATGTTATATTTGACAGGAACCACTAGTTTCATTGGTACATCAGCAACTGTACTCGGGAAAACATGCTGACAAGAGGAATCAATGATCCTTGGCTGGTACTTATTTCTAGGCTTTAATTAGAGGTCACATATGACGGAATAAGCCGATATCGTGGTTAAACCGTTTTTTGCCCATTCTGGCACATCGAACAGTAAATGGGAGCTAACCATAGCTACAAAATCATGTGATTGGGTGCAGTGTCACCTGTAGCCTGTCTGACCTTCATTTCTCTCTAATCAGCCTGTTTACTCAGCATGAACACCTCTCTTTTACTGAAGTGGGATAAATTATCAGCACCATATCAGAACACAGAGAAAGCAGGCTGATGCTCTTCAGTCTATCTAAAAGACTATTACAGACAAGACACAGTGAAAAGTGGGGTATCAATTTTACTAAGAATTCAACATATTCACACAGATATGACAATATACTGCTATCCTGTACCTGACGTTTGATAAGCTGAATGCAGGGAGCATTGTTATTTTTGTGAATTAGGAGACGTGACCACAGAAAATGATTGAATTGCAGCCGTAATCACAGAGAATCGCTAGCGTAAAAGACGTTTTTAAATGTATTAAATATCTTTTAGATTGCTTTGAATGAGATATCGCCATTCCAAAGAAGCCAACGTAGTCAATTCTGCTCATAACAGTGTTTTATTCTCACTGTAAAGCCTTACCCATGAGTTTTGTGTTGTTACTACTATAGCATATATATCTACCAACAACAGCTTTTCTTCCATTTAGAGCTTGCATTTGTTTACATTTATGCTTCTTACTCGAAGTCAAGGAGGTCAATAAGTTAAAAAAAATGGTCCTAGATCCCAGAGGCAGAAGGAGAGTGTAGAAAAGCAGCTGGTGCAGAAGCAAAACAGCCCATGACTGATGGAGATTGTTATAATCTACCGCAAACAAACCTGAATGTCCTTGTTGCTCTGGCAATTCACAATGTCAATTATTTAAAGACTTGATGTGTCAGGAGACAGTGACTGTGCCAGATGAGAACATCAACTTTGTAATCTTGGACAATGTTTCTGTCTGCCTAAAATGAATTACAAAAGAGTCAACCAGGACCAGAAGGACAATGTGGCCAGAGGTCAATTTACTAAATCAAGTGAACTAATAATAGATTAAGTTGGTTTTTCAGTAAGGCTGTATCTGCTTTGTAAATTCTGCTTGTGTGTAGCAAACGTCATGAGCATAGCACTGAACACAAAGCACTGAGCAGGACCTATAATATACATACATACAGATTTCTGCAGCTGGTCTAAGTATATTAAAGTGATATGAAAGTAAAAATGGTTCATATATGCAAATTTGACTATTAGCGATATTGTGTAAAACTGTAGACCGACTCATCGTGAGTTAGAGGTTTGCAATAATTGGTACACTAGTATTTTTTTCTATTTCTTACGTGTACAAGCAAAATATTAAAAAAATGACCTCAGGATAAAAAGGTTTAATTGTCTAAGTTAGTCACTGTTGGGCTGTGTCTGTGATGGCATATTTAAATGTTGTGTACATGTTGTCCAGTGCACACTGCTCGACCCCTAAAGCAGTAGTCTTTATCAGTATATGCATGAGTGCAGTATGCATTTAATC
>JAOVVF010000002.1:13803907-13829441 GCA_028565595.1 Duopalatinus emarginatus | reverse complement strand
TACTGACATTATCCACTTAAAGCTTAAGAGAAACATTCTTGTTAAAGTGAAGCAAAAAGCAATGATTTCATATCCAGGACAGGTGTAGACTAAATCCTGTCTCAAATTACCCTGGAAATAGAAACAAAATCTACACAATTAACCTCAAACTACAAGATTTAAGTTACAAAGCCTAAAATAAATATATCTTCATGTCCTGATTTACCATGATGAAAGACAAGTGAAAGCCATCCGTGCAGTAAAACACTCACACTAGTGGACACACACACACACACACACACACACACACACACACACACACACACACACACACACACACACACACTAGAGGGTAGTTAACCCACTTGTCTGGACCCGAATACAGACTCTGTCCACTATCCTGTAATCGTCGTCCCACTGTGGTTAAGTCATATTTAAAACCAGTATACATTTTTTTTCATGTTTCTCAAATTGTCATTGATCAAACGAATCTCCTTATGGATCTATATGACATCTATTTAAGTCTATCTTCCCAAAAAGGTAAGAAGTTTGTAAAGCATGTCTCACCGAGGACTTTACCTCTGCCTTTTCAGTCTTAACTGAAAATTCTTTTTAATAAGGAAAGTCTAAGATCTCATAATTTTTTAAACAGGTCTCTAATGTTCAGTTAATATTCAGATCTCACTGATCCATTCCTCTCGATTCATTTTCATATACGACTAAATACGATCTTTCTTCTTTAAATCTCATTTGTCTCCAGAAAGATACAGAGGAAAAGGCTTCACATGTCACTGCTCTTTAATTAAGACAACACTGAGGTATCCCATGTCTCTGAAGATAGAGCGAAGCGAGATTTTATCCTTACGGGAGGAAAACCTCTGCTGGCTAGGTCAACCCAACATTGATTTCAACCTGGAGATATTAAACATCTTTTATGAAGCAGTTAAACCATTTGCATATGCAAATCTAAACGCAGGAGAGCGGTGTGAAACAGCAGTGCTGACAACAAATAATTTCAATTTTACATGTAATTGCAGGTTTCTGATAATACTTGATCTGGCTCAGCAGAATACAAGGAGCCTGGAGGTCTCGAACAAGTCTCCCTGCTCATTTGTTGACAACCTTTTAATAAAACATGCCACCTCAAATTCTTCGGAGACCTACAATTTCCATGCCATGATTTGCATGGCTGGTAGCTATAATTCTAAAAATATGACAGGCAAGAGCTGCGGTATCCACAAGGTCTACCTTTCACCTTAATTGTGGATTATGGTGGGGAGGAAGAGGAGAGGGGGCGGGGGAGGAAGTCGGTGGCCCTGGGCACAAAAAAACCAAGCAAACATGGCAGAGCCACAAAGCTGCAAGACGCTTTGAAGATTTGTGTAACCTTTTTTGAGGGCTCGTGTCAAAACATCATCCTGGACCGAGAGACTTTTCCTAGCGCTCTTCACACACTGCCTATGTAATAAGAGTTTTAAATTTCTCTCGAAAATTTATCACCTAGCAATTACGTGACACACAGACACACACACACACATACACACATGAGCAACACAATCCTTGGGGCTGTTAACAAACCTCTGCATGTTTGATCTTTGACACCTCAAATCACATTTTAAGAGCTAAATGGCGCAGCTGTGATTAATTAGCAAGCGAGCGGTAGCTGAAGCCGCTGGTGAAGAAAACTCAGATGCTTGGCAAGAGCTACCTGCCCTCTGGTGTAAGGTGGAGTGACACTCTGAAGGGACCCAGCCACCACACCTGCATGTGTGTGTGTGTGTGTGTGTGTGTGTGTGTGTGTGTGTGTAGATCTCAAAAGTACGCACCACAGTATGCAGATAACAGACAGAGAGGATGAGTCTGAATGTTTGTGTGAGTTTCAAAAGACTGAATTTACATAATGGATGGGAAAAATTCAGCTTATTTCATATGCTTTGTTCAAACATGCACTTTTCTGATATTCACCACCTCAGAAGACTAAAATGATTAAATGATCTAGGTTAACATGGCAGAGCTCAATGCAGTTTGATTTACAGTTAACGCTACATATGATACTTACTCATATTTTACTTATATGGACAGAAAATTCGGTCTTCTTTCCACAGTCATTCAAGCTTAACACTGTCTGTATAAAAGATATAACAGCTATGCATTAGCTAGTTAAACCCCTAGCCAGAATTATAATTAGCTAGCTATATAGCTATATACATTGTAAAATAAATAAAAAAATAAAAAATAAAAGATTACTTCATGTGGTAACAAGCAAATGAACTGGGTTTATCAACTCAAATGAATATTTTAAATGAAAATTAATTTTCTTAGTTTTCAAATTCTTTTTATTATGACTATTTTATACTGTATTTCCTTGTGTTATAACAGTTCAGGTTTTAATCCCTGGAATACTGAGTATATTGTGCTTGTCTTTCCATTTCCAAAGCACACAATTCCTCATCACACCAATGACCCATATTTCTCTTTTCAAAAGATTCTGCACTGGTGCACAAAACATAATAATCAGACCTTTACCCAGGCTTATCATTTTTAATAGAAAAATATTAACAGCACAAAAAGCCATTTTAACCTTAGATTTAGTATTCTAAGCCTAGTATTCTGAATCTAAGCCTATTTACTAATGCCACAAACACAACAAACACGATCACCTCTAAGTAACACAACCGAACTTAAGCTGATAAAAACAGAAAAGAGGTTGAAATTCTGTCACTTTCTTCTGAAAAGAAAAGCACAAGAATGTTGTTTACAGAGACTGACAGGTAAAGGAACAGGTGCCTCTTAGAAATAACTATTTTTATGTGAAGTCTTTATTTCTATTTTATGAAAAATCTGACAAAATAAAGTGTAGCATAAATTCCACACTCGCATTCAGAGCTTCTGAAACAAGGCTTAATATTATACAGCTGTGAAAAAGGTAAACAAATTACTTATAAATCAACACTGACATTTCAACATTGAATCCAAATTCAGCCTAATAAGCCTGGACATTGCGATATATAATAAACACTGAAATTTCAGCTGGTCAGAAACTCATACCAGGTGACTAAAAGACTTTACATTTTACATTATGGAAAGTGGTTTTAATGGCTGAAATGATCATCATAATGAACGTTCTGGAAATCAAAAAATCTGTCTGTGTGTGTGTTGCAGTTTTACAGTAGCTGAGGACAGACAAAAAGCCTTCAGCCCTACTGATACAGTGATGAGGTACCCTGACACGCTCTTGACACACACTGTAGTTAAGACTGCATCACAACCCTGGCCATGAACCCTCAAAACACACACAACAGACAGGCTCGCACTCATCCTTGGACAAAAACCAGACGTGATATGATGAAATTCCTGTGAGAAGAACCTACTCATACTGAACCGGCATCTGATATTCAGTATTTACGCTGGTGCCTTTAACAGAGTGCCTTGAAACCGTCACTATGCAAAAAGAACCGAGCTGTAGGCTACTGCTGTGCCATTTTACAGGTTGAGACATATAAAGTGCTCACTGCATGCTGTGCTTTTATAATGGCAGTTAATCTGGGTGCTGGGGAAAAAAAGGAAGAGCCAGCAGCAGGGCAAAGTCTCTCTGAGAGCTACATCATCCTCCTTTATCCTCTTTTCACAGCAGGGAACGTCCCAATCTTCTATCATGAGAGCCATCGTACAATATCCATCACGCCATCCGGCCACCAGGCAACATCATGACACATGTGGCAGAAAATATTTGGAACCTTAATGACACTGATTTCACACCGATTTTCTTTACACACACACACGTCTCTATTAATAGAGCATATACAGATTTGAACACCCTGATGAGTCCGACGATTTTACGGTTACACTGACTGCAAGCCTTGCGGACCTTAGACCTCATTCATAACCCAAAACCCAAAACATAAGATTGTATTGGGTGCCAAATCGAATAATGCTTTTTAATTACAACTGAAAGGTTCAATAAAACTCAGTGGCTCCCAATAAGCTTTCTTACTGTTCTGTATTCTTACTGTAGGTCGTAACAGGCAGACAAATCACAGTATTCATTCATATCAAAACAACAACCATGCACACCCTCTCCAAGGAGCATATTTAATGATCGTAAAGCGAATGAAAAATAATCCGTAACTATCACAGCACTGGGGCATGTGGGTGTAGGAGATGTGTCCTCTGGGTTTTTTTTTTTTTATCCTGGGCACAGTTGGATAAGTGGGGGTGTGTGTCACTGTGTTATATAAATACTTTATCAAGAGACATGGCTAAGTGCTGCTGTGATATTCAATAAAATCAAAGATTTCTCACTGAGACAAACTTGTTGGTTCGAGGGTTCCCTGGTACACAGTTTTCCTTTTTACTCTGTGTTTGTGAGGGTTTGGTCGGGGTTTTCCGCCTGCCACCCATCACCTGAGCATGCTGGTAAACAAACTGGCAACACTAAATTATCCCTAGACATGAATGTGTGTTTGAACAGTGAGTTCAGTCTAGAGTATATTCCTGCCTTACACACAGGCTTCATATTCCACTGTGACTCTGACCAAGATAAAGCAGTTAGTGTGAATAAATCAATGAATCAATAAATAAAAGAAGGTGCCATGATTAATTATTGATACTTTAGTAAATTATCAGTTTAAAACAAACAAATATGATTTTCTATGGATGTTCATTCACCTGATCAACTAAATCAATTCATTAGGTAATGAACAGCCCTTCCAGAGATAGATGGACAGACATACAGACATACATACAGACAGACAGACAGATAGATAGTTTATTGATCACAGAGGGAAATTCAAGGCATCCAGTTGCAGATCCACACTGCAGTTAAAATAAGAAATAAAATATAAATTGAAATAATAACAATAAAAATACAGATAGGATATTAAATATAACAAATATAGAATAGACAACTCTCTTAATGACTATGAGTAGTGGAGGTAGAGGTAGTGCAAATAGAGCAGTGCAAATAGTGAGAGGATCAATCATAAAAAATAGTGCAAATATGCAGACGTGTAATGAGCAAATATGCAGATCTGTAATTAATAGTGCGAATATGCAAAAATAAGTGGACAGTAAAAAAGGCACCAGGGAAGGAGTATGTCTATTCAAGTGTCTGGAGTGTAACAGAGTCACATATTTTATTTTACTTTATAGTACTGAGAAGACTTGAACAGTCTGATGGCCTAAGGGACAAAAGACTTCCTGAATCTGTCCCTGGAGCAGGACTGGGACAGCAGTCTGTCACTGAATGAGCTCCTCTGCCTGATGATGGCACTGTGCAGAGGATGGTGAACATTGTCCATGATGTTCAGTAGCTTCTCTCTGCCACTGAGGTAAAGGACTCTAGCTCTGTTCCCAGCACAGAACCAGCTTTACAGTAGTTGCATTTGACAAGACACACAAATATCTAGGATGGGAATTTCTCCAGAACCAGGACAGGATGTTGATAGTATTTACGGTTAATGTACCTTGTCTCTATAGTGGCAAACAAAAAAAAAAATCTGGCGACCATCTTATTCACCTAGGTTTGTTGTTGATTTTATTTTTTTATGTGACGTTCTGAGGATAATGACATTTCAACTGTCATCATGCACCAAGTTGTTTCTTTTTGTATGTTATTACAAAAATAAAATTTAAGTTTGGGGATGAAAAGTTTGTCCACAAAACCAGGATGCAAGCAAAACAAAGGCGAGGGAATGGAACAGCTGTTAATAGCCACAAAAACGCCAGTGATAACAGGAACTAGCTGATCTTGCAGATGTTCCACAACATTAAACGTAACTATAAACACTTCTGATGTGTGACAGCTCATTCATTAATATATGGAAACCTGCAAATACTGGACAAATCGCTGTGCTAGAAGCAAAATAACACACATCGGGCTGTGCTGTTAAAGGAAAATAATCTGCTTCAGGGTAGTAACAGGTTCTTCACTTCAGGGCGTGAGTGCATATCACAAAACCCCAGTGTTGATTATTTCTCTATAGCAGTACATTTACATTTACGGCATTTGGCAGATGCTCTTATCCAGAGCGACTTACAAGGTTATTGGTATTACATGTAGGCCAACGTAGTGTTAGGATTGGTGCAGCACAGATTGGGAATCGAACCCAGGTCTCTCACATGGGAGCCAATGATGTTGCCGCTGTACCACACCAACCACAGTACAGTCCATTGTGTTATTCTTTACTCATAGCACTAAAATTGTGTTATTATTATTCATTTATTACAGTAGATATAAAAAAGATAAATCATATCAAATCTTTTTCCACCTTTAATGTGATACAGCAGACATCCAAATTCAAGTGAAAAGCTATTTTTAGAGGGGGGGGGGGCACACATCCCGGAGTGTATAGACTTTTTATGTCTACTGTATATACAGTAGCAATGTCACACCTTTAATATATTTTGTACAGAACACATTCTGTACTACAGGCACAAGGCAGATATCTCACTCCGCAGGCCATTACAGTTCCCCGTTCTTTCTCACACTGAGACACTATATATATGAAGACACTAATTCATATTTATGGTCCAAATAGAGTCTACCCTGTCAGCCTGCACTCAGACAATTCAAGGCTCTCCTGCTGTACCTGAACAGAGAAGTTGACTTAGCCATGAAGTGACAGGAAGGCCACCCAGCCACCAGAGACCTATACATTTCCAAAGCTTTTCAAAAGACCTGTGCGCTCACTAACTCACTGAGAAGTGTCTATTTCTGCTGGACTGTGTGAGTGGCCATGTGCTTACTCCAAAATAAGCCATTTAACACCTTCACAAAGGCGCTGCTACTTTTCTATACCTTTCTTTCAAGATTTTTCTCCCCCTTCTTTCTTTAATTTACTGAAGATTTTTTATGTTTTTAAATAAAGTCAAACTTAATATTCAACCAGCTCTTATCACTGTTTCTTTGCAAAGCAGGCCATAAATATTAATGAGGGGTTTCATGCAGACCTGAAAGAGATGGCTGCACATAGTCTTTCTCTGGTAAGAAGGAGGGGGTTTTGAGGGTGGTGGTGGTGGTGGTGGGGTAGTTATCACAAAAAAAACCCCTGGGTAATTTTTCACAGAAATAATTGCCCTGCATGTGGTAAATGGTGTTATTTTCTGGTATTTAAAACTTTGGCTAGGCTCCCTGTGTAATGATTTGCTGGCTGCGGTTAGCTCTGGCGTGCAGACAGAGGAAGGCAGGCCAGGCGCTGTGGCAGACGGGGCAGGCGCTAGGCTAACAGCAGTCGCTCGACTGGAATCGGTGTGAAGAGGTGATGGCATCTGTGCCAGAGTGGGTGCTCTCCAGAGTGAAAGGCTTACGAGGTGGCCGGGCACCAATATTTAGAAGCAGCTTCATCAGGGAAGGAATCACTCGATCTATTGATCACTTGTTAATCTTACATACTGGAGACGGACAGCCACTATTTATTGACTGAGACCCTTCAGGCAATGGATTTTTAGGCAAGAAATTCAGAGGCAAAAAAAGGTCAGAGGCAATATATAACCAAAATAAACTCCACTTGTCAGAGTAGGGAGGGAAAATTCCATCACTATCGAACACCATGGTTCGTTAATACCCCAAATGCGGAGTTTGTGCCGAGAAAAGCGGCATCGGTGTGAAAAAGATGCTCTGCGAGAGTGAGTGTTTGAGAACAAATGGGTGCAGAATCTCTCAGTCAGGTGGCGAGACTGATGCCAGGGCCAGAATCATTACAGCATTTGTCAGCAGTGCCGTTCTTGCTTGGATGGCGTACAAAACATGCAGTCTGGATCATGCAGTGATGGCTGGTTTGGCTGAAGGCCCTGCTGAACACCAGGCACCACAGGAAAGAAAGAGAGAGAGGAAGAGAGAGAGAGAGAGAGAGAGAGAGAGAGAGAGAGAGAGAGAGAGACAGAGAGGAAGAGAGTCTGTGACCTTCGCTGAATGTCACTATAAAACACTGAGCAAATGAATCTGTTAGGAAGGAGGGAGAGAGAGTGGAGAAGACAAGGCTGGAAAAAAAAGCGGCGGACAAGCGGTTAATAACGCAGGCGCTCCGGCCAGCGCCTTCTACATTTTTTCATCAGGCTCAAATTAGAGTAATGGGATTCACAGTGCAATTAGTCTGAAAGTATTAAAATTTCGTTCCATCCGTCCTCCAATCTGTATGTTGGGTCGAACTGCCAGTTTGCTTTTGATTGAAGATGGAGATCTCGAGTCACGCCATGCCACTTATGTTGAGCAAATACAGAATCAGCTGCAAACCTCCCCAAACTTAAAAAAAACCCAGATGATTAGAACATGTTTGCCTGGAGAGGTCTCTTGCCACTGCTTTATCACGCTGACCCCTCTGATTTTCATTAGAGATATCAATAAAAATGTTGGTTGGAAATGAAAAGTCCAAGTGGCTGGCACTGGGTACGGCTTTAATTTCCTGTAGGTTTGGAGGTTTTCTGGGCAAAACAAGAGTGTTGATAGGTAAGCGTGCATCCTGTGATTAGATGAGACAACCACAGGCAAGACGAATGAGGTGGACGCTGTTCTGTACCAATCAGCTGCATCAGCCTCATCCTAACAATTCAGCATTAAAAATTTTAATTAACTTAAATCATTATTGCTACATCTGTATATGTCTAATATAAGATACAAGCTGTGTTTCACGCACATATCCATTCATCATTGCCATTTGTCGTTCTTTTGTTAAATATGTCATTACAAGTGCAGCAGATTAAGGTGGCACAGACAGATCCATTGGCAGAGATGAAGGATTAACTGTTGAAGTCTCAAAATTGCTATAAAAATCCTTACTTCAACATTTAATCACTTTTCAGTTTTCTTTTTTTTTATATTATTGCTCTGCATCCATTCTGATTGATCCAAGATGTCTTAAGTGAAGAAAAGGAAAAGAATATGAAAATAGCCCCTCATTATGACAGCCAAATTGTACTCCAGGTCAAGAAATGGACAGGTGTATTCAACTGTCTGCGGCAAGGAAGCGAGCAGTAAATTTAAACACACCACAATGGACATGCTAATTAGCGGCAGAGCAATGGAATTCTGGCTAGCATGTTAAATCTGCTACATGACAGTATAATTTGACTCCTTAAAAGGATTATGCAAATTAGAGCTCATCACAGCACAGGAAGACTGAGAAAGGTGACAGATAATTTATCCATAATACACCTTCCATGGGTATTTGGAGGCAGTATGGCAGCTGGGCCGCAGTCTCTTACATAGCTGGCATAGCTAAAAGCATGTTTTAACTCTTCTCCGACACACTCTTCTGCATTTCCGAACAGTGATTTATTTCGTTTAGATTTAGTTGCCAGTCCGCTTTTGTTGATTATTAATTATGTACACAGCCTGAGCATGACCACATGTCTCTCTGTATATCATCAGCTTCAAAACACAAGCCTACGTGTGGTTTGGGAAAAATCTTTCAGCAGGTTCAGAATTACAGGAGGTTTGCTAGTTGATAGCGATTCATCTGTGAGTGACTGTTTCACCTACTCCTTCATTTACTGTAATAAACAGTAGTGCACCAGGAAAAGCAGGCCAAGTTGGAAGGGTGGAATGGAGAAGCAGAAACACGCAGCACATGCAGGGTGCGTCTGTTCCTCCTCCTTCCTGCTGGCCTTACCTCCCATTTAAACACACTCATCAAGTTTTATATAATTTGTAACAAGTCAGTCAAATCTATACTAAGAAAAAGGCAAGTTATGGTTAGAGGCAGGGCAGTAAATTGTTCCATTTTTGCAGGTAATCTAAATGCAAACTAGAAGCAACTTATCATGAGAATGGATTTTCCACCATCTGGTCAAATAACAGGGGATTTGTCTAGTGGCAAGCAAAGAAAGGAATGATGGGAGAAAGATTAGCAGGCAAGTCCTACAGTTGGCTAAAATGTATTTTGTGCAAACAAGAACAGATGATGCCTTAACAATTACACCTGTCAAAAACTCAAGAAAGCAATCCATCTTTCCACGGCTCAGCTGAAAGCGCCCTACTTCATAGTAAAATGATTTTTTTAAACAATTGCTAGCAAACATTTTGATACATGACAAGCTGGGGAGTTAAATTTCACTTTCATGCGTAACCAAACTGAACTCAGGTTCTGCCGCTCAGTGATAAGTACAACGAATGCAAAAGCACGCTGGCAGAGGAAGGAGGAGGGAGATAGGAGGCGCTGTGTGGGCCTTTTTTATAGAGCTGTTGCGACAGGGTAACAAAGCACGCAGTTTACTGGCCTTGGATGTGGTTTCAGGATCAAAGCCAAGCAGCTTAGCTCGCGCCTCTGTGGAACTAACGGCCTCTTGGCCTTATGAAAGCACTTCTTTATGTGAGGTTTCAGTCGTTACTAAACGCAATCAAAGGAGGGACTGTTAACTATATATCTTGTCCATCTCCGTTTGGAAAACGAAAAGATTCTCACAACATTGAATGGCAAATGAAACTGTAAGGAAATGAGGAAATGATGGAGATTTTACTTTCTTGGCCTCTTTCTGTTTTTAACATTCTGGGCTACGTTTAAAGAATCTGGCGTTTCGCGTAACCTAATAAGACCTTAATAAGGAAACCTAGTTACAGCCTGTGCCTTTACTTCCAGCTACATTTATAATGCACTAAAGCCACTTATATCCAATCTGCTAGAACTTTTTTTTTTTTGGATTGCATCAGATAAAACAGATTTCTGAGAATTCGGATTTGAGTAGATGAATGTGACTCTAAACATGCTTGAAACAACATATTTCCACGATCATTTTAAAAATAACTGATCATTTGTGTGTGCAACCATAGGCTAAACATATAAACAGTTCTCAGCCAAGGACAATGCAAGCACATTTACTCATAAAATAAGCACTCTTTACTAACTGTAAATGATAAATATTGTTAATTAAAACTAAGGAAAGATTTTAAAATACAAATAAAGCTAAATTCGAATTCGAGTTTAGTTCAAAACAGTAACCGTGTCAGTAATTGACATGGTTTGTGCTGCTTCATTCACAGCCAGAGAGGTTAAAGTAAATATGACCTGGCAACATGAAACGCATAATAATGGTGCTGCGTGATATGTAAGGAATAAAACATGATGGAGGCATGCTGGTACATGGAAAAATAATCAACAGCGAGTCCGCGAGTTGATTTTTCCATAACAGTGCACAACACTACTCTTTTGCTGGAATTCTGTTAGCGAACACAAATATCTCTGTTATATATATATATACGCTGAGGATATCTAAAGCTCTGATATGATAGTCTTTACCAGATTGCTTACCACTACTATATAATCCATTCATAACTTACCTGTAATTCACTAAAATACTAAAATCTCTGGAGTAAGAATTTACTCCAGTCACCTGTATGTTCTGTCACAATAAAGCACTGTATGTCTTTCAGTGTTTTCAGTTTTCAGAGTGGAAATTATAATGTGGTGGATGCAGCTAATAAATGAAAAATGATGAACTCTGATGAAACTGTGACTAAGCTTGCATAATTGTCCAGCTCAATCCTGCAGCCTAGCTGTACAAACTGCCTTGATTAAGAAAAACTGCCCGAATATATTTACAATGAGTCAATAAAAAAAATAATCATATCTCAACATACACTGAGTTGCCAGAAAAACTGGAATAAAAAAAACTGCTAGAGATTGGTTGTGTCTCCATCATGGTATGGAATTTGTATAGCTGGCTGTCTATGGGAACACTGGTACCTCTACAAATGTCTCTTACAGGTCAACACTGTGTGTGCCTCTTTTCTGGTGATTTGCACCCGTTCATGTTGTGCATTCATTATGATGGATTTGGCCACTTCCAACTGGACAATGCGTCGCCACACAGATCTAGAGATGCCAAATTATGGTTAGAGAAACACTTCTCAGTGTTTGGGGTTTTGCCATTCCCATTTGCCGTTCAACACTATTGAACACATCTGGGATGCCATGCAACATGCTGTGGAAAACAGAAAGCCTACACTTCAGAATTCAACAGAAATGTGGACCGTTGTGCAGGAAGTATGGTGTTCACTGCCTACAGCATGTTTTAGACTGGTGTACCAGTTATTCTGGCACTTCAGTGTATATTATGTTATCAACAGTTATTATATAAACATGTAATATATATATACAGTATATAGGATAGGAGTTCCTGCAGTTTCAGTATTGGTTAACAAGGTTGAGAAGGTTGAAAAATACTAGAAATTAAGTGACCTAAGTGAGAAAATGACAAGGTAGAGTCACCTCTGCATTGCCATCTTTCATTCCTATGAGAGATACAGCTGGTGGCCCAGTGTGTGCTCCAATTGACCTACAATTTACTTACACACAAACACACAGGCATACCACCCCACTTTTTTTTACTGCATGCACCCTGGCTGTCGGATTGGGACAGAGCCAGAACAGCCAGTCACTACTGCTTATTTACAGGCTCAGTGCACAAGAGTGCAGTGCAACCCCGCTGCCGATGATCAATAATAAAAGGCATTTGTCCTTTCGTGTGATGTATAATTATAACCCGAGCCAAGGTGAGTGGCGCTCTCGGAGCATGAGGCGAGGGAGCTGTTCCACGTCAGCACCGGCTTGTTTTATTCCCAGACCCTACTGTTCAGACCAATTGCGCTTTGGCGTGAGAGCAGCAATCAGGGTCAGTGCGCAGGTCTCGAGCAAAGATATAGCGTTATCGATTTCATGGCAGCAGGAGGGGTTGCAGTAGCTTGGGGCACTGCAGGGCCTCTGCCTCCTTCCAATCAGAGCGCCAGGGGTTAGAGGTTGAGGGTCAAGCCTGTTTCACACCCGTCATGATGAATTGGGCTTCGCTGGATTTCATCGCATGACACACTGCATTTGAGAGGCAGGCCGCAGGGAGGCATTACACAACAGGTAAAGATGTTACCCTGCTGTGGCTGGGCAGGAAAACAAACACAACTCTCCACTCCACACAAGACTTCATTTCTTTCAAGAATTCAGGCTTTAGAAATAAACTTCTGTAACCACAGCTTTTAAGTGCAGGTAGTAAGACAACAAATTTAGTCATTTTGTGTCTCTGTGACTCAAAACATTTACCATCTAAAGAAAAGCTTCTCTCTGAATTCAGAAATCTAATTTACACAATTTTCCACTTACCCCATATCAACCATCCATGACATGTTTGTAATTCAACATTTGCTTTTTAGTTCTGTACTGAAAGCTACAGGGCTAATGTCCAAAGCTATAATTAAAAGGCTATGCAAGTGCATGCTTGAAGGCAAACTACAAAAAGCTGTAAGCTATACACATAATAAATTAGTCTATAATCGTGTAAAGTCAAATCTGTAAATATGGACTACACCAGCAGTTACCATAATGCATAATCAAACAACATAAGCATATAATTTAGAACAGAGCCGATCTTGTTAATGGTTTCATAATGAAAAGAAGAGTAAGCAGTGCCAGATAAACTGGTAAACCGGTCTAATAATAGGTAGGTCCCAGACAGGGCATGGACTTGTAGAAATATTCTGTAGGCAATAAACACCATACTTCCTGACACACATCTGGGCCACAATTCTGTTATATTATGAAGTGTAGGATTTCTGTGTTCTACATTGCATGACATCCCGTAACATCTCAGATGATCTGTTCCTCTAAACATAATGTGGCATTTCTAGATGTGTGTGGTGACACACTGTCTAGAGGCCAACCCTGTCAAAATGAATGCCGGACATGAAAGTTTATAACTCAGAAAGGAGGCACACATAGCGTTCACCTGTCAGAGATGTTGGTAGACATTCCAGTGGTCCCATGGAATGCAAGGTAAACAAACCGTGCACCATTATGGAACCACCACCAGCCTATGCATTTTCCTAGGTTTATCACTTCCATGTATGTGTGTGTGTGTGTGTGTGTGTGTGTGTGTGTAAAACAGCATTCGGCTGCACATTTCAGTGTGTTAACTTAAACCCAGTTCTTTACAGGACAAATGGGTATCAATGGAACACTGAGCACAGAAAAACTAGACTACATAATGTATATACCTTTGCCATACAGTACAGTAAATGATGTTCTGCTACTTCTAGCTTACATTAAAAAAAAAAAAAAGCCTTGAAACACTTTTCTCTCAGCTGTTTGAACATAAATCATAATTGTGCAGCTTGTGAAATGTGCCGCTTTTCTTTCAGGAGCACATATTTAAGGCCGCTGACGTGAGGTAAAATGTGTTAAAGGGTGCTCGAAGAGTTTTGCAGATGAGTGCACTTTGGCACAGAGCAATGGGTAAAATGTCCAAAGGCAGGCAGGAAAACAGCCTTCCAGGAGCAACCTTCCAGAAAGAAACAAATGAACAAGACTCCAGCCAGCAGATCCCATCGCACTTAAAAAAAAAAAAAAGTGAAAGAATCTATTGGTACAGGGACTGTTACAGAAACACACTGCAATATGATGACTGGGTGTTATATTCCCTCATCTCTATGACCTAATCTCTGTAAATATATTAGGAATGGCGTATTCATTAAGTATCCACACGTGGTTGGTGTGGTACAGTGGTAACATCATTGGGTTCCCATGTGAGAGACCTGGGTTCGATTCCTGATCTGGGCAGCCAGTCTGTACTACACCAATAAGGGTCCTTGGGCAAGACTCCTAACACTATGTTGGCCTACCTGTAATACCAGTACCCTTGTAAGTTGCTCTGGATAAGAGCGTCTGCCAAATGCCATAAATGTAAATGTAGCTAACCATACGGCAAAAGAGTATAAAAGCATACAGATACAGGTCACAGGCGTTTGCTTCACATGTCCACAGTTATTGATCTGCGCCATGGTTGTTGTTGTTTTTGAGTATTTAGCAGACACTTGTATCCAGAGCGACTTACAATATGCTTAGTCATTAACTCAGAATATCTAAAGCTAGGGTTGATAGACCAGAAACTGAAGTACTTGAAGCTAGGAAACTGCCAGGAATGAGCCATACAGTACAAAATACAAAACTAGTCCTATAACCTGAAAGTACTCCTAGACTGTACTCATACAAATACAATATTCTGTGCCCATTTAAGTGCTGCTGCAGAAGCTGTGTCTTCAGTCAGCGTTTGAAGACAGCAGGTGATTCTGCTGTTTGGACATTTAGGGGGAATTTGTTTCACCACCTTGGTGCCAAGACAGAGAAATGTCTGGATAATAGAACATGTAAAGCTTAAAAACAAACAAACAAAAAAAAAGATCCAGTAAGCAGCGATCCTGCTACCAGAAACACCTTGTTGATGAGAGTTCGAAGGAGAATGACCCGACTTGGTTGAACTAAAGTACAACTCTTTACAACTGTGGTGAGCAGAAAAGCACTGGTAGCTCAGTGGTTAAGACGTTGGACTTCTGATCAGAAGATTGGGGTTCGAATCCCACCACCACCAAGCTGCCAATGTTGGGCCCTTGAGCAAGGCCCTTGACCCTCAACTGCTCAGTTGTACAAATGTGATAAATGTAAGTTGCTCTGGATAAGAGTGTCTGCTAAATGCTATAAATGTAAATCTCCAGGAGTATAAAACATCTAAATTTGAGGTGGATGGACTACAACAGCAGAAGGTTGCACTCATATCAACCAAGTAGAGAAATCAGGGGTTACAGTCAGCACAGGTTCACCAAAACTGAAAAAAATTAATTATGAAAATCATTCTTTGTATTAAGCGGCAGGGTTTTGAATATACTATATATCCCTTAAAAGGAGATTGCAAATGATCTGGTTAAAGTACTGTAAAATATCCTGTCTCATTGTGTGTGTAGCTTTTATAGTCCACTAGTAGCTCTTATACAAGAGAGCAGAAATCGCTTTTCTTTCATGAAAGGCAAAAAAACTCACCCAGCCAAATGCACAAAGCTTATATCCTTCTAAAGCTCTCCAGGAAAGAATCAGACAAATGCATCATGCTGCCAACCAATGAGCTGCCAGCATCTCACAAGGGCGTTTTCCTGTTGCTAGCACACGGGTTGTGGAACATCATTTACTGCAAAGCCCGAAACGCAGAGCCGCATACTGTCGAAAAGGATAAAAAAATGTGCATGCAAAGAAAACATACAGCTAGCTCATGATCTGGACCTCGTCTAACCAGTGACCTTTTTTTTTTTCTTCTGCAGCTGCAAGTGGTCTCTAACTGCACTGAATTCCCAGCTCCACTGCACAGATTCACTTTACTCGATGGCAATCGCTGAGGTCTGCTTCTACAAATGAACACACTGCTCATAGGTAATTTATAGTCAGCCAAGGGAGCTCCAATATTGAGCCTCGGGCCCCAAGTGAGTGCAGGAGTCTGAGATATGCAGTGCAGCATGAGCTCCAAGTGCAGAGGAGGTCAGGGAAAGGAGGAAAGGACCTGCAGGAGAGGAGCAGGGGAAGAGGAAGGTCACGCTTCATCACTCTGCTTTTCGTAGAGGCCACACGTCTGCTAGCCAGTCAGCACATCAGAAGGAAATACAGCGTCAGTCCTCACCATTAGTCTAATCATTACTGATTTCTTGCTGAAAGGGAAACGTCGCTGGACCTTGACTAGCATGATAAATGTTAGTTGCAGCTGTTTTTTCCTTTACCAACCTGCTACAAACCAGCTAACTGGGGTCGTGTGTGTATTTGAAAGCATTTGCCACACGCCTTGATTTCTTTACTGCTTAGAGTAGTAGTCCTAAATCTTCAGAGCACCCTGTTGCTTGTGATGCAAACTGCAACTAAAAAACATTTTCAAGTCTTATACTTCCTTCAATTTGTATATAAACACTAAACAGTTTTATTTTGCAGCAGATGGAGACCAATTCTAGGCCAGAAAACCTACACAGAAGCTTGAAAGGAAGAAAATATCCTCACACTGCATGGCCATATCGCAAATCACAGTTTTCCCTGGGTACCTTTGATATGAAATGCTTATTTCCTGTCTAGGAAGACTTCAAACCATAAACCATCTTTTCCTGTATTCTCTATATTAATAACAAGTCGCAGGTTTTCTTTCTGTCCTTTTCTCCTCGCACACTGTTACAGATTCACGCTGTTCAACAAAAGCCGGACCTCCATAAAGCTTCTGTACATAAACGCATTCATGCTGCTGATTGCCAGGCTGAGCTGCGGCTGCTCTCCCTCTGGTCCTGCACCGTTCTGCAAGTGTAGGCGGAAGGCTCGCACTGTTGTTAACCTCTTATCAAACAGTTGCTAACACTCTAAATTGTTTCCCCCTCAGCTGAGACTTGGCAAGAACGCCTTTCATTCTTCCTTTCGCTCCCTCCATCTGCCTTCACGCAGCCTCCCCTCAGAGCCGAGGGGAAAAAAAAAAGAAACAGGCTGCGGCCAGAAACGCACGCCTGCGCTCGGCCTTATATAATTAATCAAGCTCGCCGTGAGGATATCGATGGACTGAACATCTAGAATTCTCCAGGCGAGCTTTCGCCTTGAAGCAGGAACAGAACAGAGAGAGCGGCGTGCGTTATGATTGTCTCGGAGCTTCTTGCATCCTGCTGAGAGTGAGAAACAAACCGAAAGCTCGGGCATCTGTTTGTTCGGCAGACGCACACTGCTATACCTAGAGCATCTCCTTGGTTTTCTTCATGCAAAACCTGAGACATAGACGCCAGCATAGGTGCATGAGAATGCATACATTTGGCATTTTAATATCTAGCAACATGTGAAGTCTGGTTCTTTTTCCATCTCTCTCTCTCTCTCTCTCTCTCTCTCTCTCTCTCTCTCTCTCTCTCTCTCACACACACACACACACACACACACATCCTCTGCCAGTTGGTGCTGTTTTGACAAAACACTGCTAATGAAACAGTAAGCATCCCACTGGTCCCACTCCTTCTTTCTGGGATAGCAAATTAATTTTTCCTCTGTACTGATTAAAAATTTACCTACCACATGCAGCGGAGCAACACCGAAATATGCAAATCTCTTCCTTTTCCCCCCACTTATCTCCATATCAAATGTTGTGGAGATGTATACTTCAGAAGTAAAGCCAACATGCTGAGACGGAGAGAAAATTTTACAGTGCAAATATCAGCACCTTTTAAACCCGTATGTTTATCAAAGTGCAACATTTATATCAGAGAGGGCAGAGGACACAGTTGTGTGGAGTCAAATCACGCAGAACAGATCATGTAAAGGGAGGGCTTGCCATATCTACACACACACATATATACACACACGCACACACACACACACATTTTAAATTGGTCTCAGAGAAGTGGATGGCAAAAAGTGGATGACTCATCAGAGTAAATCTGGAGTATGCCTGTTTTTAAATAATTTTCCTGTAAAAATTCCCATGCAAGCATATTAGAAATGGTGACGACTGTAACTGTAATTATAATGGCTCCTACTTCTTTTTACTGCACTTTTACTATATCTGAGTGCACAGATATAAAAACGACCAACTTTCACACCATCATGCTGAGCAATTATGCAAAGAATGCAAGAAAGATTTGGACTAGCCACCGAAAAAAATCCTGACAGCTTCCCTTAAGCAGCTGAAAGATCCAAGATCCCATTAAAGTAGTTCTGAAATTAAATTACGAAACAATGCTTTTTAAAGAGGCACAGAAAAAAAAAAATCACGATTTCAATCACCTCCCTATTTGAATGTGGCACTCCGCTAATTAATTCTATTGAAACAAGTCTAATTAAATTGGCCTAATATGAAGCAGCTGACTGCCATCTCGGCACGCAGACATGACGCTTGTAATAGTCAGGTTATCTGTGCAGTCCACAGCCCCAGTGACAAGCTTAAGCCGTGTAAATACAGCCCCCTCGCACTCCTGCTCCGGCATCGCCTCGGCCGTGCCGAGAGCATACAATTCCCACAGCTTCACTCCCTTTCTTTAAAAAGGTGTTCGAGAAGAAGCGTCCGTTTTCTTGCTCCGGGACCATATTGTTCGTTTGGTTTAATTGATGGGGAAAAATAAATTTCAAGTCCCTCTTTTAGCACCTTCCTTTGGAATAGAGGACCCAATTAAGGGCTCTCAGACAAAAGGAGATTTGGAGTGGCAAAGCTCTCCTCTCTCTCTGCGAACACTTTCCCATGACAGAGCGGGAATTCCTTGACTCTGGAGTCATGCAGACACAGAGAGCTTGAAGAGTCCAGCCTTCTAAACACAGAGAGAGTGAGTGAGTGAGTGAGTGAGAGAGAGAGAGAGAGAGAGAGACAGAACACTGACACAAACAGGAGAAATAAAATAAAATACAAAGTAATAAAGAAAAAGGAAATACACATTCATTCATACACATATGTCTCATGTCCTTGATATGAATTTTCACTTTTATTATTATCACCTGTCAGTGTCGGGCCACCGCACCGTGCGTTTATGAATTTAAAAACGCAAATGCTTTCCCGGGCCAAAATCATGACACTGGATACGTCTAAACCAGTAGACAACACTAAAGCTTGGAGCATATATTTGCACATAATTGGTGGTTTAGGCGAATAAAAGATTTAATTATAATAAAATATGTTTAGCCAGCTTAAAGGTTCAAGTATATATAAAACAGCTATCAAATCCAGACCCATTTTATTCCACATATACGACTTAATAAAGTAAACTAATTACAGCATATCACACTGAGCATTCACAATAATCAATGCTGATTACTATTACTACTGTTCCTACTCTAGTCGAAATCTATTTAAGATCAGCAATCAATGTCACCGAAGCTTAAGCATCAAGGTCAAACAGAGCGGTTTAGTAACACAAGCTTTCAATCAGACCTACTAACCACACCTATTATTAACCACCTCCAATGTGAAATTTCCTCTTTTACTCCTCAAAGCACGGAGGAAAGAAAGGGAACGCACACAACTCCTGAATGATTATACGTCAGGCAGCACTTTTACAGCTGAACTAAGGGCTTGCTCAGATCTGTGGATATTTATAACATCTCCCTCTAAAATAAACTCGGTAATCGAGCCCAGATGTAAATAAAGTAAACAACCCTGCTACAGACAAAACCAAGCTGGTGTGTGTCTTCGTTCAGTCCAAGGTTAGAAAAGGTGATGCAGATTTACACATAATGCTTATATTTCTCAGACAGCAGATTGCTCCAGGTATAGCGTGCAATGGTCTGCTTTGTTTCATTAAGTTGTTTAGAGGAAACGGTACATATTAAGGTACAAAGTACAAAGAAAGTTCAAATGACCACTCTGAATAACATTTTACCATTTTTATTTTTAAAAAATCATAATAAACAAAATAAATAAGTTTAAAAAATTGAGAAATCTGCAGAACATTTTAAGAATACTAGTTTATTATAAAACATTTACAAAAACCTTCTCTGACGCATAGATTATTTATTATATATAAATAGTGTATATGCATAATCAAGCACAGATTTAAAAGCGTAAGTTTCCTTGGTTTAAAATAAGCAAAGGCAGTGCAGGCTCAGTTCTGTCTCATGGGAAAGAGGTGTGTGAAGTGCTGTTTGTGTAGGCATAAAAAAATAAAACTGCGTACTGGCTGGATGTGTGTGAAAGCGGACTGAAATCAGTTCCCTTTGTCTCTGAATTATCTGAAAAGAGCGCAGCTAACTGAGGGCTGCGACTCAGCCGAAACCCTGTTTGCACTGCCAGCCCGCCTCCGAATCAGCTCTTTCTGCTCCAGCTACTGACCCATTAAGTATATTGTGTACATATGCAAAAAGGGACACAGGCAGGTGTCCGGGCCTGGTGCAGCGCGAACACTGCTGCTATGTGTTACTCCTGTTCTGTTAGTGAAGGACAGCAGAGGAGGAGAGACAGAGAAAGGTGGGGGGATGGGGAGATGACAAGAGAAAGGGGTATCAGACAGAGAGACAGTGAGAGACACATGCAGACAAGGAGAAGCGGGGAGACAGACAGCATGCAGCACAGAAAATCAGAGAAAGAAGGTGAATAAGGAAGTGCAATGAAAAGAAAGAGAGAAAGTAAAGAGAATGTCAGAGAGGTAGGTGGAGGCAGAAGCAGAAGGCTGGTTGGTAAGGAGCATGTCCTTTAGCTGGCACTCTAATGCAGTAGCTTGTGAACCAGCAGTCTGATGGACGAGCGTCCTTCCTCGCTCGCTCTAATCAATTTATTTAGCAACTAAGATAAATATCCTTCACTGACATGAAGGGATTAGAGCAGCCGGGCCCATGTTGCTACAAAACGTGCTGCTAAAGCAGGAGGGGCATTAACACGAGCTGTATGTGTCTCCTTCGGACTGACTGAGCCAAGGAGTGACCATTAGGCGGTGGCATATATAGGTAAAATTAAATATATTGTAAATGAACCTAGTTAGTCGTGATACCGATTTGAACCTTATCGACTGTATTACACATGGCAGGTACGGACCACTTTAGAGCAAGTGAGATAAAGTGTATTAATTCCTTGGATATACTGGACACTGTTTCCAGTGGGTGATCACCGCCTACTCTGTGTAGTGGAAAGGGCGTGGCCAGCAGATGCGTGGGCTTTAAATTTAGCTCATATGCCAACATGTTGAGCGAGACCACCACCACATTGAATACAGGCAAGCGTAAACTTGCGTTTTCCGCATCACAAGCAGCTCAAAATTTGAATCCTTGTGTTGCCATCCGTGGCTGGGAGCTAAAAGAGTAAAACTGGCCAAGCTCTCTGGGTGGGAGGTGCGCCATACTGTCTCACATTTGTCAATCACAGCAGCATGAACAGCTGTGAACTCATGTATGCGGAAGAGGGCCGAAAGTGTTGTTTGATGCTCTGTGAAGCAGCATGGCTGGTTTCATGTGTCTTGTTGGACGCCAGAGTTAACCTTTACGCTCCGTTGTTGATAGCTGAGAGAGAGCTGGCTGCTGAGTGGGGATTTGGCAGGTGACCCAAAATGAAGAAAAAAAAAAAACCTCTTGTGAATGCTTCTTTCCCATGGCTGAATGACATTAGGTACCATGCCATAATCTGTACATTTCCGTTTAGTGCTAAACATTAGTGTTTTATTTCAGAGGTCAGCTGCCATAACTATCAAGTAAAGGCTACATTTAGTGCCACCCACACACACAAGAAAACAGAGGAATACTGAGCGTTTGTCACTGACACCAAGCCCACTGCTGCGTCAGCCTCCTGGTGTGCTTTAAACGCAAGGTGGTGTTTGCATCATGCCTGACATGACCCGTGAAACTAAATGAGTTGTGACAAAAGGCAATGACGTAAGAGAACTGCTTTAATCATTTCAAGTAGCTCCTTATGCATATAAACACACCAATCAGAAATACAGCACCGGTGACATTAACTTAACTCCAGTATGTCCGATTCCTGTCACCAACACAGTACTTCATCAGTTGATGAAAAAAAAAAAAACATCAGTGCACAGCGCAACCTCCCCTTCCTCCCACACTGAGGTGAGTCATTTGCCGTGCAATGAGATTCTCCCCAGCTGGGAGCTGGAGAGTCTTCAGCTGTCGGTTTGATTGCTCTTGCCTGAGGCATTAGGTTCAATCCACCATGTCGCACCTCAGTAGTTCTGCATAGACGGCTGAAATCTGACTCAATTTACCGTAGGGATTTGTTAACTTTCACATACATTTAGCTGTGCACTTGGCCAGCTCAAATTGATAAACCTGTTGCCCAAACAGTAGTGTGTGCTTTCATACAGCAGCATTTCTGGAGGAGACACTTAGCAAATCCTGTGTCTGCTGTCTTGGTTTCCATCTTTCTCTCTGTATGACTGTTCTTCTTTATTAAATCCTTTCTGAATTGTTCTGCAGTCTTGGTTTGGTCTGTTTCTCTCCCTCCCTCTCTCTCTCCCTCTCTCTTCTCTAGCAGGGAATTAGGACGAAAAGTTTCATTAGCGAGACGAGAAGAAGAAATCGGAACATTATTAACCCACTGGAGAGTGTGGTCATGCAGTGGCCCCTCCAGCCACAAAAAGCCAATATCAATCTCCCACCAGTGATGAATTCCTATTCCAACTCTTAAATGATAGATTTTGTTTTTATAAAAATAATAAATATGAAGGGAAAAGGGCAGAAAGAGGAAAACACGCTGAAACCCAAGAGAGGAGCAGAAAAACAGTTATTTAAATGTAAATAAATAGGAAGTTTATCTTCTCTGTCCCTCTTAAAGTTTGGCTGCTTTATCTTGGAACTCCTGTGGTTTTTCTCTCTGCAGCAGCTCAGTCTATTACGGAGTGTGTGCTGCAGGTCATGGTGGATGGTGCTGGGGCGGCCGTCCACAGCCCAGTCCTGCCTGCCGGAATTAATGTGGTTGAAGACCAGGCTGGCAGCAGCATTGCTATCAGCTTCAGACCATTACCACATGTCATTTGTCATTATGTAGGATACCACAATACACCAACATTTAATTTTCTGCTGCAGTTTATCAGTGGTGAGACTTTTCCTCTGTCTCCGTCTCTCTCTTTTTCTCTCTCTCTGGTCCATTGTCTTTGACCTATCTACATAAAACCCTGGAAGACGGATGGGAGCAGAAGCTCTGTTCCTGACAGGCCTGAGTCCGCTGACAGCCTCAGTGCCCAGAGGAGCAGTGAAGCACTGCCAAACATGCCAAGAGTCACACCCAGGGAACGACTCAGAGGAAGCACTGATCTGGGACCAGTCTCCATCTTTCCTGTGCCAATAGTGGATTTATAGACAGACAGGGACTCTAATCCAACATCAGCACTCCTGATGTGAGATGATTTGTTCTTGTCTAACTATTGAAGGATCTGAGATGAGTTTTGGCTTTTCTGTGCACTGCTGATCTGAGGCCAGTTTTGGCTCTGCTTCTGCAACTAACACTGAAGAGGCCAATTCTGCATCAGCACCGCTTCACTGAGCTGCTCAGCTCTCCTAAACACATGCACATCAGCACCAGCTGAGATGTTACCCAGAACGTAATGTAACATTCTACTGATGGACTGGCTAAACCTTAACGTTCATTTAACGTCCACACTTAGAGAATGGCTTGGAGGAAAAAGTGTTACGTGTTTCTGTGAAGTGTGGTATTGCTCTGTCTAATGCAGCATGAAAGACAGATGAGAAAATGTATACAGGACTTCAGCTTGCACTGGACAATATAAAACAGCAAAGATGGAGATCTATATTATAAGTCTAGAGATGGGTAGAATGTAAAGATGAATGAAGGAGGCAGGGAACTGAGGGGTGGAGGAGGGACATAGTTGGTAGAGACATCAGAGGCTGATATAAAACCCAAGCCTTATCTCTGCAGCTGTGTTAATAAAAAGTAGAAAGTAGATGATGTGAAAATATTCTGCTTCAACTTTGCAAGCAAAAAACTTAAAAAATGCCAAAACACTGACTGAGGATGATTCCACCTGATACCGGCTACTATATGTAGTAATAATAAAGACAATCCAGCACTTGGTTTCCAGACTGACCCCAATTTCACTTTCAGATTTGGCCAAGAATTTCAATTTGGTGCACAAAAACCAAATAACACTGGAGTCATGTTCGGTTTTTGGAAATCTATCCAAAGCTCTGAGATAACACAAGCCATGACCTTTATGTGCTTACAGCTTGTAGACCTGTGTGTTATTCAAACACAACTCATTTAATTCCACAGCATGTATTTTACACAACCAATTCTGTGCACAGACGTCACGTTATAAACATTCTATTCTATCTTGGCTGGAGATTGATCTGTTTCAATACGCTACAGTAAACTGACCACTCATATGTTTCTATTTTGAGAATTGTGTCCCTGCTGCTATCCTCATATCCATCACTCATACTCTTTCAGTCTTCTGTATTGCCTCAAAGCTCATCCACTGCATGGCTTAGATACATCTGAACGAGCGAAATACGACATCACTTCTGTTTTGCATCCAAACAGACTTGAACATAGCAGCAGCTTCAGTTTAAAAAATGTGCTCCAATTCTAACTAAAGTATATATTAAAATTGCTGTCCCAAGAAATAGAACAAGGCGTTAATGTACATTCACACACACAGATGCCTTAAAACCACCCAAGGTCCTTTCCATCAGTGCTGAAACTCAGTCAGCACAACTGCCATTAATAAGGCAATGAGAGGACGGTCTAGAGCACTCCTCTGATATAAATCTGAAGGCCACTATTCTCAACTCTCTCCAAGAGCAATAAAGACAAGAGCTGAATGCCTTTTTAAAGTGTGCTTCGCTTTAACACCACTCAAATTTATTGCTTTAATTAAGCACACTACTGTTTCTAGCATTATTTGGCATACTTGACCAGTGTACATATGTTGGGTGCAACACATATAGGTTTGCATAATTATAATTGTAGATATACATATATATATATATATATATATGGCATACTTAGGACATCAGGGAACCTTTTACATACTACCCGTTATGTACTAGGTATTCGGGCGCACTACATCGTGTCACATACTAACTAGTATGGGAGTATGGCATTTCGGACGCAGCCTAAGTTTAAGTGATGGTGAAAGATCTGTTAAACGGGAAGTTTCATTTCATTTGTGTTTTGTATGTTCATTACTGCCTAGTATGTGAGTGAATAGTATGTGTATGAACTCCCTTACCATTTTCTCTTGTCCCAGCAGTTTTTAACAAATACTTTTAACATAACATGTTTTCGCCATTTTAATTGTAACATTTCACTTTAAAGCCTTATTCATTTACATAGATTAAAAAATGCGATTAATCGTGAT
>JAOVVF010000002.1:13764861-13795486 GCA_028565595.1 Duopalatinus emarginatus | reverse complement strand
AAAATTATATACAGTTTGGTTTTAAAGAACCAGACTACCAGTGGTCAGACAGAATGCAGAACAAAGAAGATTTCACGCTCAGTCCAGTTGAACTTGAACATGAATTCGTGACCCCTGAAAGCGTGAGTGACAGAAAATGGGACGAGCCATGCTAAAATGAGGGCATGCCATCACTTGCAGTGTGCTTTTTATTTTTGCTCCATAATCTTCATATCTGACTGGCTGCAAGTCCCGTGGGATCCAGAACCGATGTCTAGCACCATGGAAGAAATTGCATATTGCACTGGCTGAACTTTGATGATAGCAATAAGAGCACAGTCGAAAAAGGCAATACCTGAAATGTTAAAACTGTGGGAGTTCTCCCACTCAAAAATGTAAAGCATGATGCAACACAGCGTACAGAAAGCAGAGATGCTCTTCGTAACATGAGCATGAACATCGATGCTAGCCTCATACTATGTAATGCTGTAGGGAAGCAATTCAATACGTCTGTTTATACTTGTTAATACAGTTGGTTAAGTTCAATTAGGTACACTTATTACTTATTTATTTATTACTTGATTATTGTTCATTATTGTTCAGTAAATAATTAATAAATAATTCAATAAATAATTGTTTCTTGCCACCCTTCTGTAAAACAAACCAATGAGTAGTTAGGTAAGTAGGACATGATCAGGAACGTTAAATTATAATCCAGAATATAATATTACAAATGTAAGTGCTTTAAAGCAAATTAAATTCACAACATTAAAGTCCACAATATTCACTCAGATCTGGGATTGTTTTCACTCTCCAGAGTTTATTTATGCGTATTATAACAGAGGATCTCTATTTGGGTGACGATGAGAAGCTTGAATACAAACTGATCAACTTCAGTCACGCAGAAAATTCAGCTCTTCAGCGTTTTCGAGCCAGGCTAATGCTTATATAGCAACAATGTATTTTTTCCCCCCTATTTGAAAGTCTTTAGGATATATTTAAATGAGAGATTTAGTTAATGAGTTTGGGCAAACTCTGGAACAGTCTTTTAAGCATTATCATTCTCATTAATTTTCAGAATTACCCACTGTGTTGTGATAGCTGTCATGGACTTCAGACTTCAATTAATTAAATACTACATATGTATATAAAGTATACATGTACGTGTGTGCGTGTGTGCGCGTGTGTGTGTGTGTGGTTGGGGGTGAACGTGTGCACATGTATATGAATGAGTAAATGTTTGTGTAGGTATATGTGTATATGAGTGTGTGTGGACGGAAACGATACATTTTCTGTTAAAATTCAGCAATTTACAGTTTCTCAGGAGCGCACGGCTAAGCCCTAAGATAAATATGCAAATGTATAAAAACTGCCAATAGAAGCTCTTTTTTTTTAAATTAATGTATTCAACAACTCCAAGGCAAAGGAAACAAAGTCCTTTAGGACCAGAGTCAGGAAAACAGGATCTCTCCTATTACACTCTTCAATGTTACACGGTATTCCTCAAAGCACTTTGCTTTTACTGTTATGATAAAATGCCCTTTACAAGCAGTTTACATTTGTTTGATATCAGAGATGCTGAACAGTAATAATAACCATAGCAAATCTGTGGACTGAGAACTTTCATTCCTGAACAGCAGAGTAAACGAAGCAGACGGAAGGCCTTGGTGGTCAAACATCCATCGGAAAACAGATTCCCAGCTTTTGTTCTGTACTAATCACCTAATAGGTAAACAATCTCCATGTCTTTTTGTCATTTCATAAGGAGGAGAGTGCACATCAGAGACATCGGTGCATTATTACTGCTTTATCTGTCCACTGTTCTTGTAAAGCAGGAACAATTAACCCTGCCTTCAGCGTGATTGATATAGGCTTTGCTTTCAATTTGTTCCACTACACAGATCATGAAATTCACAATGTGCCCATCCTTATTGACCTACACTTTCAAACACATAGGGCTACAACACGACGGAGGGAATTAAAGAGAAGAGAGCCGCACAGCCATGAAATAACGTCTTAAAAAAAAAAAAAAAAAGACGTGACCTCACAAAGCCTCGACTATTTCAAGTGCACTCACTAGAAAGTTCTTCTCTATTCAATTGAAAAAGTTTTTTTATATGTTGCTTTTTCATCAGCGTGCTGACTGAAAGCAGGATGAGAGCTTTTAAACTACAGGAAAAAAAAGACAGCTACGTTGTAAACAGGGTTTACCGTTTTCGTTTCAGACATTTTTTAAAATGTGTGCTGCTAAGCTGAGCCTGTAAATCTTTAAGACGTAGTGAAAGAGGCTGTTTGTGGTATTTCAGCTGCTTTCATATAAAAGAAATAAAACGTTCGCAAATTATATACTGTTGGATATCTATTATCAGGAGATTTTTCAGCCAGTAACAAGGTCTTACAGCATTCTGTGTGTAATTTCATGCAGGCCAAAATATTAAATATGAAAAGAGAAGGAGAAAAGCAGCATGCCCTGAGCTATAGATGAAGCTTTTATAAGCAGAGAAGAGAAACTTGCAGTGTAACACGTATCCACCTTCAGGCACCATGAGACAGAATAATGCTTATATGCAGCATGTCTGCTCGCATCTGAACAGGAACGACTGAGTCAAATATATTTAATACAAAAGGTTTTTATCATCACTGTATGTTAATATAATCTGTCAAAACAAAACAGACACATAGAAGAAGCAGTTTTGATCACTTCCTGTTGGCCAAATTAATGCACATATTAGGATCCGAGTATTTCAATGGATTTAAACTTAATATAGAAAACAAAGCTAATTTTTTTTCTTCAGAGACTAAAATATTCAGAGGGTTCTAAGCATGTTTACTTTAGCTTCTGGTTATTCGAACATATCTAGAAATATGACCTTTCCCACAGTCTGGTGCAAACGCCCCAGGACGAAAGCCTTTAGACTTTATTAGATAAAAGAAACACAATCAGTCCACCAATTACATGTCACATGAAGCATTATGTGGACGACAGAGTGTTTTACCAATAAGCAAGTTGGGCTTCAGGAGGCCCGAGCATATTCAGTGGCAGCATACACACTCACGGTCATTCTCTCTCACATACACACAACATACTGAGAGAGAGAGAGAGAGAGAGAGAGAGAGAGAGAGAGAGAGAGACAGCTGAATGCAGCTTCCTACTAAAGTGTGGCTTTGGTAAAGTGCACGCTGCGATAACCATGGGAAAAAGGCAGTACAAAGCCTGCAAATAAAGCCAAGCACGGGTGGCCTTCTTCAAATGACGCAATGCTTAAGGAATGCGTGTCAGAAAAGACCTCAGCACGCTGCAGCTCCTCAGCGAGGTGAGGCGAAGCCGGCTTTACTTCCATTTCCAGCCAAATCGCTGCTATAGCATTTGCTTATTAAAGTGACAGGTGGGCTCCCATGCATATGCGCCTCTCAATCCATTTACACAGCTCGTGCAGCGGGTGTCATTGGAAGGCACAAGGGCGGTCTGTGGGGAGGCAATCCTACCTCCTGCTTGGTCCTAAGCAGAATAATCAATTACAATTTCGCAGGCAGACCCTGGACATGTCACCAAGGGTCATGCAGGTGTGTGTGGTCAGATTGTAGTGTGATAAACTAGTAGTAGCACTGGCAATGTTGCATGTATTTAGAGAGAGTTACTTTCGAGGACAGAATTTTGTCAAACTCTAGTTGAGACACAGATGTGTGGATGAGGCAAATAATGTTGCTGTGCTAAAAGAAAGTGCCTAGAGATCTCAGGTGTACACCCAACACCAGGAAGTAAAAAATCCCAAAGTACAGTATGCTGCGAAGGAAACTTTGAAGTATATTTCAATTGTTGCATGTGCATGCTCTAAAGCATAAAGATATGTACCGAAGGCACAAGCAGAAGTAGTGAAAGCAGAAGAAGTATCCAAGGTACAGGGCGGGAGGCAAACAGAGGCAGCTAAAGGGCATCACTCACTGCTAGCGTTGGAGTTGCAGTGAGGGGGGAAAAAAACAGATGGGAGTCAGGGGGCAGAACATCTGTCCTTCAAAGCCAGACACTAAATAAAGGTCTCACTTGCATGGATGTTAAATGCATAGGTGAAGGGCTGAAGCTTTGCAATTCATTATGCTTGAATATATGGTCATTTCCTAATAAAAGACTAAATAATGATAATATTTATTGAATGGTACTCAAGGCCAGATTTCTGAAAAGCCTGCAATCACTAACCTGATTCACAACAAACGCTTCGTGTTTATTTATCAAAACAATAAAAGACGAGTGCGATTCAATATGTCGATCACAATAGACTGTCAACGGTGCATCGCACGCTCAGGATCATGTGTGCTTAAGATACAAAGTCGAAAAAGGAAAAGCCCCTAAATAGGCTGGTTATTCCATTTATGAGCCTTTTTTGTGGCTGTATCCTGTCTTCTCTACAGCGCTAATGCTGTTGATGCTTCTGCCACTGATACCACCGATACAAACATAAAGGGCTCAAGCTCCATATGAAAGCCAAAGGTACGGCAGAATGAAAAATCCCCCGCCTGACCGTGAGGGGTGTGTATCACAAAGGCGGCGATAAAGCAGCACACAGCGTGAAGCGTGCGGTAGCACAGCATGCTCCGTGCCTGCACTATTACCTTAGTGGGCTACATCTTCTTTATGTCTGTCTCCCGACGCTGACCTTCAGAGCAACATCAGTGGGTGGAGGAGAGAGAGACAGAGACGGTGTAATCACCGCGCTGCACGCCGCCCAAACAGCCACAGATGGGGCTGGAAATCCCTCTTAATTGTGATAAATATGCATCGGAATGGCATGCGCGCTCCCCATCTATACTGTGTTCAGCGTTCCGATCACTGAAAGGAACTGGCCATTCTTTTGTTCACTGATGTACTGTGTTGCCAGTGTAGCCGTAAGGCACGCAGTACATTCTGCTGCTTTCTATATTTAAAAAAAAACCTTTATAAATGAAATGCTTAATATTCAATCCATTGTGCAATTCTTGACCATAAGGATTTACTGCTGAGCTTTAGTTTTCCAGGAGATATTTAAGAAAATGAGCAGAGATAACTGAGCATATAAAGCAAAGAAAAACCTATACATTTTAGTCTAACTTTAGTATACCTGTTGATGTAGACCTATAAAGCATTTCCTCTGCATTAAAATAATACATTTGACTATTTAGTAGGCAGCAGTATTCATACATCACGCATCTGCACCATTACATTCCTTTTCCCGGTTTCCATTCATTTTCCTCCACAGCTCTATTGCACTAATACAATAGAAAATGCTACACTGGGGAAAGAGTGAATGTTTTTCCCTCGACACAAAGGCAACTTTGAGGCTACTGCTTCGCAGGAACTGCCAACCCATTTCTCTCCCCGTTTAGTCTTCTTGTTGCGTCAGCCCATGAATAAAACTCTCAGCCGCTACTTCAACACCAATTCATACATGTAAACATGCACATGCCATTAAGGGCTATTAAACTAAACTAATTAATCTAAATGTTCAGCCAAATATCCTTTTCAGCTCTTGAGAATAGCTGCACAACAAATCACAGGGTGTGATTTAACCCCTTCTGAACGTAGACCCGAGACAGGTGATAAAGAGTGCACTCGTGCACAGGCGATGAAGTTTACTCTCTTAAAATTAATTCCATCTTCAAGATTTCTATCTTGCCGCTGTGCTTGGAATGGCGCAAAAATATGCCCCTGCCACTAAGATTACAGCTGACTGATTTAGCATACACATCTTCTGCTGCTGTGCCGGTGAGAGTGTGCTGGATGTAATGCCAAAGTCCAGGCCTCTCGTATATGACTAATACTTTACACTTAAATTTCAGCAATTAATTGAGACATCTTTAGGAATGGTGGTCTGTCTGTGACTGAAGTTCATCTTCTTTGTTTATTCAAGGCGCTGAGTGTCTTGTCCGAGGGCCAATTTCCCAAACTGAACATAAACACATACTGAGCATTGTGTTTGTCTCTTGCATTAAGCAGACCTGTTTATACAATGCCTTTAAGACCCGTTTATGTATGTACAGATAAAAGTGAACATGTCCAGCTCACCTTTTGCCTTATTCCCTTAATATCTGATCTATTAGCAGACATGATGTAAACAGGCTTCAAGAAGTGATTGTGTGAACAAATATCTTGTTGACTCAGCTTCAGTAGAATAAAGGAGGCCTGGTATTGTGGATTAAATAGCTCATTTAGGCAAAGTGAGACAAACTGAGACCATTATTAAATGTGACAGTCAAGTATGAAGCGTTTACAGAAATTCATGCAGTAATGTTTCTTTATAAATAGAGAAACATCAGAACTTTACATCAACAAGCTTTCAGACTCCTAGTATTAGATCAGGTTATCCTAATGCACACTGTTAGAACAGGCCTTTTTCTATTTAGCAGTAAACTGATTATTGGAGGTTGTAATCCAGGTAGCCTCACAGCCTACGTGATGCTTTGTGTTGGATTTCCAGCATTACCTGGAGGAAGCGCTCGCCTCCGTTACGGCGCTTGAGGAATCCATGCGCTACATTCAAAGTTCCTGAACAGCTCCCTGCTGCCTTATGCTAATTTCTCACCGCTTTTACCGTCCCACCGCGAACAGCAGCCTTGACTCAAGTCATGCACAGCCTGGCCTAGCGCTTCGCTGTAGCTCAGCTGAGATGAACAGCAACAATATCAGCCACACGTTCACGAAATCCCGCATCGCGAGCCGCAAACAACGACGACGCACAGGCGTTAGTGGCCATCATGCTTGGAACCGAGCGCGCTGGTAGTGAACGCGGCTAGCGCGTCCTCAGCTCCGCCAAAACACGCGCCTCCGCCTCCTCGGTGTGTGTAAACCTGTTACCCGAGCGTCAACCTCCCTCTGATTGCCAAACACACTCCTGTAGGAAAGGGCACGCCCGAAACTTCTGACATCTCAATCACAAAAAACACACACAGCATCTATTGAGCGGGCGGCGACGCGTTACACACAACAAACCGAGCTGTTTTACCGTTCTCTTCTTGAAGGGTCTTGCTGAACGCCAGGCTTGGTGGGCGCCATCTTCCCGCAATTATTTGATTTCTGACTTTTTTTTCTCTCCCTCCTCCTCCTTCGTCTTCACGTTGATTCAGACATGCAGCCGAGGAGAGCAAAGGCGGTGCGATGTGGACACTGAGAGGTGTTTAAAGAGCGGCATGGCGCCGTGCCGGAGCGGACTGGTCGCGTCCCCCTGAGCGTTCATGAGCGGTGAGGACAGAGCGGAAGCGCTCCACAGGCATGCCGCGAGCTGGAGCCGCAAGCCCGGGACGCGTCTTAATTCAGCGGCTTGAGGTGAAACGGGGCGCGGATCTCTACTCACACGGGACCGTCACATGGTGAGCTTGCCCCGGAGGAGTGCGTCCTCTCCGGCGCTGAGTGAAGCCGCCTTTCCGTGCGCGTTTAGCTGCATTTTTCCACCTCTGCCTCGCTCTGTGTGCAGTAGCGCTCGCCTCCTCTGCTACCGGCGCAACAACGCCACTCAGTTGTAGTTGGAAACAGTTTTGCCTCTCGCGGAATTTACAGGTTGTTCCAACGCGTAATTCCGCCATCCTAAATTTCTTCACCCTCAGTCCCGGTCGGTTATTATATCCCCAAAAATCTAGATTCTTTGCTCAGTGCATGTCTTAAGAAATGGGACTGTGTGCAATAAAATGTCAGAATTAATAAGACTACTACACTGACTGTACATTTTACATTAAATAATAAAAGTTTGTTTAATTGTACTTTGATTTAATTTGATTTTGAAATATAGACTAATATCTACACTGTCTATTGAGTCTATTAATGACTGTGTAAATATAACAATGTGGCATCTTTAAAAAAAAAAAAAAAGATAAATACCACCTATGTGTCACCAAATTATAAATCCACAGCTCACCCACCTTATAATAAAACCAGATTGCTAATCCATAACATGATATAAGAGCGCTTTGTAAAACCTTTGCATAAATGTGTGGGGTAAAGTTGGACCTATAGACTAACAAAAACTTCTTATGAAGCACCTATAGCTATTTTGTGACGATTATTCAGAAAATGTATTATAAGGTACATCTGCATTGATTTATATATTATATGTTCCCCCATAATTACCGAGCCAACATGTTTAAGAACCAGTGACCTGTCAAGGTCAACTCCTGACACACTGGCCACAATGGCGAGTAAATTCCTGTGCATGGAGCAGATCTGAAGGCAAAGAGGTGCGCATGTTTACAATGAACTTTACCTGCATGACATGGCTCCATAATATTCTATATAACTCTGATTTTATCCCAATCCTGTAGTGCGCTGGAGAGTTCAGACGGTCCATTTACCAGTACAGCCGATTCAACAATCAACACGTAACAAGCCTTTCATAATGTGATATGAGACAGAAAACACTAGTAATCGCCAGAAAAAAAACCATTAAAATATGTTGAGCATATGTCAAAATAAGGGGCGATTGAAAGCCGCTGCCTTAAATCTTATCAAAGGTCAAACATTGTGTTTTCAGTAATGTCTTTAAAAGGTGGAAATATGTGTTCAGAAATCACAGCTTATTAAACACTGTACGTAGCTATTTATCATGGTTTGACTAATTTTGCCAGAAGCATAAACCAGAGGCTGCTCTCACTAATATACTGTATATGCCAGCCTAGTGTGTGATTTATGTACAAGTGGAAACCAACTCATTTTAGCCAGATGCTAAAATGTGTCATATAATATTAGATTTTATTATTAAAAGGGTCCTATTGAGTGGTCGAGGAAACATTTCCTAAGTGGCTACAGTAAACAGTCATAAATTTAGGCTATAGTTTTGGCTGCAGCAGAGCCTGCAATAAACTTACAAGCTACTTTCAACTAGATTTTATGACCTGAGTGGAGTTTCCACATGGAAATCTGAATCTAGGTACAGATACTAATCTTAAATATCTAACTTACTTAAGTGAGGATTTGTTGGTTTGTACTGGGATAGACATAGTGCATATTTGTATGTGGGGTTGTCTGATTAAATAGATGTATAAGTGTTATAATTAGGAAAGCTGTTCAGGAAGGCTTTCTGTGCAGGCTGTGTACGAGTGTCTGTGTTTGTGTGTGTGTGTGTGTGTGTGTGTGTGCGCGCGCACCTGGTTGATATCTAATAAAGTGCATCTGGTGTAATTAATGTACTTTGAGCAATCTTTTAATCATGCTCCTGGTTGAATGGACTACACGGTGATGTTTTATAGATCTAAACTACAATGGAAAACAAAAGCATTGATGCGACATGACAGCACACAGTGTAATACGCGCACGTCGGCAGAATGAGAGGTCAATGTGGTGAAATTCGATGAAAGCGGCGTTTGCGGGTTTTAATGAACATACCTTTGTTGGTAAGTGCTCAAGCCCTGGACGTTTTGCGGGTTGCCGTTGGTGGCGCCCGGGACTCGTGCAGCCGGCATCCCTGCGGCTCCTGCGCCCGCCGCCGCCGTCACCTGCACGCTGAAGTCCGGGAAGATCCTGATCATCCCCGTGCCGTGCAGCGCACCGCCGAGCGAGTGAATGTGCGTGTGTGTGAGTGCAGCCTGTCCTCCGGCCGAGCAAGTCACAGCGCAATCCCATTAGTGACGAGCACGAGCTGCTGGGCCATTCTCGCGCTTTTGTGCTCTGAGTGGAGACTGCTGCTGCTTTTAGGCTCGCAGTGGCACTGAGGGGATGGAGACTCAACGGAAACGCGCCCTTACGCGTCAACAAGCAAAGTTTCGACTGGATGATGATGATGAAGAGTGTCCTTTACAAACGTATGGTTATTTAACCACAGAAAACAAAAATAAATGTCGGTGCATATGAGATGAAATGCTGTAAAAACTGGAAGAAAATGTAAAACTTTAAGATTCAATAAAGTTGAATGTAATCTAATCTAATCTAAACTTTTCTACTGTCTTTGCACAAACGGTTATTACCTCTAAGAAGTTCACCTGTTTAGAAAAAAACAGTGAGTTACAAGAAGACAAGTCACTATTTACACTAGTGCACGTCCTTCTGTATATGTCCAAATTTAGCAGGACAGACTTTACCGAATGTTGACTACAATGTCTATAATGTAAAGATCCCCCTATAGAGAGAGATGTGCAATAGAGACTGCTGAGTTTGCTCCTCGAGTAAAGCAATCTTAACGACTTGTGCAGACAGTCGACACCTACACATAAACTACAGAAACCTATAAGCGACCCTAAAGCTCAGTGTTGATGAGGACAACCTGCAGACGTTCAGTGCGGCTCTGCAAAGCTGAGCTCCAAGACTACAATGAACCCCGATGACGTGTTAGACTCGCCCTCCTCTGTGTGTGTGTGTGCGCGCGTGTGTGTGTGTGTGCGCGTGTGTGTTTATGTTCATGTGTTCAGGTTTGTGCGTGAATCATCTCGAGGTTTTCCCTCTCTCCTCATCTGCACGCGACACTGTTACGACGTGTGGGAGATGTCTAAATATGCTGTCTGAGGACGCTAAGCTGTCGTGTACAGCGGTGCGTTTACTGGTGTGTGTGTATGTGTGTGTGTGTGCTCTGCCGCTGACGGTGTTGTTGTGTGAGATCCGGAGCGCGTGGGAGCGGACGTACGAGCCGATTAACTCCGCCGCGCGAGCGTACTGGGAGCGCGCGCTGGCCTTCAGCAGCCAATCAGGCCCAGGCACGTGCGCGCGCACTGACTGCTGCAGCAGTAACCCTTTGAGAACCTGACTAGTGGTCCCTGGTGTTATCATGTTGGATTACAACAATGCAGATCTTAGTGGAGAAACTTTTAGAATGTGAAACATAATAAATACACACAGCCTATTTATAGTACCTGTTAACAATAGCTGGCCAATTACACTCACCTGGAAATACCTGCAATTATCATCAGACATCAGACACTTTGACCCTGACATGGTTGTTGGTGCCAAATTGTCTGGTTTAAGTATTTTAGAAACTACAGATCTCGTTGTTTAGACAGTACAAAAATAACATCCAGTGCGAAAAAAAACCCCAACAAGACAGAAATGCCTTTCTGAAGAGAAAGGTCAAATTAGCATGGCCAGAATAATCTGAGCTGGCAGGTGAGCTGTATGGTATATCACACAAACACTTCACAACTGTGATGAGCAGAAAAGCATCTAAGCATACAGAACAGTGCATATACGGATTGAAAAAGAGACAAAGAAACCATTTCTTTACATTTACATTTACTTTTCAGTTTTGGTGACTCTGTGCTTCTGTAACCTCAGATTCTTCTTTTCGGCTGCGAGGAGTGCACGCTGATGTGATTTTCTGCTGTTTTAACCAATCTGCCTTAACATGTTGTGCAGTCTGATATGCTTTTCTGCTCACCACGTTTCTAGAATGAAAGTGAAAGTGATATCTGCCTACTGTACTTGCACACGGAGGAATTTGACCTCCGCATTTAACCCATCCGTGTAGTGAAGCACACACTAGTGAACCCAAGGGGATGGGAACACACTTGCCCAGAGCAAAACCCCAAACCACGGCACCAAACCCAGGACAAAACCCAGGACCTTCCAGTCACAAGACTGGTTCCCTAACCATAAGTCCATGGCTGCCCCTGTGGGGATTTGCTGTCTAAAACTTCTTGCTAACTTGAATCATTCTCCTCTGACCTGGATGCTATTCATTTCTGATTAACTTAAACCAACCTGTCCAGCCCAACCAGCCATATCACAAAGTCGCTGAGATTGCTTCTTTTTTTTTTTTCATTCTGATGTTTGTGAGTGAACCGCTTGGCCTGTATCGGCTTAAGATTTTATGCATTGCACTGTTACCCCCCAAGTGGCTGATTGATTGGTTAATTGCAGGACTGTACAGTGGTACAGCTGATATAGTAAACATATGTTCATAGAGCTGACATGGGTACCAGTGAGTACAAGCAGATGAAATGCAACAATATAGTTCAAGGTTATGATTTTTTTTCTCATTAATGTAACAGGAATTCTTCCAGACCTTGTAGGTTTATTCAGTAAGGTATTTGAAACGTCTGATTTGGTAGGAGGTCTGTATGATCTGATTTGGTAGTAAGGCTTGTTAGGCTAATAGGTATACTGCATATATGGTGCACTTTGTAGATGTGCAATTACTGACTGTAGATCTGTTGCTGTACACAATTTTTTCAGCTCACTTCTAAATCTACAGAAATGATGCTACACTAGTCTCTGCACAGGATTAATAGTCATGGTTGTGGTTTGGCAATGTGTTATGTGTGTATCATGCACAGGAGTATTACTGGTTTTAAACACTGTGGGCAATACAAGACAGTTATCAGTTTTAAACATATTTTTGAGATTTCTTAAAACCTTGTGAAACTTGTGCTGTGTCCTTCGGAGAAAATGAATCCATGAACATATCACATGACAGACTTGAAGTGCAGACTTTCTGGTCACAAGGCTGGCTCCTTATCCACAAGCCCACAGATGCCCTATCATTGTTTCCACATATTATGTGAATCATAAAAATATATAATTCAATAAATGGGACAAATTTATACTTTACATATAGTGCACATGTTCTTATGTCTGTGTTATTTTTTTTATGCAGAATTGATTTATTTTCACATATGTGAGGCGCACAGTCATTCTTCAGTTCTCATTAGAATAATTGTGACTGTCATATGTCATTTCAAGGCATAAAACGGTGAAAGGTTGTGCACATGGGATCACATATTACTCTCATAATCGCATGGGGGAAATGTACAATTATGGGTGAAATGTGTGTGATTTTCCATATGGAGTTTTATTGTAGGCACTTCTCACAATAGTACTTATGCAGAATCAGTTAAATTAACACAATGCAAAAATAAGACCATTTACAAAACGGGTGTGCTGAAGAAGAATATTTCTATAATTTGCATGGAAACTGCATGGAAATTACTAATGATTCCAATTAGTAATGAGCACAAGCAGTACTGTTTATAAAGAAATGCGATGAAAGTGTCTCAGTGACTCTTGGGTCCTTGAACTGTCATCGCTTTGAAGGTGATTGAGTGTTTACCTATAAAATATTCCAAAATGCAAATATGGAGTTAATGGTCATGAATCTTCCACTTTAACACGCTTGTCCTTTGACAAAGCAAAAGCTGATATCAACATACAAAATATTTTAGGTCAGTTTTATCAGGTTTTTAATAGTTTTAATATGAATATGTACATTAGAACACAAGGAACAAGGAGCCCTTGAAAATGATGATAAATATCAGAAATCTTTCATAACGACAGGCAGAATTATGATTGTCAGGCGGCATACTGAAGTTACCTTTGCACAACAGATGACTCCTTAAATGTGTTTAGGCTATGAGAGAAAATGAGCGAGATAATACGAGGCTCAGTGATGAAGCTGCCTGTACTCACTGCACTGAGGTACAGTTTACACCCAGAATAATTCACTTCCTATCTGTTAAATGAAAAATGCTGCCTTTGATAATGAGTTGACACGATTATATAGCAATAAAGATGTGCCAGGAGCCTCACCTGAGAGACAGTAAATGGAATACTTCTCCGTAACCATGTCTAATGAAACTAGCTTAATAAACAGGCCACAGAAGCACCTCCACTTTGCTGCTATTTTCCTCAGATGGCATCAAATAGATTGCACTGGAAGGTTTAAACTGACACTGCAGGCTCTGATACAATTAGATTAACACTTTCTTCTGTTTACTTCCCAGGGTATTTGAACTGGTCTGTATTGCATTTATTTGTCTGCAGCTCTTCGCTAAACTACACGAGACAGATTCGAGGGAGTAGCTGGCCTCCCACATGCTGTAGCCGGGCTTCTGGTGTACATCCACCCCATGTGAGTGCACCAGGAATCAATATTAGGCATCACTCCTGGGAACACATAGCCTATTGTTGGAAAACAATTGTGATAACTAACCTGCTTTTAAGAATGCAAAAGTCCTGAACTTGTATACTGGAGTTAGACTGGAGCATTTTCTTAATAATAAAAAAAACATTCTCTTAATTTATGAGGACAGTGAATAAAATGAAGATCTGGAATTTGTTGCATATCTTAAAAAATAGATTTACTCTTTTACACCCACTGCGAAAGGGAACTATGATTGTAGTCTATGACAAGAAAAAGAAATCAAGAAAACATTCATGACATTTCTTCTCAGGAAGTGCATGATTTTTCCCCCCGCCAAGGATTATGTTCGAATCCTGCAGTAGGGCCTCCTCACGGAGACAACGACACAGTGCCTGCCATTCTCCCCCAAACCACATGTTGACAAGTCAGCTTAATGTGAAGCAGTATAAACTGTGATTGGGGCTGTCAGTCCTGCTGTTTGTCCAAACTCTCTCCATCTCGCACTCCTCGCTCATCCTCAAAGAGAAATCTCTCCCCTGCTGACTGAACAAACTGCAGACGAGTCTCCAACCCACAGAGCTCCTATTTCTTTTCTTCTGTTTTTCTTTTTTTCACTTCTGAGCCCCCGTTTCTCCAAGTCGATGCCTATCAGCTCAAGGACCACGCTGAATGAATTCAAGGGCGTATTTAGGAGGAATTCTGGGGTTTGACAACCAGTTGCGAGTCATTTTGCTTATCAGAACTTGGCAGTGTTTTACTCTCACCCTCGGAAATGACGGTCTATTATGTGATAATTCTGTCAATCACCAATAAGGTCATCAGTATAATCACTATCTGAAATGAATAATTACAGCGGCAACCCTGTATTACTTTTTCTTTTCTTGTAGTAGGAATATAGCCATTGCTTTATCACGGAGAAATAAGTGCAGCCTTATAGTGTGACCTTAATTGCATATATTAATTCTAATTCTGTAATTGTAATTCAGAGAAATTATGAAATATGTTTTAATTATGTTTATGTGAGTGATGTCTAATGAACGTGTTTTCTTATGCATACAGGTTGATTTAATGAGGGTCTGAAACCTGTTAAATCTGTTACAACAGCATTTCTTACTTTATTCCTCTATTCTATTCTGAAGGTACAATCAGCATATAAATTATTGTTTTATTCATTACTGATTGCACTGCTTAAGAGAATAATTTTCCTCTTTTGACGGTAGATGGGAATGTATGGGAGATGTAATAATTTTTACTCTTTGCATATTAGAATTAAATTTTAGATGACTTTTCTCCTCTTGCTGACTGATTGGGCAGGTCACTTTTAAAAAGCAAAGGGGCAAAGGCTATTAAAAGTTCATCCTTTTCTTTAAAACTGTAATGCTGGTTGAAAGATTGCTCCTCTGTGTTTGTAGGGGAACACCAAAGTTCAGGATAGATGATGAATTAACTGTTGGGAAAAATTACAGACAGTGTACCAGGGGGGGAAAAAATCTTTCAAAATGGAAATGATTGATTGGGAGGTGCTGTGGAAAACGACATCATGCCTTTTATTTATCCTGGATGATATGCTCGCCATGCCCTTCTACACCACTCTGCTATTTCACATTGGATTGTTTCCCAGCCAGCTTTGATGACATGCATGGAATCCAATCACCTAACCCTCAAATTACATGAACAGACTCAACACATTCTTTAGTGTTTTAATGGGGCCAGCACCTCTGTCATTTGCTCCTCTCCCTCAATCGCTCTCTCGCTTTGCCCAACACCTCATACTGCCAGTGTCTGAAGAATGTAATGATCCACCACCCAGACCTCACCTAAATGCAAATATTAATAGACATTTCAGGATCATTACCTGACTTTGAGATTAGGTAAATGTAGAATTTGAGCTCGGGACAAAAGTTCAGGAAGTGGATTGTTTGTAACACATTGTGGTGATGTGGTTAACTACCAACGTACTGAGCATACTCACTATTTAACCCCAATTTAAAATAATAATAATAATAATAATAATAATAATAATAAAGTTAATGACTATGCTTAGTTTTGTGTGCTCTCCCCATGTTCATGTGGGCTTTCTGGTTTTTTTCCCACCTCAAAGCATACAAATAGGTGGATTTACTGTGATACATTGAAAGCAGGTGTGATTGTGTGAATTTGTGCGCATGGTTCCCTACAATGGACTGGCATCCCATGCTGAATGTAAACTATATTGTCAAAATATGCATATGCCAACGCCAAACTGTTGCTATAAAGCTGGAAGCACACAATTGCATAGGATGTGTTTGTATGCTGTAGTATTACAATTTCCCTCACAGAAACTAAACAGTCCAAACTGGTTCCCTTAAGACAATGCTCCTGGGCACAAAGTAAGGTCCATGAAGTCATGATTTGCCAAGGTTGGACTGCAAGAACAGAAGTCTCAGACCTTAACTCCACTGAGCGCATTTGGGATGAACTGGAACACTGACCGCACCCCAGACCTCCTCACCCACATCAGTACCAGATCCCATTAATGCTCTGGTAGCTGACTGAACAAATGCCTACAGCCCAGCTTCAAAATCATGTCAAAAGTATTCCCAGAAGAGTGAAGGATATTATAAGAGCAAAACAGGGACTAAATCTGGAATGGGATCTTCAATATGCATATAGGGGTGTGATGGTGAGACCATATAATGTTTTTCTGCCTTCACGTCCTGTGTTTTCAGGGTCGCCTCCATATCTACTGTGGCCATAATAATTATAAAAGTTCCCAAGTTTGAGCCAACATTCTGGTTAGAGCCTCTGATGGACATTTACAGTGTTTTGAGCAAGTTCCTTTTACATCATGCCTTTTATTAGTCCAGTGTAACTTTGAAGTGTAAAAGCTGCCAGGGTCAATGTCATTCTGTTGAGTAGTTTTTGATATATAGACATCTGCCCTGGTGACATGATACATTTAATATTCTGTTTTTACATCATACCTTCCCTTGCTGACTGACACCCAGCAACACTAAAGAGACAAGTGTGGAGGGTCACAACCAAAGAACAAAGGTTCAGATGTAAGCCTTAAAAACTCCCTATAAGATAAAAAACTAGTTTTTGTTATTTACAACACTGTATGTCTGGTCTCTAATTGTGTTTAGTGTATGATATCACTCAAAAGTGAAATTCATAAACTTTCTGTCACTGTCCATTGCATTTAAAAGAACCTGATGACATTTGAATGTCAGTCTCATGTTTTTTTGTATCTCTCAGTGATATTCATGTGGAAAAACTCTTCACTTTTTTTGTCATATAATGTCACGTAATCAAGTATGATCTTTTCAACAAAGAGTATTTGACATGATTTTCTCTCCCTATTCTATGCTTAGCATGGCTCCAAATCAACATTCTGACTGCTTGTAATTGCAAAGGCATCATGGTTCGATACACATGACCTTTACTACCTTTAAAGTAATTTCCATTTTATACAAAAATATCCTGTTAATTGTTCACTTGATGCAATGTTTTGAATATAATGTTAGATTCAATTTCCATCCTAATTTATCAGTGCCATCAGTCAATGCAAATCTTTTGCCAAATATATTAAATTGACTTTTGCACTCAGGCACAATAATATAATCGGCTGCTGTTTTGTACAATAAAAGAAACCGTTGGACGTGGTAGTGAGTATTTCGGACAAGTCCATGATGGCATTTGTTTTTGGTGTTTGTTCCGTGAAAGGAAGAAAATGACATTGGATTATATTGTAAAAGTGCTAAGCATACTCTTATTACATTCTGTCTTTTTCCATGTCCTTGACACCGCCTCGAAAACATTAAACGAATCAAAACACAAACAATAAGTCAGTGCTATGATCTGTCATTACGGAGAAATGTGAGGATTTATCAGCCACCTGTCATTACCATAACGTGGCAGCAGTGATAGTGTACGCTGATAAGAGGCAGACAGTTCTATTACTTACCCCAAACACTGTTGTGTTGAACGTGCAATCGAACACACACTGAACTTCTCTTCATTTCGCATTCGTAAAAAAAATTGAATTTAAATGTGTTCATTTCTACTGTCTGATTTTTGTTCTGATGCAAGCACGCACTCATCATCAACAAACAGGCATCTGCTGCAGCAGCCGAAGGGCGATTACAGAGAAGAGCTTATCAGGCTCGGCTCAGCAATCAGGAGAGCACTTGATTGGCAGCTGAAGAGTTGCAAAGTTGTGATGCTACTGTATATCTATATCTCAGAGGGACCCATTGCACGGCCTGTAGAATCATCAACGCTTCCTGTAAACAGCACATTAGCCATGGAAATAACCATGTGATGTTTGGAGGCATACTCTGAGGGGTACATCGGGCGTCAGAGTACGAGGCTTGATATAGTCATCGCTTTGTTTTTCTTATACCTTTATCGATACAGATATATCTACATATCCAGCTAACTACTTTAGGAAGGTGATACATTTCTCATGGTTTTTATGTAATGCTTTAAAAAAAAAATTTTTAATGTAAGATCATTAAGAGAAACATTTTATACTATTAGTGTTTGTGTAAATAGAAATGTTGTGCAGGAAACATTATTATCCCATGTCCCATGTTTCAGTATGTTGCTGCAGTACTGTGTAGTATATATTATAATATAAAATATTTTGCAGTTACATATGTAGTTACAGTGTTGATAATGTTCTGTTAGTTGGGTAATCTTATTAATATGGGTATTTCTACAGAAATATTAATAAAGCATTTAATGACAATGGAAAAAATGCACATTTTAAAATACACTGATGTACCAGAAAAATTGGTACACCAGTCTAATGCTTGGTAGGTCCCCCACAGAAATACGGAAAGATTCTGTACAATTCTGTTGTATTCCGAGGTGTGACTCCTCAGAAAAGAGCCACATGTAGTAATTTGTTGACAAAAGAATGCCAGCTAAACAAACCGCATACCATTATATAGCCACCACCAGCTGCTACAGGTGTTTCTTTTACAGTCTGTACCAGTTTTTCTTGCACTTTCCATCTATTATTGCAGTAATATTTTTGTAGTTACTTTGCAAGTAACTGTTGCACACTTTCCAGAACGTCCTGATAATGTCTAACACAAAGATGGAGTATTATTTTATAATATTACTATTGGAAGAAATGCACATTTCAGACGGTTTTCAATAAAGTATGTTTATTTCTGAAGAGATGGTATACTCTCAACCATGCAGTATAGCACGTTAAGGCTTATAATTATCCACATCACAGAACAGAGTTGTACACTAACACGAATAATTCATATTGTCATTGTACACCAAGATTTGAACGTACAGTATACATATATACAGAAGCCCATTCATTAGCCTCAACCTAACTTGTAAGTAAACTCTCTGACTAATTACTGAACAGGGAAGAAAAAGCAATGTTGTAACAAAAGGTATAAGAAATATCAGCAAGGCACAAAAATGTAAAGTTTAAAACCCTTCTTTGATTTTTCTCCAAATCTGGGGGAGATTAAAAATAAAGAAACAGAACGGGAGAACAGCATCCCATCATCCGGCAGAATATCCATGCCACACAACCACACCCATATGTTGGGTTGCATAGATAGCTCTCCTCAACACTCATTAAGTTTAACAGTCTATGAATCTGGGCTTTGTCTGCTAAAGCATCTTACGTATAGTGAAACTGAGTAAAACTGAGTCAAAATGTCACATATTAATAAAGTGGCCTAAATGTTGACCTCTACAGTGTGCTGCACTTCACATCTGTCTCTCAGATTGCAAATGATGAATACAGATGTGCAAAGCCATGTGCAGGTATTGTGACAGTGAGAGCTACCGTGTTTATGTCTATGTGTGTGTGTGTGTGTGTGTCTGTGTGTATGTGAGTGTGTGGGGTTGGGGTGTTTGGTGGAAGACGATGAGGTAGCTCAGTCCAGGATGAGTACAGAAGAACGGTGCCACTATGACGTCTTTGGGGTCAGTAGTCAGGAGTGAGCACTAGAGCTGTATTGCAGTGCTAGGTGAAAGGTCCATGTGCCAGAATCAAGGTAAGATCCCGGCTCGCAGAATTACTATGCAGCAACAGAACCGCTAAAGTCAAGGCTTACAAGCAGGGGTAGCAAGTTTTCCTGAGAGTCTCTAAAAAACAAACAAACAAACAAAACATTTTGTAAATTATAAATGGAGAAAAGCAAGTTTTCTTGCTAAAACTTTGACTGTAATTTATATTCCTATCCACTAGAGGCACTGTGAAAGGGGGCCAGGGGATTTATTCATACATTCGTGTTGTAATCTATCACAATATTTCAAGTACAAGAAGGTTTCATTCTAAAATCACACCCAATTTATCTAAAACAAAGAAGCAGAATAATTTATTACAAGTCATTAGACACTGGGAACATCCAGGACGGCTCGGGCATTCCGTCATTCTTATTGTGTTGTTTGGATTTAGTCAGACTTTGAGCTGCCGTGCTTAAAACGTGCTTCTTTGGAGTTGAACAGAGGGTTGAACGCTAGGTTAGGAAGGTTGATTGGTGCAGTTTGTGTAGTACTTGATTACAGTGAGCAAACAGGGCAGGTTTTTCCATCAACTGTATAATATGTGAGCGGCTTGTCTGTCACAGCGGCTTCGTTTTTCTCCAAAACAAATCATTTCCAGGTGACGTTGTCTGGCTTGGTGACAGAAAGGACGAGACCTACTGGACGCATTACTCTCCCCAGCCTTTAGAGCATCCTGTTTGTCATTGCCATCTACTAATTTTCACACAATTCTCTTGTATTTGTGCCAGTTTAAACTGTTCGGCTTGTTGTGGGAATCTAGCCAGTGATTTGATCATTGACGAAAAAGCATTTTACACTGATTGTCACAGTCAATACTCAGGGTAGTGGTTTTGTTTTATCTCTTCAACTGAAAGTTATTTTCTTTGATCAGCAGGAAATCGTTGGACATAAAATGTCATTTAAAAGCACTTGAGGTGAAATCGAAGCGTGATGAATATATCTTAATGGAAGCTTGCTTTCCTTCCTAATATATAAGTGCTTTCTTGTTTCACGTATTATTTTCTACTTTTTATACACATGCAAGAATCAAATCAACATGCAAGAATCAAAAACTTGCATATGCCATGCTTCGTGTTTGGCAAATTATCCCAAATATCTATGGTTACAAGCATGTGACATACAGAGGTAATGACTGATTTTCAGAACAATTTCCTAGTATGGTTGTCATCGTATATAAAGTATAGTGGCCTACAATTTAAACCATAATGTAGCCCAGAGTCAGACAATGCATTTGCGTCAGCAGCATCAGAATAAGCCTGTGAGGTCGGTGGAGAGAGCATTTACGAAGACGCAGGGCGAGGGGAAAAACACATTCTCATTGCAAATTCGCTCTTTGGAAAACCACACTAATGACAAATAGGAAGGTGCTTAGTTGCAGTATGGAATGATGTGGAAAATGGGGTGCTTACAATGCGGCACAAGATGTTGAAAAGACCCATCAGCCATTTTTCAGTGATCTGACAGGAGAGGCCTGGAGGGAGAGGCTGTGTGTGTGTGTGTGTGTGTGTGTGTGTTTGTGCTGATGCATGACCTACAATACGAACCTTGGCCTGGGGTCTGCTGCTCACTCCGCTCCTCACTGCCGATGCGCCGTCTGATCGGCGCACACTGGGCGAAACCCTGCGGTCTGTCTCCACCGGTCCAGCACCACGCTCTGACCTTGCCAGCTGAGGAAGTGATAGAGAGATAGAGATGATGATAACACAATGATGATGGAGAAAAATGGCACATGTTTAATAGCTCCTACTTTAAAGTTTCTAAACAAGTGGCATTTGGACTACACATATTTTGCACATCATTCAAATTACATTATGCTTGTCGCATTTTCATATCAGTGACAGTTTACCATGTCATAATGGCATGACTGTGCACTGGTCAAATAATCCAACACCATCTGGCTGGTCTATAACTATAATAACATGAGAGCATGATTAACTGTACTACATCATTGACCATGCTTAGTCAGATATACTCAATGTGAAATAAATACACATAAAACATTTCAGGCCTCATTCAAGCTTAAAGAACTCACATTCATGTTTTTGGTATCAATGATTAGCTAGAAAAGTAACCACTTAATTTGCTCAATATAAAGTGGAACAACAGACTTGCGGTGAGAGCTGGAACAGAGCAGTGGGGAAGTTTGCATATGAAATAGAAAACTATTTAAAAAGAACACAAATACATGCTAATTCAGTCATGAAATTAAGTAATGATTCCCGCTGTAGTCTTGCTTATGAATCATAATATAATCTGACTGATTATGATTATTCTGTTCTGTAGACCTTAAAATTTTAAATCTACGCCTGCAAATCCGTATTCCATTAGTGCTTCAGGGGGGAAGGAGGAGGGGAGAAGGGGGACCAGGGAAGGGGGAGGGTCGAGAACAAAAATCCTTCTAAAATATTTAGTGAATGAGCTGGAAGAAATGCACCCAGCTCTCATTACAAGCAAATAAAGCCTGGTGTAGGGTCTAAAACGTACCTGTTTATGGGTTGACTTGGCTTCCTGAGGAGAACTGCGCCCTTTTCTGACATTCTTCTGTTTCATCCACTGTGAAGCATCACCTCTTTCATCCCTATCACTTTTTCTTATCGGGGGACAGTTAATTTTAGGATTAATACAGAGTCCGCTGTCCTCTTTTAAAGGATTTGTACTGGAGCAAGAGACTCTTATCTTAGTCATTACAGGGGAAATATTGGATTCAAGCATTTTAGTATCTGCAAAACATTCAACAGTGTCTATCACGGTTTCACATGGTAAAGGATTAAGATAAGGAGCCTCATTATGGCACTGTGGCTGGGTTCCAGCTATACTTCCTGGAGAAATACCGTGCGCTTTTTGGTATTCATTACTGGGTGGCGGAGGTGCTTTGCTCAGGGGACAGAAGGGGTCTATTAGTTTGGTGCCGCGTCTTGCGGGCCTTTTGCTAATGGACATGCTGTAGCAGAGCGGAGGGCCTAAATAGACCTCTTCTGTGCAGGCAGCAAATAGAGGCTCTTCATCACGGATTTCTGGGGTTCTGGAGAGGACTGGGGTGCTACTCTTTTCCTCTGTGCAAGTACTGACCTCTCCACAATCACTATCATGGGAGGAAAGCGATAGGTACGAGTAGAAATCACCCTTGCGTAAATTGATAGGCCGATGGGAATGTTCCAAGACTTTCTCCTTGATCTGGGATGTTGAGGCAGGACTTGAGGATTCCTGAGGTTGCTCTGCTTGGACATCTTTCGTTTTTAACGCCACTGATGCCATGTCCATGATCTCCATTACAAAGCTGTGGATATCCTCACTTTTCTCTTCTTCAGAGGGAAATGCTCGGTGGCTACAACAGTCTGATGAGCTCTCTCTGTGATTTCCATGGACCTTGTTCAGAAAGGCAGCTGACTGGTCCTGGGAGCTCATGTGTGCTGTTCCCAGCATGCTGTGGTGTGGTGTGGAGCACTCCTCTAGAGGTGATAGAGAAGGGACAGAATGATGGGAATTGTGGCATGGGAGTTCTCCCTTCAGCTGACCTTCTAGGGATGATTCTTGGGACTGCCCACATGAGGATGGGGGGTTGGTGGCTACCATACTTATTACATCTCCTTTTATATCATCCATAATGTAGCAATCCTTAAAAGATTCTCCTTTCTTAGTAAAAAGACTCCCTTCTTCTCTGAGGAGCTCATCCTCATCCTTCCCTTTGAGGTGGGAGCTATCCACATTACCATTCTCCATGTCATCAACAAAACTGCTGATGTAATTCCTGGTAGCATCTGCCCGGTTGCTGTCCACCTCGTGCTTCTTGAGGCTATCATTTTTAGTATTGGATTTTGTCTCCAAGACCTTCAAAACAGACCGATTCAAGAAATTCCGATCACTGACGCTCCTCACAGGTGACAGAATTTCTTTAGATAGAGTTCCACACTGCAACTCATCCCCAAGATCCGCCTCACTCTTTTCCCTGTTTTGGGCTCTGGGTTTGACCCAGCTTTGAAACTCGCCCTTCATGTAGTCCAGTCCCAGCCCAAATGTGCCCTCTATATATTCCTCTTCAGAGGTAATACTGGAGTCTTCATCATCTTTGATACCCAGCTCTTCCTCGGTAAGTGTGAGAGTAGAACTAGAAAGCAGGTCGCTGTCATCCTCATCATCGGTGCAGGCTGAGGTACATGACACATTTACCACCATGCTGACACTGGCGTCTGTCTCATCTGTCAGCTGTTGGCTACGGCTATGCTTCCGAAAGGATGCATTAGAATTGGCAGCCAAGCAGCGGTTTTTCTGCACAGCCAGATCCTCAGAAGCTACTGATGAATCCTCAATGCTACTCAGCTCTGTGAGAGACGCTGCCAAACTCTCATTAATGGAGGAAGCAGCACCCCCTGAACGGGATCCCCGCCCAAGAAGATGTAAAGAGCTGCTTGGAAGGGTAATATCAGAAATGCTGCGGGTGATCTTCTGGGCAAGAGGAGTCTGGATGTTTTCAAGTCGCTTCAGCAGCTCTAGAGTTCTCCTGCTCAACTCACCAGTGGTCTCCGTGGCCAGGCCCAAGTCTCCCAGGCTGCCCTGACTGCCTGCATCTCCTAAACTCTTACATGGAGCGAGCCAGCTCTCCAGGGACATGCTACGTGTAAGGGTTTCTTTCGCCAGCGGAAATAATTCACCCACTGCATAGAGGGAATCTAGGGAAGACCCTTGAGATAAGTGAGTTTTCTCTCGTCTGACCTTCCCCTCATCTTCATACCCAGCACTGAAAGCTCCAGTTTCATGGCCCTCATCCTCAGATTCAGGACTAAGACAGTGCCCATTAATAAGAATCTCCACTGGTTCATTTTTGTGCTTTTTGATGCCCTCTTCACATTCCTCTCTTTTTTTCTTTCCAGTGAAATATTGTTGGTCCTTAGTCTCCTTTGCCATACAGTCTCCAAGCTCAGCACACTTGTTAGCACGTTCTAGTATCCTATCTATGTCTTCATCTAAGACCTTGTCTATACAAGGTAAGTCTGAATGGATCAGGGGATTAAAAGTAACTTGAACCTTTGGATCATCACTCTGATAAAGTTGGCAGATCTCAGAATTGCCCGTTTCTGTGTCACCCTCACTGACTATTCCACTTTCACTTTCTGATCTCCTAGTTGAATCCGTCAGCAACCCCTGTTTCCCACTCACAAGCCCAGCTATGATGTCAGGTAGTGACTCCACTGAGGAGAAAGAAGAGTCCTTGCTCAGGCTCTTTAAAAGAGGCTGCTTGTCCTTGGATTTGGCTATATTTGAAGACATCTTTTGATTGTACTGTGGTTGTTGGTATAGTTCAACACTGTGTAAACTGAACACCTGATAAACACGGGAAGTTGGGAACAAGGGATTAGACTCAAGGTCATTCAGGCTCATTCTGCTCTGTGTAGGGATGGTTCCCCCTAAATGTTCCTCCTGGTGCATTTCTGAATGGTTTTGCTCGTCACTTTCATGTGACTCCATATTATCTATGGTCATATCCATCTCATCCCATTCCCAAGAGTCCTCAGATGAGCCACGGAGATCCATAAGGGATGGTTCAATCAGGTTCGCTGGAACCTGTGTAGGGACAAAGAGCGCTGGTATGAAATATAAAAAAGGGAGAATATTTAATGTGAGTGGATAAATATATGCCATACACAGATTCCTGATCTTCATGAGCTAGTAATCAAATTTTAATGAGATCAAAAGCACCACTAAGCTGTGAAACATTTTTGCTGTTTAAAAATTCTGCTTAGACCCATAGATTCTACACAGGATACAATTAAACAGATTGCTTGGCTCCTTATTAATGAGAGCGGTCTATTTATATTATCCTTTTATCTCATTAATCTAATAAACTGGCAAATCTAACACTTGCTTTGTATGTCATACACTGCATATAATGAATTTTTATTAGATTTCTGTTTATTCTCTTCTTGCTGATAAGGGAAATACTTATGATGAAGCTTGGATTGCTAATGCATGATAAAAAACCTTCAACAGTGAGAACAATCAATCAGTGTAATCAAATAGAAAATCATTTATTCAAGCTGCCTCAGCTTTCACTGTACTACAATGACACCAGAAGCCGTTTAAGACGACTATTTTCCAGCAATAACCTTCCTTAGGCATGAATAGCAAAATATGCTCATGCAATGTTAAGGACTTGGTGAACATGAGAAAAAGAGGATACAATGAGATGTTACTATTCATTCCTGAATGGAAATCAGTGGCAGTTCATTTCAATTTGCCACCTTTGCTGTTGACCTTCACATATAAATGGTGTTATAAAACATGAATAAAAAAAATGAAGAAACTGAAAAACATTTTCAATCCTCAAACATGGAGAAGAAATCCAAGCAAAGTTTGTCTTCTAAATCTTTCCACAGAAGGCCATTTTTATCATTGCACACAGAGCACTGTATTAACAAAAGCAGACCTTCCCTGTTATTTTTCTTCCCCGTTTCTAAACACTTTCCAAAGTGAAATTGCTCTTCAGTCCTGCAAGGTCAGAGCTGGAGAGGACCGAGTCGTTTGTCTTGCTTGTGTAAATGAGAGCAGATAACTGAGTGGACATCCACAAACAGGTCCCTGGGCTTTTCTATGTGTTGTACACAGACTCCACAGAGGCCTGCTGCTGCCACACAGGAATGCATAGCATCTGCATAACAAAAGCCCAAATCTAACTCTCACATTTAAAGCACTGCTATCCAGTTACTATAATTCAGTAGCAGGGCGTTTGGGTTCGGCAAGGGGGGCTGTTTATTTTGCAATAAACCTAACATGGTTCAGGAGGAAGGGTGAATGTTGCATGTTCTCAAACTACACACAGTTTCTAAGTTAGCACATTATATAGTGTTTGCTTACTTAGTACATTAGAATCGAGTCAATTATAGCTCAGTGAAATACCGTGAGACTAAAATATATATGCTTGAATGATAATATGTGATTACATTTCCTACCTTATATTTCATTATTATTACTCCATTATAGCTGTGCTGCTTTATATTACTGCTACGGTATTTCTAGCTGAGAAAAAAAAAACACTTACTGAGTTGAGTAAGGAATAAATTGACCCTTATAGAGCCAGTTTAAGAGCTGGGTAAAACACATAGTGAGAAAATGAATAGCTATAAGTGTAATAAGATTGACTGAATGTGCTATAGTAGTGTTGTTGGCTTTGTGCTGTCATGTGGTTATTTATACACTGAATGCACACATCATTGACTACATCTGTCAGACATGTGCAGGAGGGGATTCGCAGCTGATATGTTTATGTTAGCTATTATGTATTCATGTTGATGCAGTTTGTCTCGTTCAGTGGTGTGGCTTTGCACATCTCTAATCGCACATGTTCTACATGAACACAGTCATACCACACTGGCAGCAATTTACAAGAGCAAACCTAGCTGTCGTGTGTGTTTAATCTGACCTGGTCTCGGCCCAGAATGCGCTTGAGGTAAGTCTGCCACTGGAGCACTTGCATGACGATGGCTTCCCAGCGCCTCTCGAGGTTCACCTGGAGCAGCTGTAGAGACTGACGATCTGCCTCAGAACTTTGCTCCTCTGGACCATCCAAGAGCCGCTGGCACAGACGCAGCACCGAGGCCACCCCCTTCCTCCGACCTCGCACTTCCATACATAAAGCCTAAAAAGTGAAAGATCTTATTCCAGACATTTCAGGCAAAATTTAAACCTTTAAATATTTATTTATTTAAAATATAATACATATATTAATCTGTACTATATGATTCATTTCTATACTGAAGCATTGCTCTCTAATCTGAGAAAATGAGGTGAATAAAAGATATAGAAATAGGAAGCAGTAGTGGTAAGAAGAGAGAGAAAGAGAGAGAGAAACAGTAAATGAGAGAGAGAGAAAGAATTGAGCCCTGTACTGATGAGGTCTCCACAACAATCCAGGCTGTCAGGAGCATGTAAATCACACAGTCCCCTCCACCCACTCCCCCATAAACAGCAGTGAGTTTGATTGTTACAGGCCAAAGCCCTGGTGCGGTGCTCTAGAGCCCAGCTATAACAATAATGGAATGAAATCGCCATAACATACACATTCCCCCAAACAAGAGCAAGCCGCAGAGGTCATTCTGTGTATGTGGTGAAAGGGGTTCAGGATGTTGATGGCCTTGTGCCTGTACCAAAGCTCTCTGTAAATATGCAGTATGGTCCGTGCGAATTGTCAAGCTCTGCTCCATGTGCAGTATAGGACAAAAACATTCCCAGAACAATTTATGTAAATCCAACCTGCTCTGCAAGGCACTGCCTGTCTCGTTCTTTACATTTTTCAATAAATATTAAACACCATTACATTTAAATTGGATTTTGTTTCTTCAGCAGTTTCGGCCTCTGTTTTAGCATATATTTACAGCTCCCCACATCTTTTAAGCAGGTAATGAGACTGCAAAATGCAATGGCAGAGGAGAGAGGGAGGGTGAGAGAGGTCAGCACATAGAGTGATAGAGTTATCCTGTGGAATGGGAGTTGAAACAGTGGCGCTTAGCAAACTCAGAGACGTTCAGAGCTGATGCACAAACAAACACGCACATGCAAAATACGACAAGCCAGGCATGTAGTTTGTAGAGTCTGCAAAAGTGTGTTCTCAAAGTAACTTGCAAACATTTATGTCAGCCTGGCTGGATTCTGTTTATCCTTTTACACAAACAGTTCGTGTTAGTGCTGCGGATGGTCAACATCATTCTTTTTACAAGCGCCGATCTGTTCCCTCACTGTAGTCCTTCTCCACATGGCAAACAATCTCGATGGCCATTTTTCAATCAATACCACAAGTCCAACTCATACAGATTAAATGGCACAAACCTGGGGCTATATCATAACACATTGACCAGCATACGGAGCTATTAGACTTCCAGACTCCCCAGAAATCGGATGCTTCATTGTTTCTGCATTGCTGGGCTTCATAAATTTGATTTCTTCCCCCTCCAATGTGTCTTGCCTTATTGACAAAGGGGGTAGGCGGACGATTGTGTGCCAATATTTGCTAAAAAGCTTTTCCAAATACATGGAGCGGTAAAGTGGTCTGCTTTTCCCTGCAGTATGTGAATGTGAACCTACACAATGACTCCATTTCAAACCTACAGCCTGAGTGCTATAGCTGAGAAGCTGGCTGCTGGCCAAGCCGCTCTGTTGTCCCAGCCTGATATCAAAAGGAGAGAAAGAGAGCGAGAGAGCGAGAGAGAAAGAAACAAACACAAAAGCCAAACAAGGAAACCATCGTTCAGTTGACCGTTCTTCTGTGAAGTGAAATGAGGAAGCTCACATGAGGCCTATCTATCAGGTGCTTTTTAATAAAGGTATCACCAGATCAACTGCCGCCAAGCACGCAGCAGCGCTGAGCCAATCTTCACAATGCTTTAGATGACTATTCTTCCTCATCGGCCAGATCTGGCTTCACTATCGCCTTGCTAAATCCATCTTACCTACTGTATTAATCTACAGGTTTCTCACTATCAGAGCTGGTAATCAAACCCGAGGCACACAGTGGTGGCGTAATGCAGCTGCACCAAAGAGCCCCTCCAGGAGTGTTTCAAACTTGATCACGATACCCTGCCGCCAAATGAGAATACCCACACTCCCATTAATGCATTCTCTTCATCCTCTATTTTTCTCGCCCTCCACATTCGTTTTGTTCCATAATATAAAATATACAATTTCAATACACAAAAAGACACTTACAAGTCAGACAGGCTTGGAATGACTCAGACACTAAGGCTAATGCTTTTTTGTGAGGATTAAAATGGCAGATGAGGAGAAAAGAGCCATTCACTATAGCTGTGCTGCTATGTCTGTTTGTTCCTTTCTGCTAGGAGAACAAGTGCACACTCCATCTCTCTCTGTTTTTTCCACGCCTGCAATTTTAACATTTTCAATTAATCTAGCCAAGATGGAGAAGCGGAGCCGAAACCCCCTCCAGTTAAGGCAAGGACATAGGCATCTCACACTGACAGTGACCCAGTGGATATTCAATCAATTACCATTAATTAGAAATCTCTGATTAATTCTATTTGTTGATTAAGTCAATTAAAACCACAAGCACTTGTTATCGCAAATGAGCGTAATGAATTCATGTCGATGATTTGTTCCCAGACACAGATTCCCTGAGCTCATGCTGCTTGCAGTTTCATCTGTTTGTCACAGAAAGTGTACCATATTCCTCTTACAGGCTTCAAGCGGCTGTCGTTGCAGTGTAAACAAAACCAACACACTATCATGGCTCAGTAAAGGGGGATTCAAACACTGACACGTTTGGATTATGCTGAGGGAATGAGAAACAATACTGGGTCTTGGGCAATCCTAGGATTCAAACTAACAACCTTCTGGTGTCTAGCATGCAGGCCACCACAGATCAGTCTACATATAAAATGTATTCAATACCCTAACGAAGTTCCACTTCCACAATATCAATATTTAACACTGGGTGCATTTTTCCAATTACGTTCCCTTTTCTTGTCAACGAAAACTGACATATTTTCAAGATGAAACTAATGCCTTGTGAACAGTGGCCCACCCCTCTGTAATGTGATAAAGCAAACAAATGGCAGAAAAGTGATAATAATACCATCAATAAGGACATTTTCTCATTAGTGTCGGTAAATGAAAGCAAGCAAGCTGGACGTTGAATGAAAAATAAGAGTGGGTGGCCAGTCGATTGTGTGGGTAATGAACAGGCCTCTCTGGGCTGTCACCTGTCTGCTCCCTATTACCTGCTGATAAGACACTAACGCTGTGCTTGGCACTCCCCCATTCGCTTACACCCCCTACTACACCCTTGCCCGCCCCCCCCCCCACCCCCGACCTCC
>JAOVVF010000002.1:13746465-13762882 GCA_028565595.1 Duopalatinus emarginatus | reverse complement strand
TGTTTGTGTGTGTGTGTGTGTGTCCAGTGGCCCATGTAACCCTACAGTTACGTCTTCCTCTGAAATCATAACCCTTATTGCTAAATATGTGACTGGTGGCCAGTCAGTAAAATGAAGCTTACAATAGCTTGTGGCACATAAAGCAAGGCAATCACAGAGAGTTTGTTTAACTTTAGTTTGGCTCTAGCAGTAGCAGTAATTTACTTATGAAGCAGGTGGGATCGTATTCATTACACAGGACATTTGAATGCATTACGTAAAAGAGCTTAAATATTCTTTTTAAGACATCCGTCTTTAGAATGTCAGACAGCCAATATATAAAGCTGCTGATAAGAAATGACTAATGTTATTAGCGTGAAATGATATGAAATCTGCATTAACTATGCTGAGGACATTACCATAACACAAAGCTTCTATCTTTCACACTGACGCTGATCAGGCGAAATGGGAGATGCTGTGACACTGTGATGAGTACAGTGATCTTTAGTACCACGTATTATTAACACAGATTTAATGAGCAAAATGCTTAATCCATAATGCCTCAAGCTGGAATACCATAGTTATCCCTCTCCTAGCCAAGAAATGTTATACCCAGAGACGATTAAGGTACAATGACATGTCATTTTAAAACCTCTCTCCCAGCAGCCAGTCCATTTCTTCCTTCTATACATCTAGTTCATTAGGACACATAGTAACAAATTAAACAATGAAAAACCAGTTTTAAATCTCCTTTAGATACATTACATGGCTAAATGTTAAAAAGTGGACATCTGACCATCACACTATACTGTATGTGATCCCCTACAAAGTTACCAGAATACAATTATACAGGATGTCTTTGTATTCTGTCATTGCAATTTAGATTTAACAGGCCTAAAGGGCTTAAACATGTTCCAGCATGACAAAGTTCCTGTGCACAAAGCAAGCTAAATGTCTAGGATGGAGTGGCCTGGTATGTAAATAAATCTGAAATTAGATATTCAAACACATATATGGGTGTGATGGTCAGGTGTATAAACTAAAGGAACAAACACAACTACACTACAAAAGCTGTTCCCCTAGCTGAAGCTGGTGGTGGAAAGTTTTATACTGTTACATAGTTTAGCACCTCAAGTCTAATCATCCCACAGGTATTGAGATCACCATTGTTTCCTTTAATTTGTCATGCATCTGTAACTACTCTACTTGTAGTCTGTCTGGTTATATACAGTTTACAATGTTATTCTTTTATATACAGTATAGTCTTAGGCATATGCCATGCAAAGAAATGCTCTGAAGTAAAGATGACATTCAAAATAATGACATTAAATATTAAAATTAAAAATCATAATAAACAGTAATAAACGAAACAAAGTCAGTATTTAATGTGACACTGTGATTTCTGTTCTGAAATCGTAGTTTCGTTTACATTTTGTGCAAAACTAGCAAGCAAACTAGCTGTAAAAGTTTTACAAAGCATCTTGGAGAATCTGCCACAGCTCTACTGGAGACTTGCATTTTTTTCATGCAAAAGGAGCCTTCATTATGTTGTTTGTCTGAAAAGTGTCTCTTATGTTTTATGTTGCTTTTGTTTCTGATATGTGACATTACTTTTATTAGTTGGGTTTTTTTGTAATGTTTGGAAAATGTAGAATGTTTTGTACTGACTTAATAATGCAAAATGTATAAAACAAATATCTAACAATATTTCTGAGAAAAAAAATGGGTGTCTAAAACTTTTGCACATATTATATACATGGATGAAGTGGCATGGAGGCAATCAGCTTGTAGCACTGCTGAGATGTTACTAAAGCCCAGGCTGCTTTGATAGTGTTCTTCAGCTTGTCTGTATTAGGTGTTTCTCATCTTTCTTTTGACAACACTCCATAAATTCTGTATGAGGTTCAGTACATAGTAATATGACCAGTAAAACACTTGTTACTAGTTTCGGAATTGTGAGCAGGCGCTGAGTCCTGCTGGAAAAGGAAATCAGCTTCACCATAAAGCATGTCAGCAGATGGAAGCATAAAGTGCTCTCCTGGATGGCTGCATTTGTCCGCATTGTCTCTGGTTCAGGAGTGGCTTGATATTAGGAATGTAGCAGTGGAGATGACTGTGGTGGCTCATGATGTCAATAGCTCTCATAAGTTCTTGAACTGGCTTTTTCTTGACAGTCTTCTGTGATCATCCCTGTTGCTCATGTAGCTTTTTTTCATACCACATTTTCCCCTTCCAGTCATCTTTCTCTTAATATGCTTTGCTACAGCAGTCTGCGAACAGCCAGGCTTTTCAGCAATGACCTTCTGTCAAATCAACAGTCTTCTCCAGTCCTGTGCTTGCATTTTCTGAACAGTATTTAATTACTATTACTGAATAGTATTTTACTCAAGCTTGAATTATTCTAATAATTGGAATAATTGAATTTCTGATTTCCCTGAGCTATAAGCCATACTGATCAATTTCCTCACAGTAGTCAATGAGTTTTTTTGCATATTGTATTAATATTATATACACACATACACACACACACACACACACACACACACATATATATATATATATATATATACGATGCAGCTGCACTTATTGTGAGCGAGCTATTTCACAAGTGCTCCTGCCGCCCTTCAAACTGTGGTGATCACAGAGAATGATCACAGACGACGATCAGGGCAGTATAAGATGCGTTGCTTTGAAGAACCTCAGGCTTGAATTAACTTCATTGATTGCGCTGTATCTGGCCTATTGGCACAATCTAATGGTCAAGTGTTGTCTAGAACTGTAGCTCATTTCTAGCATGATGAAAGCCTGTTGCTTTGGCTGGCATGGAAATGGGGGTAAGTATGGTTGTCAGTGCAGCTCTCTTCAGGCCTTCTCTCTTTCTCTCTCCCTCTCTCGGTTGTGATGGCTCAGAGAACAGTGCCTCTATTGCAGTGTGGATCTAAGCTCTCCTGCTGCTGCCTTTCAACTTCTCTGCAATCATGCCAACTCTGCCTATTCAACTCATTCACACTGCCAAGCTGAAAGAACAGATATGGCATCATTAAATGTCCTCCTTCCTCCTATTTAATGCCTATTCATCTGGTTTAGTGCAACAGAACGTCTGTAGAAATTGAACTTATCAATATTTCCAGTTGCGGTATTGCTATTACTATTATTTTTTTAAACTCCACTCCTGAGAAAAATCAATGTGTGCCTCCATCACTGTGCAGCATTTTATCAAAGGCAAAGTCTTCACTCTGGAGCCACCATTTCTGCCCCTGCTCATTTCACCCGGCGTATATTTAAAAGTTTTCTTCTCTTATGTTTGTCACTCAGCAGGGGGAATGTAATCAACTCCACTACCTGTGTTTTGACATGGCTTGATTAATTCCCCCTTGCTGTTCCTCAGCATTTTAACTCAAATAATTATTTCCTATAGATTTTCAGTCAGAGCTCTGACGAGTGCTTTTGCCCTGCATTTATTACCGCAGCTCACATGAAACACTGCCGCTTGCAGAACAGGTTATTTGCTTTAACACTGCTGTACTTTACTTCATTTCTTCATTTATAGCCGCAACCTTGGCACAGGGATATGGAGCAACAACTAACTAAGACACATGGCACAGAGAAACTGAAAGAGATATCAGTTCTGCTTTGGTGGCACTCAAATACAGTTTGTCCACCTAGGTGGAGGTCTGTGTGATGAGGTGGAAGGCCTATTTCAGCTTAACAGCAGTCTCCTGCAGAGCCAATGTCTGTAGTAACAGGGCATGACCAGTGCAGTAGCAGTAAAGACCTCCTGATAAGATCTCAGCAGGGTTGCTCTAATCTGTTTCTCTCCATGTCTCTTACCTTGAAGCGCTCCAGCTGCTTGACAGTTTGTGACTCTGCTGGTGGGTCTTGGTCATGGCATGGTTGTGGGTCGTGTTGTAGGTCTGGCACTGTGGCTCGGTGGGTGTCGGCAGAGGTGTCTTTGTGGCCGTGATGCCTGGTGTCCTCACGAAGGTTCAGGTTAAAGATGAAGAGCTCGGTGTCTCTCAGCCAGCTCTTCAGCTCCTTGATCTTGAGCTCCAGATGAGCCACCATGCTTCTGGTGCCGGGAGAAAGCAGCCCATGTGTACTCAGCTCACTCGTACGCACCTCCACGTGCTCGCCGAGGCTCTTCTACAGACACATGCAAACATATACTTTAACATAACGAAATACAACTGAACAAACAAAAAAAGTGCACAGGATAAATAAAATCCAGCTTTGCGTTCATTGTTTAACAGAACAATTTGCTTAGAAAGTAAAGTACAAAAAAATACCTAATTTTGATCATAGGGATAACTTGTTCCACCTAAACATTTTAACTAGAATCGAATGAATTGCCTTTTCACAAGATAACACTTTAATTAACTCTAATTTACTTGGATCGAATTAAGATATTTAGAAGTAATTTAGAAGAGACTGCAAAGCTATTACCAAAGTGCCATATGCACTGGATAAGAGGGTTCGTTTCAGCAGCGGGTTAAAATTTTATCGCGCAAAGTGACATTTTAGAGAGACATTGAAATGCTTGTTGAATAGCAAACAATCAACCACAAAAACACACACCAATGATTTTTGAAATGGGCTCACTGAACAATTTTCTCCCACTGACAGTAAGAGAGGCATCTGTGCCGTACCCTGTATGTGTGTGTGTGTGTCTGAAAATCCACGTGCCCGTGTGTGCGCGTGTGTATTGTGAGATTGTGGCTGTTCTCCCATCTGTCTGACAATCGTACTTTTGTAGACCGAGTGCAGGTTGCAGGTTGAACACCGAGAAGGCAATTGCGAGCACAAAACACTCCATTATCCAATTAATACACACACAGGCGGTGTAATTGTCCTTTCTTTGTGTGTGCTGTGTGTAAGAAAGCTGTAATGGAAACAAATGTGATTATGACTCAGCATTGAAGTGGCTATTTCAGCATGCCGCATCAATTAAGCTCTCAGTCCTGGCCTGGTCCCCCTGAGCCCCCTCCCTGCTCGCCCCTTTATTAACACATCTGTGTTCCTCTCATCATTAATGCTGAGACAATGGACATCAACAGAACAACCTGTTTTAGAGTCTGTGTGAGAATGGGCTCTTTCTCAACGAACCAAATCTAAGGTGTTACAGAGGTTATTTTCGCACAAGCAGATTTAAAGTTTAGTAACAGCTGGAATCTGCTGAAAGAGCCAGCAAAGTGGACCAAAAAGAAATCTGTTCCAAATAAGTAATGGTTCAGTGCAGGGCCACTTTCATCTGGCCCTGGTGAAATGATGGTGATCTGGCTGTCACAACACAGTCACACCCCTTATTAAGCTCATACAGGCACAATGTCACCAAATCGTTGTGTAGCTGTCACTTGAAGCCATCTTGTTGGTGTACTTATATGTTATATTTACATCATCTTTGCTATTCATCGTGAAGTTTGTTTGTGTTTAATGGTTGTATTTTCTTAAGGACATGCCTATTAACCTAAGTATGAACCAACAAATCAGGTGCATTCCTGCTGAAAACTATTTTCTTCAATAATACTGTGATCTTGCTTCAAAAACTATGGTTTCACAGATCCATAACACAAGTTTAAGTAAACAATTAACAATGAAAGAGTTTAAGAAGAACAAATCTTCCCTCTGATTGGCCGTCACACAATTCCGTTAAAGTTAAACTTTGCTGAACTTTTCTGTGTGATCAAATCGCAGTGATTGCCATGTTGCTCAGTGAAACCCAGCAACCACTGTAAATGAATCAGTTCTGATCACTTGTTGTCACTTCCTTTGTGAGTGCAGCATTGATTAGAAGATAAAGTGCTCTGTGCTCACAACTGCATTCAACCTACAACCTGCACTCAGCCTCCAAATCTATAATTGTATTATTTACATTTCAGCCACTTTTAGCCCTAAAATTGAAAATGGAGAACAAGCTTTAGATATTATCAGATAATTATCAGATTCTAAAACTTGGCTGCTGTTAGCTCTCAATTGACCAGATTGGTCAATTGAAATCTTTAGATTTCATCGACAACTGATGAAAGACAAATGACCAATATAACACCAACTACACTGACAAGGCCAGTATAACTTCAGCTACACCAACATGACCAATATAACATCCACTACACCAACACGACCAATATAACATTAACTACAACATCATGGCCAATATAATGACCAACATCATGGCCAATATTTAACAGCGAACGTAAAATTTAATTCAGCACCTGCATCCTATTCACTGTGTTCCAATAGGTGTTTTTATCAATATTTTTATCAATACCATATACCAATTTTTATTTTTGCAGATTAACATGTTGCTATTTTCCTGTGCTTATCCAATTTCAGTAAAAGGCGCAGGCTCTTTGCTCATACCTATGAATGCTACAGAAGGGGGCAGATCTTTCTTTTACAGAGCCCCACATTAATAAAAAAAAACCCTTCTAATTAGTGTTTGGGACTCAGACACTGTATCAGTCTTTAAGTGTAGACTGAAAAGTGTTAAGTCAAACCTTTGTTAACAGTTTTTCATAGTTCAAGGCATAGAGCTGGAGGACTCATGTTCATAGAATGTTTTGGTAACCCCTCTGCCCCCGCACCCTTAATGTCCCAGGGAGCCCTCAAGTCACCTTCTCTCTTGTAGTTATGCTGTCATGGCTAGTTTTTGCCAGAGCTCCTGCTTGCTCTCTGCACAACACCTCTTTGGTTCTCTCTGGTTGAGCTACACCTGATATGGGCACAAGGCAATACCAGTAATCCCGATTATGATTCCTTCTGCTCCCAGGAACAGCCTGATCCACCCTGACCACCTATATCTGCTTAGAGTCTTATCTACTAAACATCACTACTGCTAAGGATGAACCGACATGGGCAGTCTAAAGATCACCATAAGGGACATATGTAGAATCCATGAATTTGCAGGGACAATGACTGATATAAACGGTCATGGCAAGATAACTGTGACTGAACAGTTTAACTTTTCAGCAGTCAATAAATGTCCGTCAGTGAACAGTTTAAAAAAAAGTCAGTTAAAACTATCATTTTTCTGGTTCTACACTTGCACTTTTTATATATAGCAAGGAACATTTTTTTGTGAGCCCGTTGGATTCTGGTTCCTCTCAAAGTTTCTTCCACTTGTCATCAAGTTTTTCTTTGCCATTGCCCCTACCGGCTTACTCATCAGAATTGTAAATGTATAATCCAGATCCTTTACGTCTGTAAAGCTGCTTTGGGACAATGTCCATTGTTAAATGTGCTATAGATAGATAGAACTGAATGGAGTTTAATTTCATCTATCTATCTATCTATCTATCTATCTATCTATCTATCTATCTATCTATCTATCTATCTATCTACCTACCTACCTACCTACCTGCCTGCCTGCCTGCCTGCCTGCTTGTCCGTCCATCCATCCATCCATCTATCCATCTAGATACACTTCCACTAGGGAGAAATTACACTTTTTATAATTCTTTGCATGTGACAAATAGTACTTGAACTTACGTCTATATGCAAATGTATCCGGCATCACTAGGTGATGAGTCCATAACAGAATTGGAATAAGCAACAAGTGAAAAAGTAAATAAGGAAATGATAAGTGGATTAAGAAAGTTGAGATGAGAAGAACTGCAAAGTAATAGGCAGTAATTTGGACTGTGGTCTGATGAGTGTATTCCTGTACCAGAGATAATTTAGTGAGGCTATTTTGCCGAGAGGTCAGAAAAAGAGCCCTAATATTCAGTGAGCAACAGAAATATCTCAGTTATTCATCACCTTCCTCTCTGTCTCTTTTTCTGTCCTTATCTGAATATTGATAATCGACATACTCGCTGGTGTTTTCAGCATATGACAAATGTGGTGAAATCCATGCCCTTGGAGGGTCAAGCAGCGAAAAACAGGAATTTATTGCCACTTTATTTTGTTCTGGAGCAATATGCAATCATCAATTCTTCATAAGCAGCATACTTCGGAGAATGGTCTGTCTTCATAAATGCGACAGAGGACATCAATTTCGTTTAATTCACAATTTGTGTCAGCACAGCAGATGCCAATGGCTGACTTGATAGGCTTGTTTAATATGCAATTGAGACGGCGTAATGCACAGCACAGGGAGCAGGAACGCTCATATTGAACTCTCCGCACCACTGCCGTCTCATTCCTGCTGCTAACACACGCTTGGCACCGTCCAGATGATCGCACACCCATAGCTCGTTTCAAAGTTTGGATATGGCCATTTTGTATAACTGTCAGTGATTATTCTTTTACATAAGGCTTTAATTAACTCTAACTGCTGCAGCCGAACTGAACGGTTATTTGGTGCTCGGATAGCTCAGCTTCCTGCTAATGACAGAGTCACTAATCTGAGTATTACTGTGATACAGATCGATCTGTGCCCAAAATAACCACAGACACATACACAAATTCGTTTTACTATCCTTGTGTGGACCTTCTATTGACAATGATTAACGCAGCTAATAAAGCTGGACCTAAATTTAACCCAGCCCCTCTGTGAATTGCTGGACACTAAAGAAAGGTGTTCCTGAGGCCAAATGTAGGTGAAAATATTGTCTGTGTACATCTTAGAAGTACGTTTGTACATATTTTAAATGTAATAACAGTTTTATTTCAGATTCATATTCAGCATAAGACATAAGTGATATCTTTCACTAATTTTAGTTTGTGGGACAAAAAATGGAAAATTGTGTTGGCTAGTACATGTGTGTATATATGTGTATTTCCAGGACAATTTGTGATGATACACATCACCAACAACTCATCCAATTCCTGCATGCAACCACAGAGCTGTAAAAACTATAAGACTGGACATCAGGTGATAAAGATAATAGACATATATATATATACACATCTGCAGTTTTTCATGGACTGAACTAATTACATATTAACGTAAAATCGAAAACACACATAAATACACACAGACACTAGTAAATAATGTATCTACGTAGCTAACAAGGCAATCTGCAGTTTTGGCTTGAGAAATGAGACAAAGGCATAAATCCACCAACGGCAGTTAGTGTATCATTTATCTTCAGCCACGCCACTTAACAGCTGAGTCATGACTTTCCTATATTTTGTTCATTTTTGTATGTGAACAGCAGTGTAAATCTATGGTATGGGACCTCGAGCTGAGAACAGATTGATTGTATTAGGCCTCACCTCGAGCTGATCCCACTTGACCCTGAGAGCAGTCATGCGGTCCTCAAAGTCATCAGGCAGCTCGATGCTACTTCTTTTCAGACTCTCGGCCCAACCCAGGAGCTGCGTTTTCTTCGGGAGCCACATGGCCATCTCCACACGGTTTCCCTGTAAACACACATATACACAAATAACATTACCACTCAGGTCATCATGTTAACAAAACAAAAATACATTACTGTCATCTTGCAAAGCTATAAAGAAGCTACATACAGGAAACCATGGCATTCTTGCTGATTGGACACAGTTTATCTTATTTAACTTGGAGGACGTCAGAACATATTTGAGCCGATGAAAGGATGGGCATTAGCCCCCACAAAAAGCTGCAATTTGCAGATTTGATATGATTTTAAGCAATGACATTTTCAGTTAAATAGCTGACAAGCACACTGTAAACTGTGAAACTGACGCTGTTCGATTTTGCATCTTTTTTTTGGCCTAATTTTTCTCTTTCTTTTCCCTATTTCATTTTCTGCACCAATAGCTACTTGATTCTTGTTGTCATTTATCATTACGGCAAGAGGCACATTTAAATATTTAAATGCACTCTGTTTTCTTCTCTCTTCTCGCTGTCATCAGGCCAAGATTCATTTCTCATTGTCGCTGTTTTTGATGGAGACGCTATCACACATCCTTTTAAGCCATCCATCCCTTTCAGGTTTTAATAGCGGTCACCAAAGCAAAAAAAACCCCACCTTTTTTAAAAGTAAACAGGATTACCCAAGTTGACAACAAATGTTAAAAGATTTTAATAGTTTTCCTTTTCATTATAAAAATGTCACATAATGTATGGGGACGGCAGTGAAGGATGAGACAAAAAGATAAGGAGGTGGAAAGGAATGCTGGAGACGAAAGGATGGGAGCGTTTCGCTTCTTCAGTTCAGTGCTGGCCATGAGGTACCAAGGAAAGAAATTACCACTAACTCTGCTCCCTACTTAAATCTTCATTCTCAGTGGCTTGAATTTTAGCACAGAGATTTAAATGCTTGGTTTAATGTGACCAGACCGTCAGCATTTCACTGCAAATTGTACCATGTACGACTATGTATATGACAAATAAACTGAACTTTGAACTTAGCTATAGCCACGCTGTGACAAGGGTTTTGCATTTAAATTTTACAGACCCTTATGCACAGAAACATTAAAGTTGGAGTTTCTGGACAATCAAATATAAACCGATTGAAAAATGATGAGGTCAGCAACTTAGATAAATGAGTGGCAGCTATTCCCCATAACAAATTCAATAAATCAGTGAGCATAGATAGTCTTTTAAACAGATGAAATATCAAGAAGCGATAATATTATTAATTCACTTGGTATATTAACATAAAAGACTGGAAATGTCAGCAAAATGCAGTCACACATGAGCTCATTTAATGCATTTTTCTAGCTCCATCTTCCCTGTTAAATTAAAGTTTGTTCACTCGCTGTAACACGTTGAGACAACAAAAGTAAGACTCCATGAGCTGAGTCGTATGTGGGGTATATTTAAATCACTTTACACTAACGCTAACATGTCAGGGGTGGGGGAAAAAAAAAGACTGAAGCAAGAAAGAGAATTCACGTCGCTGCTCTCACTGCTCAGCCCTTTAAACTACACAGCATACCACACTGGCATTAAATCAAATAGTGAGTATTACTGTTCTTGTTTTTGCCCTGGAAATGAATCTATGGAGGAAAAAAAGCAATTTAGGACTCGTATGATGATGCAATGAATCTCCTATATTAAACGTTTAGTATCGAGAAAAGAAAAAGCACTTCAGAACAGCATGTGAGAAACTAGACAGGGAGATGATGAGCTACAAATCAAGTCTGAGGTACATAATGTGGAATTTGATATGCTTTTATGATAAAGATCTGCCCAAAGGAAACGGAGAAAACTGATAATTACTTAATCAGTTTGGGCCCTTTTCATATCATGCCAGCACCCTTGATGTTGCCTGTAGACTGGGAAGGAAAGGGAGAGAAGGAGATGGAGATGGAGGGAGAGAGGGAGGGAGAGGAGGAGAGAAACAGCACAGAGGGGGTTTTGGGGGAGAAGAAGGATGGAAGCCATGATGAAGGCCTCTCAATGATGTGTGAGACTCGCGGCCTTGAAAGACCAGGAAGTAAAAAAAAGCTACATATTCACTTCAAAAGAAGTGGCACTGCCATTTGGAAGTGATTCCTAAACTGTTTATGTAAAATGGCCACTGCCATGATTCTGTGCGTGGTTGTTGTTCTATTTTTCCAGTGAAAAATCGCTTTGCTCAGAAAAAGAAGGGGAAAAAAACGGCCGAACTGGCCTGGAACAAAAGGCTGTGCAACAGTGTTAATTGTCACCATGGTGACCAGAAGAATAACCCATTTTACAACTGGTATAGAAGGCGCACATTGAGGCCTGAGTCAAACACTTTCTCTTCTATTTTTTCATCCCTCTCTTGCCTCTGTGTTTCAGAACAAGTTGGCCAGTCACTCAGAGGTCAACCTGAGACCCAGGAGAATTTCCACCAGCTTTTCCAGACCTAGCCGAGAATAAGCTTGTGACAAAGACAAAATCAACTTTAGATTGTGAATAAAAAAAACACACACACACACTCACACTCACACACATTCAGCTGCAACAAACCGCATAAACAATGACATCTTTCAGGAAACGAGAAGTGGCTGTGCAGAGAGTAGGAGGTTATAGGCCAGCACAGTGCTACAAGGAACCCTGGGAACTCACCTCCTCTCTGTCAGAACATCAAACTGTCAAATAAAACAATACGGAGGATGCAGGAATTTGAGACATCCTATTAAAAGCGGATGCTTCGGTCAGGAAGATATCCACTCTGCTTAGTGGTGGGTTAAAACACACAGAGCGACTACAACAGCTGGCCTTTTAACACTGGATAATTTATTGAGAGGAAATAAAAGAGAAAACACTAGACATTTGCACTGGCTCCTTTGATCTGTGATTGAGGGCGTTTGCTTTATTTAAAAGATTTTATGACTGAATTTTCTTGGACTGCCTGCTGTTAAAAGTCACATCAGTGGCACAATGTATACTTGAGATGATATATATTCTTGATGTCACGGTTATTGTTTTTCGAATGTATTTATTTATGTATTTTTTATGTTTCCCGTTCTGTCTTTGCACAAGGCTTGGTGGTGACCCCCATAGGAAGCCCATGCCTAATGCTATTGAGCAGCAAACAAAGACGCTTTTTATCCAGGGTCCGAGGCCTGGAGCTCAGCTGTGGGTTCGGGGAGGAGGGACTGGGCTGGAGAGAGTCTTAGCAGCCAGCCCTCCACTGCCCCCTCTCCACTGTGAGCGTGGCACTTTTCTTCACCAGACAAACACAGGAAACAATGCAATCAGCCAAGAGCACAGTGTTTTAAGAGGCAGAGAAGCCTCGGCCTGGGCCCTGCTCCACACTTCTCTAAAGCTTGAATAATGATGCCAGGCTAGAGTATTTGGCCTGCTGCTGTTGCTCACTAAGCACCAAAGTCCATAAGAATATTCTGATGAGGACAGATATTCAAGCTCTCAAGTCATTTTTGTTGTGAATAAATGCATGCCTGGTGTGTGAGAACGTATTTGGCACCTTTGTACAGACAGGGAAAATTACCGGTCCAACAAATTACATTTGGGATTCCGAATCACTTTGCTTTCTTCTCGCTTATTCCATTTGCTTTAACGGCAAATCATATTACGTAGGCCATGCATTGTTAATTGAGCCCATATTGCATTATCCACCATATAAATCAAATGACAAATATTAAAATGAAGAGCAAATTCACTAATAGGGAATCATGAAACAATCTTTTTTAAGTATCCTTCATTAATAATTGAATTCTAATTATGTCTATAGTAGTTGAGTAGCTGAGGAGGTCTTTTCCTTCATAGAGGCTTTTTTCTGTTGTACTGCCCTGTCTGGGTTTGACTGATGGGATAATAATGGAGATAAATTTGAGGAGTGAGTGTGAGAGAACGTACAAACCTGAGGGGAAAAAAAGAGCAAACAGGTAAGGAAAAAAAAACAATACATCAACAAACAACTAATAAACCAAAAAAATACACAGTGTACTGGAGTCAGAGACAGTCAATCAGAGGTATACACACTTCAGAACCTTCAACTTTAGCTCTTATTTGCTAGAGTATGTTTTCTATATCCCCATAGCTGTGTTTCTAACCCTTAGCAGAAACACAGTGTGAAACTCTGCAGCAAGAGAAGCTGGAATGGGAAAATGAAAAAAGAGAGAGTCGGAAAATGCAGATAACCCCTGACAGACTCACCGCTGCTGTGGCTAAGCAGGAACTTGCATTGGGTCTGGATTCAGGGAACAATGCAACCTAAATGCTAGACAATCTTTATTCTAATGAAGTGGGTGTCAAGGTCAATGTAAAATGCACTGTGATGAATGGAGCAGAGCTGGGTACTGCGAGTCTGCCCTGCACCACAGCCCTTTCACTTTAATTGTGGAGCTGAAATGTGCAGAGAGAGGGAAAGAGAAGAGAGAGAGAAGAGAGAAGACAGAGAGAGAGAGAGTCAGTCTCTCTCCATTTAAAACATCTCAGAGAGAGGCAGTGAGGGGGCACAACAGGGGAGATGGGAGGGTGTATGTGTGTGTGTGTGTTGGAGGGATGTTGAGGGGACGGTGCAAAGGAAAGGATGCTCTGACATCTGCGCATTCTTTGCAGATTTTTAATATCATAAAATTTGGATTTGCTCAGATTAGAAATTTAAAAAATTATCTCTAATCTGTTTTCCATCCAGCACAAACTCCCAACAGTCTATCATTTCCTATATGCTAGAATACCTAATAACCTTATAAATCAGATTTTTTCATATACCACTTCCCATTATTATTTCCATTATATTAGGCAGTAGAGTATATCGAGCATATACAACACATGGCAGTCACAGATATGCAAGCTGGCTGTCAGTGAAAAGCACGGTTAGTAAATAGTAAAAGAATCCGGATTTTTTTTTGTTTCACAGCTTTTCTCCAAGGATTTCTGACAGCAGGGAGAGCGGAATGCGACGGGCAGATCACGAGATGTGATGATGGTGGGAGCACACTCGTTTAATGCTATATCTCTCCGATCCTCTGGGGACTGAGCAACTGTTTCTCCAGACTCCCTCGAAACAGCAGGTGAGACAGTAATTCCTTTGGGCTTTCCACAACAGCAGAGCAAGGGAACATCACACACACACATGCGCACACACGCACACACACACACACACTCACGCACACACATACACGTACACCAGCATATTCTCTTCTATTCTTTCACAGCAGCAGCAGCGTGTATTGTGCTCTTAGATTTAGTTTTCTGGGAAGCAAGTAATCAAAGTACTTCAATTGGAATTTTTTTATTCTAATATTCAATCCAGAGCAGCAGAGCAAAGTCAGCTCGCCTGGAAAACTCAGAAATGCTGTCAAACAAATGTACTGTATAAATACAAACAATGGAAATGTACTCGTGAAGGTACAACACTGCTATAAAGTCCACTTTAAATAAAGAATAAAAAAACATCATCATCTCTTACGCTTGATTTAATTTCCCAAAGGGTAGAAAAAGCCTACTGATAAAGAGTCCTCCTAAAAGGCCAGTGTGTACGCATTAAATAGACATACCTGTAATGTTATAATCCATTCACAAATCATTTGTAAATAGGAGCAACTGCACCCCTTGACATTCATAGAGCTATCCAGTCAGCCAAACGTGGCCGCAGTGCAATGCATAAAACCATGCAGATATACATCTAAAGTAGTTTTCTAACCATCAGATGTCCAGTTTTGCCTTTACATAAATCAACCATGGTTTTACTATGGTAGCTTATAGTTACTATGGTTACTGCATAGTTAATCATGATGTCATAGTTTCCTTTCCACCAATAAAACTATTTATTTTATGCCATGTTAAACCATGGTTAATTTTCATAAGGTTGGTGAGTCTGTACACACTAAAACCATCCTTTCTTCTTCTTGGTCTTCTGTTGTTGTAAGCCCATCTGTCCCATGCTTTTACATATTGTGTACTGTGAGATGCTTTTCTGCATACCATAGTTGTTAAGAGTGGTAATTTGAGTTGCTTTCCTGTTAACTCAAATCAGTCTGGCCATTCTAGCACAATGCTCCATGGATGCATTTTCTTTTTATTGCTGTATGTGAAATTTCTTGATGTTCTGGCATTCCATTTCCAAAGTTTCAAAATATCCAAACCAGCTTGTTTGTAATGACTGTTGTCATATTTGATATTAAAGACATCTGCATGCGTTTAAGCATCACTACCACATGACTGGCTGATTAGATTACTGCACAAATAAGCAGGTGTATAGGTATTCCTAATAAAGCAGATAATGGTGCATGTTTATAGGTGTGTGCCTGTCAGCCGGTGTGTCTTTGTTCTCACAGTCTTCTCTGAGTGAGAAGCGAGAAAACTGGAAATAAGAGAAGACACAAAGTGGAAATTGGGTGAGATTTTTCTCTTTCCCACTTTTCTGGAGAGCTGTCCGTTGCTGTGGAGGCCTGTCCAGCATCCTGGAACAAAGCCAGTAAAACAACAGGAGAGGAAGACAACAACACAGCGCTCAGTCTGCCATTCGCTACAGCTCCAGCCTCACAAAGCCAGCATTACATCACTGCACTAAAATGCCTTCATGACATCTTTCGAACTGAAAATTCGGGCTGGACTCAGACAAACTAAAACAAATATATAGCTGCAGTGCAGGACTGTATGTTCTGGTACATGCCCTATCTCTCTCTCTCTCTCTCTCTCTCTCTCTCTCTCTCTCTCTCCCGGTCCTCCCTTTTCTTACTCGCTCTCCTTCACTGCCTCAAAGCCATGGGAGTATTTGCTCACAATTAGAGCGCCACCCCCTCCTGCCCCTCACTGCTTTCAACTCATATGAGTAAACTTTCCCAAAGCCCCATAGTGCTTTCTTCAAGGCAAACATGCTAATACCACGGCCCTACTGCCTAGCTACTGGGAAATGCACTTTTAGAAAGACAGAAAAACAGACAGCAAGAGAATAAAAAAAAAGCAGATGAGACTGGGTTGATATTCTAAAAAATATCAAAATGTAATAAATCTAACTAAAACTGAGCAGCACATGTAATGGGTAATATAATTTACATTCAAAAGTGATATTTATTATAATTTATTATAATGTGTAATACTCACTAAAGAACCATATCTCCATGCAGAACTTTTTTGTATAGTATAAGAGTTAAAGCTTGACGTAACGAAGAATAAATCCTGAGGTTTATA